>JAMZAV010000194.1:0-486065 GCA_024449915.1 Sweltsa coloradensis
ATGAAGCTAGTGAAGCCTTATTTCCATCCAACCTAATACAAAATATAATAATACAATGATATGAGCTTGAAAATTTAATAATTTGAACACAAAGTAAAAATTTATGGGGCCTTGAATCTCTGAACTTAGACTGCACGTTTTTGAGCGCAACGAAATTATTTCTAAGAAACGCAATTACGATTTTTTGATTTTTAAAATTTCTTCGCTTATAAATCTACATGCTTAATCCGATTTATGATTTTTACAGAACCTTAATTTTATGATAAGATATCGTGTGAATTGAGACATCGAAAATTATTTCTCATGAAAATCGAAATTTTACGGTTTTCTTTTTTAACAATCTTCACTTATAACACCTACATGCTTTACCTATTGTAATGATTTTACAGAACCTATTTATGATTATTATATTCGTGTAAATTTGAGCGCATCAATAATTATTTTTATGAAAAGCATTTACGTTTTTTTTCTTTTTTTAATACGATTAAGAAAAAATAAAAGAATAAGTTAATTTTATTTAATTTAATTTAATTTTAAAAAATCGATTAGTAATAATTTTTCCAAAAAACAGAAATCTGCATAACACATGGCAAGGTCAATGCACAATTACGTCATCCAACACCGGCAAAACTTTAAGCGTTTCTAGTAATGAGTAACTGTGATGAATTGTAATTAATTAATTAATTCGTTAATGGTAAAAAAAAAAAAAATAGCCCGAATTGGTGCGAATTTATTATTACTGTCATCAAGTAAACTTACATGTTCTCGAAGTGCCCTCTTCTAAGTTCTCCATGTTGACCGGAGCAGGTGGACGTAGTGGACTGGTCACCAGAGGGCCAGACGAGCCTCGAGCAACCCGACAATCCTCTGACAGAGAGCAACTATACAGAAGCTCCCAGGAACCTCGGGCAAGACCAGAGGGAGTCACCCGACACACACTGACATCCGGTACACACGACCTGCTTGCCACGGTGTCGTCACTTAGCCATGCGCGTGTCTTCTTTGCGACAACAACCATCTTCTTCCTCTTCCTTGGTGTTGTTTGAAGTCACCAGCTCAATGCGATGCTGTGCGTGGTTTTCAGCTGTAACAGAACAACGCACTATTATTACACAATCAAAAGAGAATTTGTACATACTGCATGAAATTTAGAGAAAAGAGACAGCAGAGTGTGTCAAACTCTAAAGGGTGAGGTGGCTAAACAATTAATTGGAAGTTAGAATTGTATGTCAATAACAAAATAATAATAATCTTAACTTAGTTCCAACTATGTCGGGTTGAATGGTGGTTTTCGGCCATTATGCAGGACATTTAACAGTAGATACTGAGCTTGCCAGACTCAGAGTTTCTTTCTCATCGTATTACTCCTTCCTCCACCAAACAAAATGATAATAATAATGAGTACCTCAATTAATTATTATAAATTGTTATTTACGGAGACAATGACGCGGTAATTGTGTAAATCAGCCCGAATTGGTGCGTATTTATTATTACTGTCATCAAGTAAACTTACATGTTCTCGAAGTGCCCTCTTCTAAGTTCTCCATGTTGACGAAGTGAGCGGTCACCGGAGCAGGAGGACGTAGTAGACTGGTCACCAGAGGGCCAGACGAGCCTCGAGCAACCCGACAATCCTCTGACAGAGAGCAACTATACAGAAGCTCCCAGGAACCTCGGGCAAGACCAGAGGGAGTCACCCGACACACACTGACATCCGGTACACACGACCTGCTTGCCACGGTGTCGTCACTTAGCCATGCGCGTGTCTTCTCTGTGACGACAGCCATCTTCTTCCTCTTCCTTGGTGTTGTTTGAAGTCACCAGCTCAATGCGATGCTGTGCGTGGTTTTCAGCTGTAACAGAACAACGCACTATTATTACACAATCAAAAGAGAATTTGTACATACTGCATGAAATTCAGAGAAGAGACAGAGAGATGAGAGTGAGTCAAACTCTAAAATGTGAGGTTGCTAAACAACTAATAATTGGTATAATAATTATTGGACAAAAAACTGGGCCCAAACTTTTGCTTCCTACCTTAAATATTTGAAATTTGTAATTTTTTTAAAGAATTTTCATTTTTTTAAAAACCTTGATCTTTTTGGAAAAATTTACTGATTTTAGATTTCAAATTGATATCAAATTTAAACAAAAATCAAAATCAAAATTTATTTTCAAAGATAAGTTGTTTGCAATTTTTCATTTCTTTTTTTACATGTTCAAATTGAATCTTTTACAGGCAAACAAAATATCCGGGATATCCCGGAAATTTGTGTATTTTTTGCTTTTTTACGCGATTTGATTTTAAACCATTACAAAAATCCTGCTAATCATTAGAATCTAGTGGGGGGAAATTCTACCATTTCGGAACAAACAAAGCAGCTTTTACTCGGGTTAAAAGTATGAAAAACTGGCAGATATAAATGTGAAGCTTTTGAAAAGTGGTAGGAAATATGTATCCCACTGTCCTATATAGGGTAAACATGTTATGTCAATAACGAAATTACAATAATAATAATAATAATAATAATAATAATAATATTGTTATAAATTATAATTAATAATAATGAGTACCGCAATTGTTATAAATTGTTATTTACGGAGACAATGACGCGGTAATTGTGTAAATCAGCCCGAATTGGTGCGTATTTATTATTACTGTCATCAAGTAAACTTACATGTTCTCGAAGTGCCCTCTTCTAAGTTCTCCATGTTGACGAAGTGAGCGGTCACCGGAGCTAGAGGACGTAGTGGACTGGTCACCAGAGGGCCAGACGAGCCTCGAGCAGCCCGACAATCCTCTGACAGAGAGCAACTATACAGAAGCTCCCAGGAACCTCGGGCAAGACCAGAGGGAGTCACCCGACACACACTGACATCCGGTACACACGACCTGCTTGCCACGGTGTCGTCACTTGGCCATGCGAGTGTCTTCTTTGCGACGACAGCCATCTTCTTCCTCTTCCTTTTTGAAGTCACCATCTCAATGCGATGCTGTGCGTGGTTTTTAGCTGTGTGACAGAACAACACGCCATAATTAAAAACTTCGAAGAGAATTATTACATTTAAACATAAGTCATAATCTAAAGTTTGTTTGCTTCCATTCTCACATTCTCTTTTTATCAATCTGAATTATTAATTAGTGGCGATTCATGACCATTTGGTGGTGCTAAAAGATTTATATCAATCCATATCCTGTAATTGCTTTGCATATAATATAATAACATTTATAATATAATTTATAATATTATAATATACATCATATGGCTGAGTGTCGCCCGTTCTACACCCGAAACACATTCCATGATTATATTATATATTTTTGTGATTAATTAATTAATCAATCAATCGACATACACGTTTAAGATAATATGTCATTACCTTGAGAAAAATCTGCCATTTCTTGTGAACTAAATATTTTGTGTGTAAAACTTGTAATTTTAATTTGAAACTTTTCAAACTTTGAATAACAGCGTTTTTTGTTTCAATATTTCGAACAAATTATACGTTTTACACACAGAAAAAAAAAAAAAAAGGGGTAAAAAAAATAAAAAAAAAAAAAAAAAAAAAAAAAAAAAAAAAAAAAAAAAAAAAAAAAATAAAAAAGAAACAATATATAGTTACGAGAAAGATCAAAAATTGTAGATGTTTAGACATATTTTAGAACATGTTTTGAGATTGATTAATAAAATGACCAGAAACATATCATATTGCCGTGCGTGTGTTTTGGCTGTAGAAAGAGTGACATAGCCTTAACACCACATGATTGGCTAAATAACTAAAAATAGATTTAGCACTCTATATTGAGATACTTGCAATAAAGATACGTGTGATTGAACCTCGTAAGTGGCATGGATTTTCTAGATGTTGTCCCTACATCGAAAGTACCTTCCATCAGCTAACATCCGTTGCATCGAGTCGAAAAGAAACGACGATCACAAAATACCATCGCAATGCCATTTTTAATTTATTATTATTTTTACCATGTTTAGACGAATTGAGAAATGTTCTGTACCCAGCTTATATATTTTTTCTCGTTTTATTATGGTGAGAAAACACCACAGTAATCTACTCTTAATGACAAAATTCATTCGCTAATACCTAGAACGACAGAAAGAATGTTTTCAAAGAAAAATATTATTTAGGTTTTTTTAAATGAATGCCAAAAATTAAATGTGAAAGATTGTGTTGTTACTATATTCGACCGGCGTTTTTCTACATTATCCTCAAATATGCTAAACTAATCAAAATATAATGAATGTCTTTTGAAACCTGCTCTATAGAAAAATCCAAACTAATTTGTTTTGATTTTTTCTGATCGGGCACACGGCAATATCGCCTCTCAAATAATTTTCAAACTCCAATTCGCCCAACGCCCATTCAACGTATGTCTTGGTGTTTTTGTGACATTAATTTTCAACTGGTTTTCTAAGGCTGTCTGAGAGAAAAAATGTTTTTTAACAATTTCTTTTCCTGAGAATTTTGTTCGTTTGGCGGTATAAATGTATAAATCGGTACAAAATACCGCCAAAACGAAAATATAATAATGAATGATGGTAATGTTAGTTCATAAGCTACTGGTTTTTCAAAACATAGTCGAATCACTAACTATGACTCATTGGAAACCTGAAATTAAATACGGTGGGAGTACCTTGTCATCACTCACTTTGAGTTTCTCAACAATCATTGGTTGATCCGTAACAAAAGAGTATTTCGTGACATGTTACGAGTGTTTCCTGAGCGATGCAACTGAGCAATCCATTTGTAATCTTTCGCCGCATAATTCATGTACGCGATCTACGAATTAAAATAAAATGTATAATGTTCTTATCTTATTTAAACGTTATATTGTTCATTTTAAATATCTAATGTTTACTATTTATTTATTTATGTTATTCTGGACGGTACTTTCTTATAGATTGCGTCCGTTGGAGTCAAAATTCCTCCTTGCGAGGTTTCGAACTCATGTACCTCAGTTGCCGTGTACGTAGTCAATTAGGGGCCCTACTTATTTTATTATAAGAAAGTCTTCGCACATTTTAATACAAGTTTAGATTGCTTAATTGGATTGGATATTGCTTAACGGTCTCATATTAATGCCCTTTGGGGGGCTTTTCAGACGATGAGTGTGAAAGTGAGGATGAAGTATGAAACAAGAGTGAGTAGAAACTCCGGTACCGGCACGTAGCTTACTCTTTCGAAAAGTACCAGGACCAACACATTACGTCCCATCCGAAGGACGGTGTAACCTTGAACGTCATTATAGGTCCCTCCACTAACCCGGATGTCAAGCAGAACGAAGCCGTTTATACTATCTTTCGCACCCTCCCATCTGCTCTAGCCAGCTGTATTCGTATGTTTCAGGGCAAAGCAGTCACCCCATGACCACTCAAAGGTGCTGAAGAACTAACGGGGATTCGAATGGGAACCGGGGTAAAGCTTGCGAAGCACTCCGTGCTGCAAAACTCCAGATATTCCAAACATCATTTTGTATTTTATCAGTCTATTATTAAGTTATCTATTTTTACCGTCGTGATATCAGTAGGCCTATTTGGGTGACCCCTAATCTAAGGATTAAAATAGACTAAGACCGATCCTCACTATAAAGGCGAAGTACGTGTCCTTGGTGTGGTGGACTAGTGCGGAGACCCGCGACATAAAGCTACAAAATCTACAAATTTATGACAATTATCACTGGCTTTCCCCGTTGCACTGGAATGTCCGACGTTCACGCAGACTGTGGACTAGAAACACAATACCTATGTAATCACCTAAATAGGGGCTAGTTGTCCCTGGGCTGGTTCCTTACCAATAGTGTATTCAAAAAATAAAAATAATTAGCACTCTGTTCTAAACTATTACAAACTTACTATGGCCAACAAAATCTTATTGGACTCGTTCAATTCACTAATAAAATTTACTACCGTCTTCTCTCCAAACAAGGTCATTAAAAATAGTACAGACTTTTGCAGGCTTTAGTGAATACATTCTAAAGTAAATACATATCGACCATTGCATGGCTAGTGCAGAGTACCCCAAATAACGAGGACTTTAATCTACAAGTTGCAATGATAATGCTTTTCGTATTACAATAATGGGCGAAAAATCACCGTTTGTACATTCACTTGTAAAATCTCAATCCCTTCCTCCCACTTGTATGTGGCTGGATCGGTCCAGCATGAGTCTGTACTCCTCACATCCCCTATAGGTGGCGTACCTTACAGTTGACGCGCCTTTAAACCAAATGAACACAAATTAAAAACTTCAACAACGTTAAACGTCAAACCTTCATAAAAAACGCATGTGATTCAACACCAAATAAACGCACAATTCATGAATTTGAAAGGACGGCGAGTAATTGGGAGATTATTACTAGACCGGTCGACCTATACTTCTAGTGCTCACTGCTTTGGGGGGAGAAAGTAAGGGTTTATTTGTCTAGCATAATCCTAGTAGTCTACCAAAAAAGGTGATTAATACTATGTTTCCTATTTTAAAATCCGATCTTTAGTGGGGAGATTGGCCCGGTAAGCTTTTGAATTTAAGTCACTTACTGTAAATAAGTTATCGCTTGAGTGGGGGATAACGATAAATACAATGGTATTTAATTATCATCAAAATTTTCAGTGTGTAATCTTAGATCCTGATAAATATTTCTATTTATATTTATAATATTTACAATAAAAACTAGGCTCTAACTTAACACCAAATTCTCCGTGAGCGAAACAGCAAGCCTAAAAACGTACCAACATTCGTGTACAAAGACCACATTATTAAAAAAATGCATAAGTATATAAAATACGTGTCAAGACCTACTTCATCTACTTCCGTAAACTTGACGCCTCTGACACGAATATGTATTGTGATAAAGTCAAAGGCAGTTGTCAAAATACGATGTAATTTCCATAATAAAAACATTGGTGCGTTCCCATTGGAGTTGTAAGTAGAAACGACAACAACTATTTGCGAAAAGCAGCACGTGATTACCCAGACGTGCCCGAGACTGTGACTCCACCACTTCCCGATGTCACGTAGACTTGTGACGTCATGCATGACCTTTGTTTGAAAATGGTGGCCTAATTTTTGCATATGTAATTCATTATATTGGCTGAACGTATGATATTTAGCAACATGCACTACCAAAACCAAGACGATGGCTCATAAGGGTCGATATGTGAATGACTGAATTATGATAACTGATAGGATACGTTAAATTAATTAATTAAGTAATTAATTCATATCATTACAATTAAATTACCCTATTCCAGAGGGAACGTGGGCATGAAACAATAAAGGAAAATGCCAGTGCTGGACAGACCTAGCAATTGGCGAACTCGACTGCCCTGTTGTATTATGGAATCTGGCTTATTAGCACTAACATCAGAAAGAACATCTATTGACATATAACTTTTTCCTTACTTAAAACTCATTTATGCTACATGATTGAATGAAAATTATGAATGTACATGTGCAGGTTGGATATAAAATAATTCAGTCCTACCTTTTTCGACTCCTCGCTGAACAAGTATGACGCGAATCTGCAATGGTTTTTATCCTGTTGAAAACAACTTCACGTAGATTAACCCCGCAATAACACTTCAATTTTAATTAACTCTTAAAAAATAACAAGTTCCTCACGATTTGACGAACATAATACACACAAACTTATTATTCATTTGAACACTGCGCACTGAACGATCAGAACAAGTCGTGTACTAGGTGCTGTGATTTGAGTTGAGTGCGCGCTCGAACCACGTGTGTTTGGAGCGTTCCCATTGGTCAGATTCTCAGCACTAGAACACAGCGCACGTACGCGATACGATCACTGTCAAACTTCATGACGACAAAACAATCGCTTTACAATGCCCCGCGAAACATTAAGCAAATTCCACTCTTACGACGCCCAATCCGGAGTATAATGTTGTTTAATAAGAGCACGTGCAAGATACATGTATGCTATATTAATAAATTAAATATTTAGCGAAATTAATCAGTAGTCATTATCGGTATTATGATCTCTTTTGGAAAATCAACAAATTAATGTTCACAAATACAGTTTGAGACCACACAATAAGTGGAAATAACTAGTGGCTAATCTATCACATATTTATAAATTAATTGAACTTAACACTGTTCTTAGGTGAGAAAATAAGTTTTAATTATGTTGCAGGTGAGAAAATAAGTTTTTAATTATATTGCAATATAGAAAAGTGAAACTTTTCGAAATAAGAAACTTTAGTAGAACAGGTAAATGATATTTATAAATTAATTGAACTTAACACTGTTCTTAGGTGAGAAAATAAGTTTTTAATTATGTTGCAATATTTCGAAAAGTGAGAAAAATAAGTTTTTTAATTATTTTGCAATAGTTCGAAAAGTTTCACTTTTCTATTTGTCTATTTCTTTTTTTTTTTTTTTTTCGGAATATTGCACATAATTAAAAACTATTGTCTCACCATAAGACAGTGTTTAATTTCAATTAATTTATAAATTCATTTACCTGTTTCTACTAAAGTTCGTTTAAAATAATTCGATCACATTGAATTTGTAAAGCAAAATTGATGTTTGAAGACCCGAACGCAAAAACGTCCTCACAATGACATTACACCAGCCGAGGCCTTCCGACGTAAGGATAACCTAACATTGAACACAAGTAGTAAACATTGGTATATACCCATCGCTAAACGGTTTTTAATAAGGCACAATACAGAAATGAGTGCGATAACACCACAACACATCATACTTGTAACTTGTAAGGCCCTATAGAATAAACACTACTATATCGAGTTGTTAAACAGTCCACACAACCTATCTAACGATTGGGTAATCGGACTGGAGGGATCTGGTACCAATCACCTTCACTCGCGTATATCAACAATGCCTGAGTACATACAGTAAGGTTCTTGAGAAATCACAATAACCAACTCCAGTTCACTCGACTGCCTTCTCACCTTTTTGAATCAACAGACTCTAACCTACAATAAATGTGTTCACTTTGTTCATGTGACTCACGAACTTCAGGCTCACTGCTAAAACTAGGCCTATACACATTATTATTTATTTTACTACGTCATCGAAAATGTAAGTGTTCAAGCCTGCGTTGGCATGTAAACAAAATCAGCTGTGCTGTACATCGTGCGAGCTAGGCCGGCTTTATCAAGAGCGAGAGAGATTTCAGCTTGCCTGTGGCAGAAACCCAGCAACTTGGATTTTGTGTGTTTGTCGAATACGATACAAAATACTTGTTGTTACTTTCTCAGATGGTGGTGTGTTTGTGTTTACTTTTAACTAATTTATTTATTTGTAATTGGGACCGATAGTGGAGAGAAAACAGCTTCTAAGGATAGATTTCTCATGACGTGAAACAAAGAACATAAACGTGAACGAAATGTATGGACGTAAAGATATAATGAAGCAAAAGAATAATGTAAACTAGGAAAGCACTGATTGTGTGTGCTTGTGTTTGCGTGTGTTGTGCATCCGAAATGACTCGATCGGAAGATTCTAAACAGGTTGTGAACTCTTGAAGAAACATTATCTAGAAATATCGGTATGGATTCAACCTTGACCTGCCATATCAATAGGACCTTAGAAACGCAGAAGCAATTATTTACTGAATGCTTGATGCGGTTTCTTCATTATGTTAGTCCTATTTCACAAATCTTGACTTTTCAAAAACGTATAAGCCAACGTTGAAACTTTAAAACACGAGACTAATTAATAATATAACAGGGTTTTGGATAAAAGTATTAACACAGCGAGGCCATTCAGTCAAAGTCAACCACCCTTCCCCTCTTTTACCTCATATACGTAGGTACTCACTATCTTGACTAGACTTTTACAAAATATAGAAATACTGTGATTTTTCGTGCAAATTACATTACGTCGCTATGACAATCATTAACTCTTATTGGACTTCCTTACATACCTTCGAAAAATAGTATCCAAAGCAAGTCAAAATGGCCACCCGTGACACCTAAGAGCTTACCTCGTGGTTAATTTGAGAATTTCACTTTCTACCTCTTAAGTACTAAGTAAGTAGACAACATATATAAAATGTTTAAACTGGTGTTAGATGTACAGGTACTTTATTTCTAAAAGAGACATAATGGCAAGTCTTACCTATTGACAGTTTGAAGTCACTGTAGTCTTGAGAGGTGATTTTGGCGACCAAACTTCCAGGCAGGCAGATGTTGATGATAACGAGCGGCAGTTGCACCGGATGCAAGTGTGACGTGTGTTACCCTTTTCGCGCTTGCTCCTTGGTCAGTTCAAATAGGAGCGAATCACATGATACTAGAATGCACACCCACAAAATACCAACTGCAGTCTTCAGCTTTGATAACGTTCAATTTGATGTTTTTTACCGACAGATAACGCTCTTAACGTAAAATGGAGATGTCATCCGATTTTATCTTCGAAATAATAATATATCTGAATTTTAAATTATATTTTTAATAAAAAAAAATTGAATCCCGGTATCCATATTAAACTCATTATAGACGTAATGGCAACGAACCAAATTTGCACTGCTGGCATGGACTGATTTAGCGAAACATTCATTCTCGCTGGTTTGAAGAGCAATTGACAATCAAAATACGTAAATCCCACTGAAAAAACTGTAGTTTGCCCTTTCGATAACACTTTAAAAAATACCTGTTGTTTATAAATTTCAGAGACTGGCATTAATTTCACGACTTGAGCAACTGATAGCCTGTACATAATTAGATTCACCGACACGTGTTGGCTCGAACGTTAAGCGCGAGACTGTGATTCGGAGGTTTCGGTTTCAAATCCCGTCGAGAACCTGCAATCCTGACTGAATGTTTTTTTCCGAGGTTTCCTCAGCGTTAATGCGAATGCAAGGGATTGAGTCCTCGTGAACAAGCCCTCGGACATCCCTTCACAATCGTCTATCCGTCAATATTCCTATTAGTCACCTGAATAGGGTCACAGGCGGTTTAAATCTGATGTGTATACCCTACGCAGGTATCCTACAAATGTAAATGTTATGTATTAGATTCAATTCGATCGCATTCGTTAATTACTTTTAAATTGGTCGCTGAGACTGGACTAGCTGTTATACCATTAAACTACCCCTATTATAAGCCTACAATCTAATCATAATTACAAATGTTGCATTTTGAGAGGACCGCATTTAATTAATTCAACCATATTCCTAAGCCTTAAAAAAAGTTATCATATACTCACATTTGCCTAAAGGCTAGGCCAGAGAAACTTTCTGAGCAGATTAACCACTTGTTTTTTAATTTGAATTTGAAGGACCTTAGATGTAAAGTAAATTAGTGCTGTATTCAAGTAAATAAACAAGGAATCTTTACAAACGCGTTTTCAGGCGCGTTGTTGATGAGCGTAATTGTTTAAAAAACGAAAAAAGGCGTAAAATTTTCGATTTTCATAAGAAATAATTATTCGATTACGCTCAAAGTTTCACACGAATACATCAAATCATAAAATTATGGTTCTGTGAAAAATTATACAATCGGATAAAGCATGGTAGTGTTATAAGTCTAAGAAAATTAAATAAAATTTAAACAAAAAACGTAAAATTGCTATTAGTATGAGAAATAATTTTTGATTGCGCCTCAAATTTCCACGACAATATATTAGTTCATAAAATTAAGGTTCTGTGATACAATAATTACATCGGTTAATAAAGCATTAGGTTGTTCCGTCGAAGAAATTTTAAAATTAAAACATTGTAAAATTGCGATTTTATAAGAAACCCATATTTTAAGATTGCGCTTTCAAATTTCAACTCGAATTATTAATTCATACATTTAAGATTCTGTAAAAATCATTACAATCGGATAAAGCATGTAGGTGTTATAAGTCGAGAAGAAATTTATTAAAAATCGAAAAAAAATCGTAAAATTGCGATGTTCATGAGAAAATAAATTTTCGAATTGCACTCAAAAACCTGGCAGTTCTTTAAGTTCAAAGATTTCGAAGGCCCCCCAAAATTTAATTGCAATTGGAGTATTGGGTTAAGCCGGAATCGTGTTTACAAACAGAAAAAAAAAAACTTTCCGGATTTTTTTGTTTCAGTTTAGTGAAGTTGAATCTTCGCTTCGCGCTCGCTACGGCTCATCCTAAATACTCGTAGAAAATATCATAAAGTATGGAACACAGATAAAGGTATGAACAAGTGTATGAAGGGCTTTAGGAGTAGGGTGTGTTTATTGGGATAACAACACATTCGAGGCCCATCTCTAAGCTTATACGACTTTAAGAGATAAAGACGTAAATGTTTTCATGTACACATTTAATTTATGTTAGTCACATTTCCCACTGATTTATGTGCCTTACAACGCCAAAACACACTACGTATAAATTGCCAAGTGTTTTGCGCGAAACCGCTAACACAAACAACATTTTCAGATTGTACCCAATCGAATAATTAAACGAGGGAGCGGAGCGACCGAGTGTCTCCATTCAACTCAAACGGCTCTCATTTCTGTGATTTCTGTCTTCTGTTCTGTACGTCGAAAATCAGCCGAACCGCTGAACAGATTTCGCTGAATTTTAAACAGACTCCCGGTACGAGTGTACTGAGAACTGTTTTAACAAATCAGCTAGATCCGATTGCCAATTTAAGCCTACAATAAGATAAAAATGTGATTTTTGAAATCATCGGTAGCATTGTTTTAGTAGCAGCTATCGGGGCGTAATCTGCGTGGGCCTGACATAGCACCAGTGGTAAAGCATTTAGCCTACCGCACGGAGGGTCGGGTTTCGATACCCGTAGTTCGACTTTTTTATATTTTTACATCCACATATTATTTTTGAGGAATGTTAATGGGAATAAAAAATTAGGTGAGTTTGTTTCATCATCTTGGAAATTTTTATGTTTAGCTAATAACTTTTTCGAACAACGATTTGCATTTTAAATGTTCAATTTAAAAACTGGGATACGCCAAAGTCGTTGTTTAACGAGTGAGTGAGCCATGTGTTGAGTATTCGGTATCGTTCCCCATACTGGACTCGATCCAGCTTAGGTAACGGGGAGGAAAGGGGATGTTCCCGGTACTCAACACTTGGCTCACTCACTCGTTTGACAACGACTTGGCGTTCCCTAGTTAAACGAGGGAGCGGAGCGACTGAGTGTCTCCATTCAACTCAAAGGGCCCCTCATTCTGTGATTCTGTCTGTCTGTCTGTACGTCAAAAATCAGCCGAACCGCTGAACAGATTGCGCTGAAATTTTAAACAGACATCCGGTACGATTTTACTGAGAACTGTTAACAAAATCAGCTAGATCCATTGCGATATAAATAAAAATGTGATTTTTAAAAATATCGATAGCATTTTTTTAGTAGCAGCTAGCGGGACGAGATCCACCTGGCTGGCATGGCCTAGTGGTAAGCATTTAGACTACCGCACGGAGGTTTGGGGGTTTGATGCCCATTAGTTAGAACTTTTTTATATTTTTACACCCACATATTATTTTTGAGGGTGTTAAGGGGAAATAAAATTAGGGATTTTGTTTAATCTTGGAAATTTGTTAATGTTTCACGCTTATACGTTTCAAACACGATTCGCATTTTGAATGTTCAATTTAAGTAACTAGAGAAACGCCAAAGTCGTTGTTAAACGAGTGAGTGAGCCAAGTGTTGAGTACCCGGGAACATCCCATTTCCTCCCATATATCCAAGGCTGGATCTAGCCCATGGGGAATGATACCGGTTAATATACACATGGCTCACTCACTCGTTTAACAACGACTTTGACGTTTCCCTAGTAATATCAACATGGAAATTTTGATTAATCTAGTTTGATGACGAGCACTTCCTATAGTTTCTTTACTTTTCTAAAGTTTCTATAGTTTAGGGGACCAAAAATCAGGACTTGGCCATTTGAGAGAGCATTTATAGCTGCTAATTTAGAGCCCAGTAATTTTGAATTCTCTTACATAATTTTGAAAAACGATCCTACTTTAGAAATCGAATTTTTATTTATTTATTTCAAATTTCACCCCCTGTAGATTCTACAGTTTAGGGGTGCAAAAATCAGGACTTCGCAATTCAAAAGATCATTTATAGCTGCTTATTTAGACGACAGTTATTCTGACTTCTGTAAGGTGGTTTAAAAACGAACGTACCTTGGAAATCGAATTCTTATTTGTTTATTTTTTCCATGTCATCCCACTGTTGATTCTATAGTTTAGGGGTGCAAAAATCAGGACTTATCAATTCTGAGAGGGTATTCATAGCTGCTAATTTATAGCCCAGTCATTTTGACTTCTGTAACATGATTTTGATAAACGATCCTTCTTTGGAAATTGAATTCTTTTATGTTTATTTATTTCATATTTCACCCTACTGTAGATTATATAGTTTAGGGGTGAAAATAACAAGACTTGGCTATTTCAGAGAGAATTTGTAGAAACTTTTTTAGAGCCCAGTTATTTTGACTTCTGTTACATGATTTTGAAAAACGTTTACTTTGTTCCCTACTTTGGAAATCCAATTCTCATTTGCTTATTAATTTCATATTTCTCCCACTGTAGATTCTACAGTCTAAGGGTGCATAAATCAGGCCATGTCAATTTAGGAGTGCATACTTAGCTGCTAATTTGGAGCCAAGTTTCACTACTCCAAAACGAATTTTTACAAGAAGTATTTACTTGGTTCCCCCACTTTGGAATTTTATTTCTAAGGGAATCCAATTAATTTGGTTCTATCACAAAATGGAAGCGAGTGGAAAAAATAAAAAATAGGGGTGCAAAATGGTGCATATTGGGTGCAATAAATACATGTATTTTTCGTTTTGATATTCGGTTTGGGGAGGGGGGGGGGGAAGGGGCAAGCTTAATGCACACGTTTTCCAGAGTTTTTTTACATGAGGATTTTTACGAAAATGGTTTTGAGTTGTAATTCGCTATTAGGAAGGTCCCCTATTTAAATGGCCGCATCTCCGAAAGTGTACAAGTGCAAAATTCGGGACTTGGGTTCAAAATTGTGCTTATTGGTGCAAAATTATGCACATGGTTTTGAGTGGAAAATCGCATAAGGGGGATCAGTGTAAACTTAGCCTCCCCTTTTTGAAATGGCTGTATCCCCGAAAGTATTGGGGTGCAAAATTATGCACAAGATTTTGAGTCAAAATTCGCATAGGGGTCAATCGCGAATATGGGGTCAGCGTATCTTCGAAAATTTTGGGGTGCAAAATTCGGGACTTGGGTGCAAAATTATGCACATGGTTTGGAGACGAAATGTTCTGGGGGGGGGGGGGGGGGCAGTGAGTTTGCACATGAAATTCGTTATTTTACGAAAACCATTAACTTGGCTCAGCCAAAATGAAGTAGTCGGTAAGTTTTTTGTGTTGCTTGTGCAAAAATTGAGATTGGTTGAGCAAAATTGTGCAAAAAGTGTGCAAAAATATAGCATAAGTTTCCACATTAAATTCGTTATTTTACGAAAACCATGAACTTGGCTCAGCCAAAATGAAGTTGTCGTAAGTTTTTTGTGTTGCTTGTGCAAAAATCGAAATTGGTTGTGCAAAATTGTGCAAAAAGTGTGCAAAAATATGGCATAGGTTTTGACATGAAAATCCATTTTGGTTGTTCTAGCATTAACTTAACTCAGCCAAAACGAAATTGTCGTAACTTTTTTGTGCTGCTTGTGCAAAAATCGAAATCGGTTGTGCAAAATTGAGCAAAAAGTGTGCAAAATTCACAGCATATCGTAAGTCAAAATTTCATTGGTGGTTGTGCCAAGTTAATAGACCCGAGAGAATCGACCCGACGACCTGCCGTGTACCGCATGTGTTGCTGTAGTAATCATCGATTTGCTACTAAGACGTAGAAGTGCCAGCATAAATCAATCTATCAATTGGCCAAACTCTTCGGGCCATGTCGTGTTTTAACAAATAAAATGCGCAATTTTTCAAGGTTCACATCGTGACTAAAAATTAGAATTGTAACCTAGTATTTATTTCTAAACTGTTTACGTGACCAAAGTATAAGAGCATAACATTTATTTTCATTGTATGCAGAAGTCGAGTCCGCAACGGGTAAGATATTTACATCTTCGCCGATGTAATTGATTGGTGAATTTCAGTGTTAGAAAAAAGCTTCTTATTTGAATCTATGCCCGAGCCCGATACAATTACTTGCAAGGTCGCTTCTAATAGTGGATCGCGCTTACAAACATTTCGTGTCTTACACTCTAGAAAAAGGCGTCGGCTACATCATTGTTGCGGCGTAATTGAACTAGAACTAGGTTTTTCAAACTTGACACAATGTCACGAGATTGCTGTGTTGTACTTGAATACGTCCTCTTCAGTAGGAGAGGGGAGGGGAGAGATTGATTGATTGATTGATTGATTGATTGATTGATTGATTGATTAGGGTATTTATTAAGGCGGGATAAATGCTAGTTAAAAGAAGGAGAAGGGCCAAGTCTCTATTTTATCTACCTCTAGACGTAGTAAATTTTAAAAAAAAATGATCAAAATTATTGAAAATCTTGTTCCTGAAACTGATGTGTGCACCCTATAGCGGAGCTTGTGCTTGTGCTTGAGCTTGTGCTTGTACCTGTGCTTGTGCTTGTGCTTGTGCTTGTGCTTGTGCTTGTGCTTGTGCTTGTGCTTGTGCTTGTGCTTTGCTTATGCTTATGACGATTGTATTAAACTTAATTTTTGTTTCTGCTTTTATGTCCAATACCGAGTTGATAGTATGCCAGTAGGAGAAAAATCTAGTATCCAGCCAGGTGAACTGGTGAGTGGGAGGTTCTTGTTTTGGATTCAGGGACAATTCCCATGATTGTTTGGAGACGAAAGAGTAACATTATTACACGCAAGAAGTTTCAGGAGGTTTGCGAGGATGGCAATGACGGGATCTGAACAGAGAGAAGTCTTTAAGGCTTCAGCTAGGGTTGCAATGATGTCCCAGACAGGGGACTGGGGTGGATCGGGAATTGGGGACGGGGATCGTTTGGTTTGGGCGGAGTTCGAACACGGTGTTGGTTGGTGTTGGAAAATACGTATCAGCATAAGAATGTGTTTCCCTGTCATAATTAGAAGAGCAGGGGCTGTACGAGTCGGTGTGGTTTTCTTGTGAAGTCGACGATCGCTGGTGATACCGGTGAGGGCCCTGGATCTGGATTCAGCTGTCTTCAGACTTCCTGTACGACGCAGGGTGCGATTCTTCACAATTGATGCATGTTACTGGTTCTGAAGCCGGCTTGGGGCAATCAATAGACTATAATGTGTGTATGTAAATGACAAAAGTGCGTGATTTACATGCAGATCTATGGGTCCATTAGTTTAATTGATTGAATATTGCTTAACGTCTCATATTTATGCACTTTGGCTAATCGAGACGATGAGTGGTGATAGATGAGGATGAAGTATGAACAGAAGGGAGGAGGGGAAACCCGGTACCGGCACGTAGCCTACTCCTTTCGAAAAGTACCAAGGGGACCAACGGCTTAACGTCCTATCCGAAAGGACGGTGTTACTTTGACAGTCATGTAGGTTCCTCCACTAACCCGGACTGCCGAGCAGACGTCGAGGAGAACGAAGCCGTTACACTAGCTTTCGAACCCTCCATCTGCTCTAACCAGCGGTATACGTGAGTTTCAGGGTAGAGCGGTCACCCACTCTACCCATGACCACGCCCGATTCTGCTTAACTTCGGTGTTCGAGTGGGAACCGGTTAAACGAGCTCGGCTAAACCGCTGGCTTCCCATTAGTTTAAGTATAAACAAAAGAGTTGCGTTTACCAATAACTGTTACTTATTATTTAATTTTAAGTCTCTAAAGTTCACTAAACTTGAAGTTTTGAAGTTGCATTTTAACATAACAGAAGATAAAATACATCGACTAAAGAAGTCAATTAATTGATTTTTGTGTATTTGTCAGTGTGTGTAGGACTCCTAATATTTGGCTTTGACACAATTAAAAACTGCAAATGTAAAATCCGTTTCATTTTATCTTTAAGAACATATTTATTTGATTGCTGATTTCTATTTCGATAACTAGTTTCTCCTCGAAATATTTTCGTGAACATAATTAAAAGCAACACTAAATTCTAAATGCGCTGAGCTTGGCCCATGCAACTCAAACACGCGCAATCAGGTGTTGATGATTTCTGCTGAACGGTTGGCAATATCATGTAACCAAATTTTGCATTAATGTTAATAAAGTACTTTTTCGGTTGCAAAAAATAAGGATTAAAGATGCATTGCGAGACATTAGTCCAAAAATCGTGAAAAAATGGAAAATCCAAAACATGGATTTCAATTCAGGAAATTCCCATCAAACCGTTTATCTTAAGATAAAATCAAATTAACCTACGCGTTCACATTGATTTAGACGTTGATATCCAGTATGAAAATTTGCGTTTAAAAAATCTGTTTACTTGGAATAAATTCCCGAAGTTGACCAAAATTGAGTAAATTACGGAGATTTCACAATTTTTTTATTAAAAATCAAGGAATTAATTTAGGAATTCGCAAACTGGATCTCATAGAGTGATTCTTTATAAACGTGTATGTGAAATATGATACCGATGAACCGTTTACCCAGAAAAAAACTGAAAGCTAATCATTTAAACCTTACAACTTTCTGAATTATATATTTTTATGTTTATCATGTACCTCATACAATCCGACGTGGAAGGCAGGAATTGTCTCTAGGCATTGACCAAACCATTTTAAATATCCAGCAACCTTTGGTATTGAGATATTTAACGTTTAGTTGCTAAAGTGCCTCTAGCGCGCTGTATACTTGGAGCTTGCTCGTACAGGTTTTGTTGATATTGATATGTCGCCGACTCGAGATTCTTTATCACCATTGAACGTTTTATGAAATGGGTGTTTCTGACACGAGAAATTATCCATATAAATATATTATTATGAAATTTAGTTATAACTCGTTGGCATATGAGTTAAATCTAAGGTGTGTCTTTGTTTTACATTTCCAAATTTATTTCGGTAACAATAAGTCAGGTAGGAGTGGGGAACATTTTGAATTAGGGAGATCATTTACATAAAACACAATACGTTTCGACTCGGTCACGAGGAGACAAGATATAAGTCAATAAATTCGCAAGATACTTTCAAAGTGATAATAAAAGAGGCTGTCACGTTATTTCGAGCAGGCCAGAATCCATAAACCACATCTGAATCGAAAGGTCGGGGCGACAAGAGTTAGGGGGACCACCTGGAAATAATGGACTTTCTTCTCCTATAATGGTCGGCTTGGTATTCGTTTGGTGTAAAACCAAATCCCACCTCACATTTTATACATTTTTATTTCGATGTTTTCGATGAAGGTAGGTTTATCAAGATTTACACGCCAAATCTATGTGTAAATGTTATTTGCAGAAGAATTTTAAATGGTGTCTGGTAGACTTAATGCCTACCTAGCCAGTATCGATAGCCTTGACGTGTTGCTGCGCTGTTTCTTAATCATGAGGACTATTTTATGTAGGAAACAGCGACGAAGTGACATCACCCCAAGGAATTATCGTTTGGGCAAGGCAACAACTTACATAATACAGTTTTCTAATCACAGCGATGAGATACAACTTAACTAAGATTTAAATTTATATAATGAATTAATACATTTAAAGATTTCTGTCCCACGTTCAATATAACAATTGGTGATGCATGTATGTGTGGGTGTGAAAACAAAACTTTGCCACAAGTTGATGAAGAAAAATGGTTTTCAACACGGAATCCCATCGTTTGTTTCTCATACCCTTCAACAAGGATGACGCTGAATGTATTGGGTGACACTCGGGGCTAGGGGTGAGAGGCCAGCGTCAAAGTAGAAATCTCCACGAACAACGAGATCGCAATAATGGATGGGAACGTATTATTTAATAAGCTTCGCTCCCTATTTTACTCCCGTACCTGTGCTGATACTAGACATAATTTTACACATGAGAGGCACTCTCTTACCCGCAACAATACTTTCTAATAGATATACTTGTGGGTTCATGTGACCGGTTTTAATAAATAATAAACTCAACATTTAAACATCAGTCAATTAGATGCAAAGTTGCACAGAATGGTAACAAAAGATAATTTGATATGTCGTGAGTGGCTAGGTGTTAACATTACTTGATTATACTTGGACATACACTGTCAGTTGTTAATAACGTTAGGTTCTGCACTCTACAAGAACACTTTCTCATTAATAATTTACAGATCAGGACTGTGAATACTACCAACCGTTTGCCTATGGCAATGCAAGAAATAATAATTTGAAATAAAATTAGTTAGATTTTAATAATAGACTTGTCAATCATTGTATACATATCATTAAAATAAACTGTTTTTCAACCACTATGTTAAATGTGATTACTTATGATTAGTATACTAATTCTCTCATCTATTTTTATTACTTGTCTAAAAAACGATTAATGTTCTGAATGATATAGAATATTGATTTACAAATACAATATTTTTTATTGTCGTGATTGTAATCCAGGAAATTGTAAATGTAAGAAAGTAAGTTCATACATCATCCAGATTACGTCCAGTCCTAGGGTTAGACCAATATCTGGGTTATTTATCCGTTATAAGGAAAAATTGATTTCTATAATAACAGCTGGTGCAAGATTTTTTTGCCAAACGGTACAAATACAAGTTTTTCCGAGTTTTGTATCGTCTGACAAAAAAAATCATACACCAACTGCTATTTCAGAAAAAAAAATCCTTATACCAAAGCTGAAGTTAAAGATGTTTAGAAACTATATTTAGAAAACCGATTTCCAAGATTTAATTTTGAACCAGATGTGCAGGCTACACTTTTGTCAAAAAACGACATATAATGGCCAATAGTGAGGTTATGTCCCGCTCCCCAAAAATAACATTTTTTTCTGTTTTATGTAAGGCTCTCTTTCATTCAGAAAAAAATTTCAGCCAGGTTTCTTTGAGTTTCTTATTTTCGGCTAGAGGTGGATACAATAGCTTTAATTCACGAGCGATACACACACACACACAGGTTTGTCACTTGTTATGGAGGAACGAAGATTCCCTATGCATCACTTTTCGTCCGTTGGATTTGAATGTTAGAGGGGATTTTACTTTGTATCCTTCTTTGTCAATCTGATAATTAGTAGCTTCGCTTCCTACTTTTGGTACTCCTGTAGCAGTGCTTCTCTAAATTCACATTGACACCACGATACGATGCCATACATATACATACCGGCCTATCTCGTCAATTGGTACTCAAAGCCAGCGGCTTATCATTGATTTATAAATTGTAAGTTATACTCTTACCCATCCATCATCTACTCATGGGGAAGGTTCGTCAATAATGTACTTCCTGCTGCACATGATATTCATGGATATCTCTACTCGTTCTAACCAAATGATATAGGAAATGATGTTATGTTGCTATAGTAGTAGTTGATGTCGTAGTATACTTATTTCATTTGCCATATATGCCGGAATTCCATTAATGGTTGATTTTTTAATGACTAGAACGGACTGCAAAAACGTAGAGAATGATATGGAGAAAAATGCTCATTGGAACTCATGTAATGATGTTGCAAATTTAACAGATTATTTTCTTACTTAGCATTAATCTCTCGACTAGATTGTATTAAATTTCCAGAAATATCTAGATAAAAAATATATTTCGTATAGAGATTAGTTTCATTTAACAGAGGCTTAAACACTTTCGTCACTACTTGATTAAGTTATTAGATTCTATATATTTAGTAGACGCTGTCGTTCTTTACCAATAGTTCAAACTAATTTTCACAGGTTTCATAATCTATCCCAACTTCAGTATTCAAGTTTAAACGAGTTACTAGTTCTACTAGTCCGAAACCAGTTCAAACTCTCGCAATTCGCAACCACTAATACAATATGCCAGTTACATCATTTCATCTGGACAATTATCAATCAAATCCAACTGCTATTGATGCAACTTTGGTTGAGGTGGGCGCTGTGCACTCATGATAGAAGTTCTCAACATGACATATTGTCCGGGATACAGTGACCATTCTTTGAACGATCTATAGCCACACACACACTGACAAACACCTATGTGTACCCACACACGAAGGAAGGAAGAGAGAGAGAGAGAGAGAGAGAGAGAGAGAGAGACGCACACGTACACACACGCACTCACGTGGGAGGTGCTAAACAATTAAATAACTATAAATTATCATGTGTCCTTCACGTCTATCTGTAGCGGTTTCTTCGCTGTCACAAGGAAAGTAAAATAAACCTTTTTTTAACTACCTGTGTCATAATTATTATTATTCCCTCACACACGTGCAACCCAACAATATGCGATTCTTAAAACCATATCCAAGACCTTGAACGGGAAGATAATATTTTAAATGTTGCTAATCTATTGCCTATACCTGAAACCATGTTTAAAGTAAATAATAATTTACGTAAACATTTTAAATATAGAGTAAAGATACATAGCTATAATGAATGATCTACGGACAGGTTCAAGGTGGATTGAGGAATTGAGAAGTGTCGATGGAAACATACCAAACCTTCGGATACCGAGTGAGGTTGTCGTATGGTTTGGTTTGGTTTGGGACGAGTTGGATTCAGATGCATCGAGGCTAAGCGCGACGTGGTAGCCTTCACGCCCGATGCGATCCCGACTTATGTATACCTAGACAAAAAACTGCGAAGAAAGAATGACAATAACGCCACAAGACATTTAGTAGAAGGAGAAAGAAAATACTGAAAAACAAACAATTTGAGGTTAACCACAAAATCAAGTTGGTATTTTCACGTAAGCAAAAACAGGTGGTTTTGAAAGGGTATTGTGATTTCCATTCAACGACTGCTTAAAAACCAACATCATTAAACTTAACTCAATTAATGGTTGGAAGTAAAAACAGAAAACTGCTAAGATAGTAGGCCTACTAAATAACACATATTCGATTGATTATCCACAGCCCACAATAAATCCTTCAACTCGCGGGTTTAGACGAACGTACGCAGTGCATTTACGTTTAGAAATGTTTGGTATTTTACATTCTTAATCGCCTTTCCGTCCATATTTTTTTATTTAATTATTTATTTATTTATTTATTTATTATTGATATTTTTATTTATTTATTATTAATTTATTTAGTATTATTTAATTATTATATTATTTATTGATTATTATTCTATTATTTTTATTGATTTATTTCAATGCGCGAATTGTGTCCAAGAAACAACTTTCTAGGCATTTGCTGGTGCTGGAAACGACGACAACTTTAGAAATACATTCTCGTATTTTAGTGATTACCTCTTATGGTGCAAATTACCTTAGTTCCAAGTATCTACTTTCTATCATTTTGTCATTTTCTGATACATTTTACCATTTCAATAATTCGTTTGTGATTAATAGCAAGCGATGAGAATTCCTAACTAAACTCTTTATACTTACTCTCTTTCCATACGTTCGGCATCTGTTTGAATTTTGAAATGAAAGTGCAGAAACCTGAAAAACAATATCAATTCACATTATTAAAAACGAACACTAATTCTTTTAATTTTTTTTACATAAAAAGCCCCAAACACCTACCGAAAGAAGTTTTCTCTTTTGATTTTATTTTTTGTAAAATCTAATGCATCACAGGTATATTAAAACTACACATATAACTATTTATGTTGCTATACTTGCTTGTATGCCAACCACATATTTAATTGTTTATATAAAAATCGTGCATGATATTTCACATTTCAAAATATTTCATGACGAAACAAAAACAACAAACGAACATCAAAATTAAATTCCAGAATTCCGATTGCTACCTTGTACAATTCTGTATCCTCATCCCTCATAGTTCCCACTATGATTCACATCATTTATCACCTCTTGTCTCAATTCCATCAATGTTTTCTATTTGAAGAGTTGTGATAAGTTACATATACATTCCAATCTCCAAAATAAAAGCATCAGTTTATTTATTTAACTTCCATCCTGTTCAGTTAAAAAACTGATTTACAAAGGAGGACAACTAAATAAATCTAATAACATAGATGCGCACACAACAATGAACTAGTTAAGTAAATATTTAAAGTAGTAATATTATAACAATAATGTATTAATAACACAATAATTTTGGTAACAAATTAATTAATGAACCAAATATAAAAAGGGGGAAAAAGAAAAGAAAGAAAGAAAGAAAGAAAGAAAGAAAGAAAGAAAGAAAGAAAGAAAGAAAGAAAGAAAGAAAGAAAGAAAGAAAGAAAGAAAGAAAGAAAGAAAGAAAGAAAGAAAAAAATCATCAAAAAGGAAAAACGAAAAGAAAAGAACAGATTTATTTAGTTACTTGCCTCATCTTCATTGGAAGATATTTCTTATTTAGAGAGAACTCTCTTTGCAACCGTTCAATCCATCCCACGCTGAGAGTACCCCCCCCCCCCCCTCCACCGACATCAAGCATCTTTCGGCACTGTGACGTAGGGATCCCCACGCCATCATCCACGTACCTTATCGAAACAACATCACAAGACCTACAACCTCCCCATATTGAAATAATAATGAAGGCGCAATCATGCAATCAAATGATACCTTGTTTATCTTAAACTATTATCCAGTTTGTGCGCAGTAGCGTTGTCAGAAGTGTGTTAATAAAGTTCCGGCAGCGGCACTCGGCAGCCTCGTCTGTTATGTGTCCATGGGCCATGTCAGCCATTCCGCGGAAGCTCAACGAAGGTTCGTTTGACAAGACAATTCCGACCACAGATACCTACCTGTCTGTCATCAGGTTATGAAGTGAAGAACAGGCTCCCAAACTAGAGAAGGAACATAGTTAGGTCAGCTGAAATAATGCATAAGCTGAGCTATAAAATACATTGGTATCTTCAACGAAAATATACGCGTGAAGCCAGTTACGGTTTGATAGGTGTTAAAAATAACTAAAAAAAACTATTGGCAATTTTTTTTTTCAAAGAAGAGGAATTTAATCCGGATTTCTTGCAACAGATTTCGAGGCAAGCGGCTCTTTTGTCATAAGCAGTGCCCACGCTTGGCTGCAGGTCACAATAATGTTTTCTACTCTCAGGCTGTAAACAGAACCCTGTCTGTCTCACAGCAACATGAGCAAGCTACAACCTCTGCTGCCATTGGTCGGTCATACATACAAAGAGTTTCATCAGTATACATTTACCGTAATGCTTGTTTAATGTTGATGACAGTGTTGTCTTCTAATTAGTTTATTATGTACAACTAATTGAAATTGCTAAATAACTTTGAACTACCAAAGGCACTACTACTGCTATTTATTAGACTATCATAAAAGTATGTTCAATTCAAATACCAATTGGTTAGAATTTATTCAATAAATGCATTAAAATAAATTCTTGTTGGTCATTACTCTTGTAAGTAAGTAACTTTTTTATTCATTGGACAAATACATCTGTATAACACAATTCTCTGTAAAGAGGGATAGTGCAATGAATAATTCTAATTTTAATTCTAGTAGCTAATAATATTAATATCTAAGATGATTGTGCCGTCTGGTGTGTAGAGATGTCCGCACCGGATAAGATCACCCAAACCTTTGCCTCTGAGCTACTTTTTGTTCAATGCGCTTATAGCATTCACATTCTTTATCCCACACATTGTGGTTTTCATTTAATTGTAAACCATATCTGTTATTTGCTTGTATGCAGTTAATGCAGCTCGCAGTCTGCTGTACAGTCTGTGGATTTATGGTACCCACCGCAGTAGCCGCACGCAAGTCCATTTTTACAATTCGTCATTGTGTGGCCATATCGGCAGCATGTAAAACACCTTATCACATGTACATATTCGACCACCTTACATACATTCCACCCTATTTTAATTCTATCACTAACGTCTTCTTTAGTTTCCTTGTCTTGTCCACTTCAAATATTATATTAACTGTTCTTTTGTTGTAGTTTTTCTTGATATGTACAATTTCCATGCAGAAGTTTTCTCGGTTGTAACTTATGGTGTTGAGTTCATTTTGTTTGCATATTTCATTTACCCAGTTTTCATTTTTACTTAGTTCATCCTCTTTACTAACCCCAATAGCCATTATTTTAACCATTCTTTTTATATTTGGTTTTGTAATGTCGTAGTCGTTCCCAAGCTTTACAGTTGTCTCTTTTTGAAGAGCCTGTAGGCCTTCTCTGCTGTCACAGACTATCACCACTCCCCCATCTCTGATTTCTTTTACTTTAGTCACTCCTATTCGCATTTCACTAGGGTTTACTGCCTTTTTTTACTTCTTCTATTGTTTTCTTGCTATCTTGTGCGGCGTGTGATTTAGGTTTGACTATTACAGCCAACTCTTGCGTCTTGGTATTTTGGCCTCGATTCACGATCGCGCTGTAGGTTGAGTTCTTGTTCTCTGTTGATCCGCCGCATCCGCCTCCTTGTTCCGATCGACCTATCTTGCCGTATCGATCAGTCGAAGTATCCGCTCGCGTCTTTTCATCTTTTCGACATATCGATTTGCCACCATGCATCGCAGCTATTTGCGGGACTACCTTAGCCTCACTTTTACCTTGTATTATGTTTTGAAGTAATGTTATCATTTCTGCTTGGATATTTAATCGTTTTGTCATTTCGGTATTTACCTTTTCCTTTTCTCCTACTATCTTCTTCGTTAGTTCTACTTCGATCGTGAGTTCTTTACATTTTCACGTGTATCGAAGCTCTGGGTCTGGGCCAAGGCCTATCTCGCCGACGCCAACAGTTTTCTCAACAGCGAGTGTTAGCCTTTTGATCAGCACCTCTTTTTTACCCTCTTTATTTAAGCCTAGAATTTCTAGCTCCTTTTCTAACTCCTTTTTACTCCTTTTTATTTTTAACTTAGCATTATTAATACTTCCGTTGTTTACAACTGACCCTACGTATTCTGCCATCCTTCATACGCAGAAACACATAAAACGAGATGAACAAGAAGACCTGTCCTCTTCATAGAATTCTAGAAGCCTTGACTCATTCAATTGTTACACATGTTTTGTTTGTCATCTAAAATTCCTCAAAATACTTTTTAAATCACCATCATCCATCTCACCTATTCATTCATAGAAATTGCAGACAACGATAGTCCCACTTCAACACACCAATCTTCACCCCTTGGTCACAAAACTATTTCACAACACCATGTAGAACTCAAAATATATTATATTTCAACATTCCAAAATCAAATTCCACACTCCCACAACTCACCGCCATCGCCATCGCCATGTTCGCTACACACTTAGGCACCTTATACAGCAAGCAATTCACCGATCGCTTCTTTTCAAAATGTAAAGAGAAGTCTCATAATATTTTAATTTCTAACCTTGGAGACTACAGTCTAGTCTCGCTTACATATAAAAGATACAAACACAAGCGTACTAAACATGTTTTACTTTAATCTATAATTGTTTATACTCTACTCTAATTCCGTATTGTATTTATTACTTTATTTTAGAATTGTCTTACTTAGTTCCGAAGAGGGTTTTTTTTGTTTAATTTTTTCCCTCATTACATTCATATGTTTTTTTAAATATCTCTATACAATAAGCTATGCATATTTTTATTATTATGTTAAAATGTTAAGAGCCCAATGGCTCAGGTAATTTAGTACACACTGTATGCACTGATGTACCATTATTATAAGTTAAATAAATTCCTTAAAAAAAAAAAAAAAACAGCAAGCAGAGTTGGGGTGATTTCGAGGTGTCACCCAGCTGTCATGAAACGTGATGTGAACTTAAAAACTATCAAAATCAAGGGGATTTGGGTACCTGACAACACATGCCAAATTTGGTTGGTGTATGAACATTCCTTCTTGGTGAAAAAATGACTTGAAACATGCTCAAAATCACTTTAAGGATGTTAGTTACTACTACTTACTACTACTACTACTACATGCTACTGGCTACTTCTGTCTAATTCGTCAGTTTCAATTGCCCAGCGATTCTGACCAAACGGGTGGGGCTACAACGTTCATACTTTACATGGTCATTAAGGTAATAGTGATGTAATTCCTTTTGAAAGAAAAAGTTGAAAAAGTTTGCTGGAAGGCTTCCAAATAAAGGTTTTAATATAAGCCTTATACAGGCATACAATCAACAAGTAACAATAGTTACTTGACAATGATCGCCCACATTGTTTACAAAAAGCATATTGTCTTTGGGCCACTTGACTTTTTACTGCTTCCGTTGCATAAGGTCCAATTTCAAGTTCCTGCCTGGGCACTGGATTTTTATGATTAGATTTCGACATAATATTAAGGTATGAAAATGTGATTTTCGGTATGAACGACTCTAGGTAGAATAAAATAGATAAAAGTGTGTCAAATTACTAGGAAGCTTCGCAAACGCTTTTTCAGGCGCGTTGTTGGATGAGCGTAATTTTTAAAAACGAAAAAAAGCGTAAAATTGCGATTTCCATGAGAAATAATTTTTCGATTACGCTCAAATTTCTCACGAATATATTTTTTGTTTTTATAAAATTAAGGTTCTGTAAAAAACTTATTAGAATCGGATAAAGCATGATAGTGTTACAAGTCGAAGAAATTTTAAAAATCGTAAAACTGCGATTTTGATGAGAAATAATTTTTCGATTACGCTCAAATTTCACACGAATACATCAATTCATAAAATTAAGGTTCAGTGAGAAAATCATTACAATCAGATAAAGCATGTAGGTGTTAAAAGTCAAAGAATTTTTTTTTTAAATCGAAAAAATCGTAAAATTGCGATTTTCATAAGAAATAATTTTTCGATCAATTTTTTTAACCGTACAGTTCTAAGTTCGGAGATTTCAAAGGTCTCCAGAAAATTTCATCGCAATTGGTGTATTGGTTTAGCCGGAATCGTGTTAACAAACACACAAAATACAGGGGGAAAAAGAAAGAAAGAAGGAAAAAAAAGGAAAAACATTCCGGATTTTTTTTCCGGTGTAGTGAAATGGAATCTTCGCTTCGCTCGCTACGCTCATCCAATTATCATCGTTAAAACTAGGAAGCTTCGCAAACGCTTTTTCAGGCGCGTTGTTGGATGAGCGTATGTTTTTTAAACGAAAAAAAGCGTAAAATTGCGATTTTCATGAGAAATTATTTTTCGATTGCGCTCAAATTTCACACAAATGTATAAATGTATAAAATTAAGGTTCTGTGAAAATATCATTACAATCGGATAAAGCATGTAGGTGTTATAAGTCGAAGAATTTTTTTTTAAATCGAAAAAAAAATCGTAAAATTGCAATTTTAATGAGAAATAATTTTTCGATGGCGCTCAAAAACGTGGCAGTTCTAAGTTCAAAGATTTCGAAGGCCTCTATTAAATATCATCACAATAGAGTATCGGTTTAGCCGGAATCGTGTTAACAAACAGACAAAAATACAAACAGAAAAAATAAGAAAAACAAAAAAAAACGTAAAATTGCGATTTTCATAAGAAATAATCTTTCGATTGCGCTCAAAAACGTGGCAGTTTTAAGTTCAAAAATTTCGAAGGCCCCTAGAAAATTTCATCTCAATTGGAGTATCGGTTTAGCCGGAATCGTGATAACAAACACACAAAAATACAAACAGAAAATAACAAGAAAATCAAAAAAATTGTAAAATTGCAATTTTCATGAGAAATAATTTTTCGATCGATTTTTTTAACCGTACAGTTCTAAGTTCGGAGATTTCAAATGTCTCCAGAAAATGTCATCGCAATTGGAGTATCGGTTTAGCCGGAATCGTGTTCACAAACACACAAAAATACAAAAAAAAAACATTTCGGATTTTTTTCTCCAGTGTAGTGAAATGGAATCTTCGCTACGCTCATCCAACAATCACAATCAACAACAACGATCAATAATTTTTGGATGAGTTTTTTATATGGGTATATATAAAAATTAATGAAAAAATAGACTGAAGATACTCTCCATGTTGAAGGAAAAGTTATTAAAACGGAATTTAAAAAACCACGTGACAAATAACAGTAATGTTCAAAGATGACAAATAAACAGAAGAATTTTTATGTTTGTTCAAAGATATATTAAAATATATTATTAATTATTATATATAAAGTAAATTATTTAATATATGATTCTGTATTCATTATATTATTTTAATTTATTATTATTTTATTTATTAATTATTATTATTATTATTATTATTTCACGTAAATGTAGAGTTGTGTGAACCTTTGTACATGCACGGCCGCAAACTATACTTTGAACTACACAAAGATTTTCTTACATTAGGTAACATACATATTTTTTATGTTTGATCGAAAGCGAATTAAGGCTAATCGTAATTATTATAATATAATATAATATATGCACCATTAGTGACCATTAGTTCCATTATCTCGCTACGTCCTACAGCTATAATTGCGACATTTACTTACAATCTCCATCTCATAAACATATTTTTGAATCTTGATCTGAAAACAGAATGAATGAGTTCTTGAGATAAGTCGTGTCTTGCGATTGGTTCTCGAATTTACTCTAGATTTTCACAGAATTTACTGTAGAAATATAAAAATATGCAAATTTTTGACGTGGTTCAATTATTAACGTGGGAATTAAAATAAAATTTGATTAAATCTGATCTGATGTAGCTCTGTTCAATGAATCCTTCAATCAGTCATGTCAACATGACCTGTAAATTGCTACGTCCAAAAATGTCCATTTCTTTTTGATAATGATACCAACTACATTATTGAAAATATAAGTTTGTATGGTTATTTCGAGGCTAATTTATGTTTGTTTCCATTTATAACGGATCACGCGAGCGTAAAAAATAATTATTTATACCTTTTAAAATATTAATAATCATAATATTAGTTGCCATTTAAGGAATATTGTCAGAATTCTTTGTTCGGAGATTTGATGAAATCAATCATTTTTTAAATAAAATTAGGAAATTATCGTTTTAAAAATAATATTCTCAGTCCGAATCTCACCCTATAATCAACCTTTTCAATTCATATCACAGACAATGTATTATATTCACGTTTCTGTAAAACATTAATTAAAAATTAAAAAGATTTTAATAATAATTGTTCATAATACATAATATAAACCAAAATGTTTATTTTTCCCCTTTTTGTACCTTCGTTTTTGGCTCAATTACTGTTAAAAATAGATATTCCTGCTATAAACTGGCGAATTTAATTTACGTACTCAAATAGTCATAAAGCGCATAGTTCTCACTCCGTATATGCAATCTATATTTCATAACATGTTCGGTAATTGTTAGTTAGACATTGACGTCAGTACATGATCTGCGTGTTAGCTGTATTAGAACTCAAAGAAACTTATTTGTCAACAGAAAGTGAAAAAAGAGAAATCTCCGACTAAAAGCTTGGGGCATTATTCGGTAGTCATCAAATCACATTTTTATGGGAGTCTGTATAGTAACTGTTGTAAGGAACCACATACCAGTCTCAGGTTGTTATATTCCATGGGCTCTTTTGGAAATTTGCATAATTGGGAACGATTGACCAAGGGCCATTTTAAGTACTCGAGTGCAACATTCACTTTAGAAATATAACCAAGGAAAACCTCGTGAAAAACGTCGTTTTGAAAGTCCGAACGTTGCGTTTCTGACGTCATCGATTCGTGATGCAGGGTATCAGAAACCATCGTTCGTTCAAACAATGGGATACGCCTGCAATATAATTCAGTGGCGAGATAGTAATAAAGACATTCACAAGAAAACGTTTCCATTCAGTGCCATCTTGATGACAGAACCGCAGGCTGCGTGCCTGCTTCGCCTTGACCAAATAGGCCAATCACACCTTCTAAGGCATTTTTATTTCTTGGCTAATGAAGGTGATCCACAATGACACGATACAGTTGGAACTCGACCATCTAGACATCCGAAAACTAGAAACTATTCTGTAAATTATAGAAAATAATGCTTGTGTCGGGAAATAAAGGACGACATTGAATCGTGTAAGGCTGAGTATCGCATGTTTCTCAACCAAAACACAGCCACGGTAGCTTTGAGTTTTTTCTAGTAATTTATCAGTCGATATACAAGTTTACGTTATGTTGTTCCCTGGTCATTCTCGTTAACAACATATCATGACAACGAAAGTGTTGTTTTCTTATAAGAAATACTTTGAAGATTCGTCGGTCCTTTGATTAGGGTTCAATTATATACCAGTTGACTCTGGCATTGCCCGCGGTTGGAATCGTGTCCACCTTGTTTGGTTGGTGTTTCTATTTAAAATACCGGCCTTTAGTAGGCCACTGTCAATTCTCAGATGGCGTCGGCGCCGACAGGTTTGGTTTGGTCTGATTTAAATTAATGTCCCTCGCTTAAAATCAGATATGTGACGGATTAAGTAACTTGCAAATACGGATTAAATAATTAGTGTATTTATTATACTGAAGAACACTTAACACTCAAAGTTTTAAAGACCCCTTATGAGAACATTATGAATTTTACATTTAAAAAATATTGTCGGCGGGAATTAGTATACAATTCGAAAAGAATCACATCGTAATCGTGCCGTGTTATGTGTTTTTGGTAGAGGAACGGCCGACTCTCAGCAAGGAGAAGAATATTGCAAGGGGGGGGGGGCAAGTGTCTGGCAACACGAGCTAGAATTTACTTTGACAACTGGTTTAGGTACCGTACAATGGGCAGAATATTTAGTCCACCAGAGAACGCGATCATATTGTTTTATTTATTTAAATGCCAAAGGTTGTTGAAGTTCCAAGAACTTTTAAACTGCTATAATAACCACAACAACAAGCACAAACGAATATGCCATGATTATATATAATTATAATGTGAGGTAAAGATGACAAAGTGAGAGGGACTGTGCAAAGGTATACGTGCCAACCATCACACGCTCGATGGTAGCATAGGAGAATCCCGTCACTCCTTGTTCGTCCTTACCATTAACTATTGTTTTTCGTTTAATATTGTTATTTGATTTTCTGTTTTAATTTAGGTTACAAATGTTCATGTTGCGTTTAAAAATAACTTATAATTGTTGTAGTAGAATTCTCGAGATAAGTATTACAATTATTGTTAACAAAAAGTAAGTAATTTCGTGCGAAAAGGCTACATTTGAACACGCCTTCGGCGAGTTGAGCTGTACTCAAAGGGCACATTTAAAGAAATACATAAATAATTATATGGATAATAGTATCTAATTTGATTGGCGGATTTGCTCGTGTGCCCTTTAGATAGTCCTCATAAAGTCGGCCATGTTACCACAACTTACAGATAACCTCCAAAAACAGATAGGACCTGATAAGGAATGTTTTCAGATATTTACTGAGCTTCAAGAAAATAATGTTTGTAGGAACATTAGTGCAATTCATTTAAATACTTGGTCCGTTTATGCAAACAAGTAAATTAACATTCATAAATACGTAGGTCAAAGGCTAAAACTAACACATTACTTTCGTGAAAGGTGTAGCAGACTCAATACATCAATTCTGACTAGCTATAGACATCAAAAACATCAACCAAACCCTTGACTAGATTCATGAGAAAACTGGTTTAGTGGTTTGTGGTCTAGTACAACTCAAAACATTAGTTGGGCATGTAGTACCATTATTAACGTAACTTTATGAAACGAATAAATTAATTGTGTTTTGCAGAATAGGCCTATAGACAAATAAAACAAGTAAATTTTCATTAAAATCTAGACACATGCAGTTATAAATTTTATGTGCATTGGAATGGATTGAATTGAGTTAAATTTTGGATAGCATCAATATATTTTTTTAATTAGACTATGTTCTAGATTTTAAAAAATGCAATCGAATCTCATTATATTCAAATCACAGCAAAATCTCATTATAATAATATGTACCTTGACTTGCAAAGACATGTTTAGTCAAGTTGACTGATGAAGCCTCATTATTGCCCTTACAGTTCTTATCTTGAAACATGCTACATTCTAAAATAATAAAGAAGAAATGGTTTTCTCAATTAATATCACCCAGTTTAACCAAGGTGATCAAGACGATTTCCGCAGGAAGTGGTTTAACTAGTTAGGACACGACGTCATTCGATCCAAGTCACTCTGCTGAATACCATGGAAAGATTAGGAGCTATTAATAAAGAGGGAATTTACGATGGAAAATTATTGGTCTGCCAAAAAAAATCCAGACTGAGGAGTTGGAGAAATGTCCATGCAGCAAGCCACGCGAACACCGCACCACGTTTATCGCAACGAATCAAACAATTAACCAAAGGTTTGGTTTGATTGTGGTGATTGCGATCAAGGACTCGGCTAACATGCAATCAAGACAATTTACATCTTATAAAACAGGAATTAGAAGCTTAGACCTACACACAAATTAGTTGCAAAGGAGTTTGGTTTCGCTTCTCATAATTGCATTACGAAGCTAAGTATTAGTCGGACATGGACTATTTCACGGCTCAATGCTATACCACATTCTTATTGAGGAGGATGTTAAATTAAGTGAAAGTATTCTGTAATCATATATCTTATCTCTCATAACGTATTATTTGAAGTGAAAGGTCACAAGTCTTCATCGTTCACGTGGAATCAATCTTCATGGGGCTAAGACCCAGTTTTACGGTATATGGAATCAATCTCCATGGGGCTAAGACCCAGTTTTACGGTATAAGTATTTTATCTGCTTGGGGCCAAGACTCAGCTGCAGTACCGTAGAAGTATTTGTGATCTGCATGGGGCCAAGACCCCATGATCTAATAATATATTGTTAGATCATGCCAAGCTCCAGCTGTACTGTAGAAGTATTTCATCTGCATGGGGCCAAGTCCCAGCTGTAGGATAGAATTAGTTCATCTACATGTCTCCAAGCCCCAACTGTATGGTAGGAGTTGAGTTGCGTGTTCATAATCTTAAACCCAACTTACATCAGTATAATAGTGAATAAACACATTTTTTACAAAGCCTCAAGGGATATGGTTTGCAAACAACAAAAACTCACAATTATTGGAATTTATTATGTGAATTTGTTTACTTGGTACGTGCGTGTGGTTGAATCATATAACGCTGGGAGGATTATATCTATGGCTTCTACTCTCAAGAAATATAAGCAGCTATAAATATCCCACGTATTAGTTTTAAAACTTTTAACAAATTTAGTGAAATGTGAAGAATAAGCTGACAAGTTTGCACACTGTAAAAAAAAATGGGTAAAATATGAGACTACATTTTTAAAAAGGTGTTTACTAGAATATAAATCTGTAAATTTTATGTTAGAAGGCTTTAAATCGACCCCATTCATATTTCCTAGATTGAGGATTTACACAATTACCTTTTAAGAATCGATTGCAAAATATTAAACATGTTTTTTTTTATATAAAATACTTTTTATTCCGAACTCTTTTGGCAGTATTGAGGAATATAAAATTATAACCCATCGATAAAGTATAAATATGAATACAATTTGTAATCTTTCTCTTTGGAAGTAACTCGCTCACAACGGCATACCATCAATGCAAATGGCTAATAATGATAAATGGCATGTCGTCTTGATATTGGCATATACTGCCAAGTATGACAAGTCTCGAAGCTGATTCTCTTGTATATGTAAATACAGTTGAGCAGATATTCAAAATGGTGACCGACTGGTAGTAAAACTCAAGGTAATCTAGAATTGGTCGATCATTTCTCGTCAGATTCAAGATATTGACTGTCTTGTGGGGAATTGAATTTACGATACAAATAATGGACATGATATAAAGTTAAAGGAACGCTCGTAAAGATGTGTTCCGACCGGGTATCGAACCCTGGTCCTCCGCCTTCACGTATAGAGATAGCTTTTCCAAGTAAGCCATCGGGCCACTGGGTCCTAAATATATACTAAATATGACAATTATAGGAGTTTTAATACATCTTATGGGTTCGTATTGCCTCACACTTATTGTCTGTCGCACACGTACGTACAGAATATTAAATTAATAAATAGTAACGAGTGAGTGCTGGCAATATGTCACAACAAGGGTTTTAAAATGTCTGTTTTAGTAATATGGCACTCTCAATATATTCGAAAAAAATCTTTTGAAACAATTTAAAGAAGTATTAGAGACCTGTGATAGTCGTTGTATGTTTGCTAACTATACTTTTGATAATATATGCAACACAACAAAACATTATTTTCTAGCGCGCCATGAAATAGATTAAAAAGAAGGGAGCTAAATAATGGCATATTTGATATGTTTCTATCGAAAATAAATATGAATGCAAATATAAATAAATATATATATATATAAATATATATTATATTTATTTACACTTTACGGAATAATCACGCTATATTGAATGTTTAAAACGAATATTTAATCAAAACTTCAACGTTTCAGAGACTAGGCTTCCATTTTCAAGAAGAGTGGTATAAAACAATAAAAACAAAACATCAGCAACACAATAAAAATATAAACAAACTTAACCGCCTTACAAAGGCAAACCAAATAGCAAGTACAAAAGCAAAACAGGTGCAGTGAAAACTTTTTAACCACATCACTGTGCTAAGCTCTTTGCTTGACTTCTAGTCACCCTTCTCTCAGGCTGATTCTGTTCTCACTGATGTTGTAGAATCGCTGGAAATTGTAGACTTAAATGTGACTTCTCGTCAACATTCTTGTAGAGGATTCTGGTCAACTGTTGCACGACTCTTGACCATGTGTAGTCAAGCGCAGAGATTGATTATCGTTATGGTTTCAGGCACATCTATTGCCAAAAAGCTTCAAGACTGGGCCGACAAGTTTGCCGACATCGCTTGGTTCAAGTTATGAGGCGTTTCAATTTTCTAGCCTCTCTGAGTGATGTGGTTACAAAGTTTCACTCACTGTTTTGCTTTTGTACTTGCTATTTGGTTTGCTTTTGTAGCTGGTTAAGTTTGTTTATATTTTTGTTGTGCCTGATGTTTGATTTTATTGTATATAACCAACTCTTCTGAAAATGGAAGCCTAGCTTTGAAACGTTGAGTTTTGATTCAATATCGTTTTAAAAACTTTCAAACATTACGATGATTATTCCGTAAGTGTAACTAATATTTGAAATACTTGAAAATAGCCTACAACAAACATATTTATAGTATATATATAGTTACACTTTACGTTGTTATTGTGATACTTTACTTTACGAACATAAATATAATAATATATAATCTATATTTACACATATATACAAATAATTACAATACACATTTACAAAAATATTAAACATACAAAAATAAATCAAACAAGTATATAATCAAAAAAACACAATTCCTTAACATGGCTTAACTGTGGGGTGTAACATAACAGACAAATAACAAATTATATAAGAAGGTAACAATACAGAGAATGGAACATATTCACAAAATAAAACACGAAAGACAAGTATATATAAATACCATGGGAGCATGACATATATAAAGTTTATTTTTGAAATCCCCAAAAAATTACATTAAAAATAACAAGAGTAAAAAATCGAAATACACTGTCAAAAGGTGTCAGAAAGAAGAAGTGATTTTAGTTTTGTTTCAATTTTTTAGATGTTAGACAAGGTTTTCATTGAGAAAGGCAGCAAGTTGAACGTAGAAGGAACAGTGAACAAAAGACAGTGAACGTTGGCCATATTTGTTGTTAAAATTAGGAATTTTGAACGCCCCCGTCACTTTGAGCCCTGCATCCTTGCATGAGTCCAACGAAATCTTGAGATCTGATTTAAAATAAAAGTGTAATATAAATCTATATATAAACAATAAAGATATTGGCAGCACGTTACAAAATGAAAATATTTTGTTTATGGGAGAGTTCAGAATCGGTTTTGAAGCCACACATTACCATTTTTACCATTTTTATTTGATAATCTTCAACCCTTTGAGTGTAACACCATTGCCCCAGCATTGCCCCAAGCTAAAATGCCGTACAAAATCAATGAATTCGCCTATGGATTGATACACGGTTCTAATTTAGGAAAAAGGTAAAACATATTTTAGTACATAAAGCTATTATATATATAAAGCTATACTAATAATATTAATAATAATAATACATGCGTTACCTTCTCGTCCGTCAGTGCAAATGTCTCGTCTCAAGATAATAAAAAAGTGACATCCAGTTGACAAGCGTGAGCTTCCTAGAAACGTGAAACAACTTTATACCCGGCACCTCCACCAAAAGGCTGATCGTTCGCAACTTACCTTACCTTACTTACCCTACCTTACCGTTCGTACTCCCTTACCCGGGCTTATCAAACTAGTCGAAGAATACATTGAATAGTCGTGTAACTGAGAGCTGGCAATCGTTACTCTTAGCCGAGAGCTCCCTGGCTCGATTCCAGTCACCGGCAGTCCAACTAAACATTTTCAAAGTTTTCCTATCAAAAGGTTTTGTTACTAATAGCAAATCAGTCGTTTGCACATGAAACTGTAATCACGCTTCGAATTCGTACTAGTGCCACTTCTCTGCTAGGTCTGGCAACATTGCAATGTATTTTTTATTTCTTTTCGGACTGACCGTTGACGGTGCATAAATGATGTCAGTTCCATATTTGGAGGGTTACGTTTATTGCTTTAACTTGATGTATTGTGGAGCATTATTAATGCGTTATATTAACTTTGACTGGAGTAATTAAGAAAAGTTTTAATGTTCTTTCAGTAATGTTTTATATAAGGAGTAATAGACCTAGGAACAAAGCTATTAATTTAAATTTAAATACACATTTTTCAGACCACTGTTGTATTAGATGTAGAAGGTTGATATGTTTAACATTGGCTACACACATTCACATCAATATCCAAACACAGTCGAGTCACTGTCAGTTCCTGACACGAACACTCGCATTAGAAATGTGCTTCTTTTTGCATTGAACTTGTGTATATAATATTATTCCATTTAGCATTAGTCCTTTATTTATGTTACTTTGAACCATCCATCATGTAGCACATCTAGTTGTTAGCTACTTAGCTACTTCATTTGATTTCCTACTTGATTAATCTATAAATGAGATTTTTATTTTGCTGCTGTATTACAAAACATTATAGGCCTAGTAGACGAATGCAGTAAAATCTTAATACTATATTTTACAGTTCTTTGATGACACCAACGTTTCTCTGGTGTTTCAACTATCTTTTTCAAGGTTTAAAAACAAATAACGAATTTAAGAGAAATAACGACAAATAGCTTTTTATCAATTTCTACTAAGTTTTTTCATCTAGAAGCAACTTATTTAAATCAAAAACTAAAATGATTCCAAATGATTTATGAACATTTGAAATGTTTTTTTGAATTACTATTTATTCAACTGAATAAAAGAAATATTTTTGCAATGAAATGTCATATAAAAAGACCTTTTGATTTTGTAGTGGAAATGATTGTAAAAGTAAAATCTTTGAAGAAACATTGTTTCGTAAAGAATGGCTCTCCCCACCATGGGAAGAGGGTGTCAGTGTCAGTTCCTCTCGACGATTGATAACAACTCTGGAAGCTTTTGTAGACGTTTCTTCCGCTGCACGTAGATAAACTAGATTCTACACACTAGCCATCTCTCAAAATTATAAATGAATTACATCAATGGAGATATACTTATACTACATTCCATCATTTGATAATTGTCATCGGGTAGGGTCAAAAGCGAGTGGGGGATAATCTTGACCTTTAGTTAGACGCCCCCCCCCTTCCCCATCCCCCTTCCCCCAATAACAGAGCTCAGATGTGCTACAGAAAGATGGGCTGATTGATTTGGAAAATTAATTGGAAAATTTGGAAAATGGTAATATGAAACTGAATAGTTAAGTATTTTTGAATATTAATATTGACTCTTACCACCATACAAAACTTTGTATACCTGTAAGTTAATAAATAAATGTAAAAGTAATGTAAGTTTGGTAATTTTTAAGACTGTGACATTTTAAGTGTAAATAAATAAATATATGAACAGGAATGAACTACAAATGTGAACATTGTGCGTGATTTTCGAATAGTTCTTGTGACATGCAAAAAAATATAATAACACACACTGCATAATAAACAACTCGATTTCAGATTATTATGAGTTTGATTTATGAATGAACAAGGTTAGCTTATGAATTTCAATACTTCGCTGCTTTCTAATGGTAATTTCCAACATGTAATATACCTGTTAATCCAAACTCCCGCTAAACAATCACAAGTTACTTAACGTCATTACATTAAATGTTTTACTTTTGTTTTGTGAGTCTTTTAGTCAAGTATCAAAACTGCCATCTCCTCGCTTATTGAAAGGCGGCCTCATTAAATAAGTATAACAATTAACTTAGCCGTCTGTTAATTTCTTAAATCTCTCTTGCTCAGGTCATTATGCCTCTAATTTCCCGTGGGCGACTTGACTGACAGCTAAGTATAAGCTAATCGTAGGGAGAGTATAACTCACTTCTACAGGCGCAAGCCTATGCGAATGTAAAAATACTGAGTGAAATAGATGTTGGACATCAGTCCTGTAGTAAGTAAGAGGAGGGTCGGGGCGAGGATGTTGTTGGGAATGTTCAAGATTTCATGAAAATGGTAGAAATAAAATTTTTCCTCCAGCAATAAAGAACAGTGGGTGTGTATTATACATTGTATACTTACTGTATTATAAAAGATCAGTTGGCCACCCTCACGCAGTTACGGTTGCGGAACGTAATGTAGCTCCACTCCATGCGGTCCAGTCCAATGAGCGAAAGTTCCGCCTGCATGCTCACGTTTGCTCTACATTTCTGCCTTGGACATTCTGCACTGCACACAGCCTGCCGTCTTGGTCAATGATTCATATCTAACTAATATTTCAGAGAAAAGCAATTTCTATCAACTCAGTTATAGTAATTAATGAATAGTACTTTGGAAATGAAAAGTGGAAAAAGGAAATCAACAGGAAGTTTAATTGCAATTTGTACTTGTATTCTGTTCGTTTATTAACATAATATTTATCAACCCAACTGTCATATTGCGACATAAGTGAAGGGCTAGGGTTTATATTACTATAAGCTACAGTTTTGTTTTATTATATTGTGAAAAAAATTACAGTTAGGTTTCTGAGCCGAACTGGAGATCAAGTGCCACGTGCACAAAACAAAACTCAAGCATTCATTCATCTATAGTTAATGTACATGACAGTTGACACTTCAGAGTTAAGTATGCATTAAAACGCTAAACCAAAGAATAGTCTGAACTTCCAGGCAAGAACTGCACAGGGAAGCTGGAAGGTGTATGAGCTTCGGACCTCTGAACTTTGTAGATGATATACTCGTATCTATTAAATGTTGCGTACCTTTGAATACATTTTAAGCGTACTTTTACCAATAATGGATTTTGAACATAATGTTTTTATGCTCGGATCCAAATTTCAAAGATTAACTTCATTTTGACGAGATTATGTATAAACGTTCTCTCGAACTCGACTAAGCAAGGAATTTCCGAACGATTAAACTGATTGTAATGCTGTATGTGTAATGCTGTACATAAAGCAATGTTCCATTTACTGGGTGATTTTAAGTTTTCTTCGGGGAAAAAATTATTCAATAACGCGGAACGACGTAAAATATGGACAAATATGCTTTTTAGATTAATTTTAAAACGCATTTAAAGGTTCTCAAAACTGATGAGTATATCGACAAAGTTTAACTTCCGTATACATTGTACAATTAACTGTAACCTCCACTCTTCAATAATGGGCATCATACTTGAAGCCGATTTACACTGTTTTGTACGGTACACAGTTCTTAGCTGGAAGTACTATTCTTTGGCACAAATATTTCTCACAGAGTATGACTATGTGACGTAGAAATGCAGCAACTGCTTTTAATTGTCACAACGAAAACTCTACGTGTTGAATGATACAACCTGGTCTTAAGTGGCAGCAAACATTGTTATTGATGCCTTGTTACAGACTCAATCGTTCATATAGAAAAACACAAATTACGCCAAAAACATTCAGTACTAAAATTGTGTGTTTTGGAAGAGAGGGACGAAAAGCAGGATTCAATTTGTAAGAGTAGTTTTATACCGTTCTAGATTCCAGTGCGTAAATTTTGTATAAGTTTTTTTCCTCGTAAATAGGGAGAAAATCACAATCCATGGAGTAGCTGATAGTGCTTAGCAAAACGAACGTTTTCGACTAGTGACGGTATGTAAGGCACCGGCCGTACCTATACACGCGGGTAACTGACGGTTGCTCAATGAGACAGATTCAACTTGGTAACTACCGTCAATCTCTTCCTCTACAACCGAGAAAATAAAATTCACACGTGCCAACAGTATAGTAAATAATGTATAATGACTAGAATTAATAACATTCACTTTGTACACTCATTTAAAAATAGTTTTTAAACATTTTTATTCCAAATCAAACAAATTTTTGGTTTTCATTTTATTTATACATTATTTGGCTGTAGCTTTCGCCTAGGTTAACTAAAACAAGCGCGTTTCCGATTGACGGGTGGAAATGACTCATTTCGTAATAAGCACAATCGCTATACTCTCCATATGAAAGGTGTTTTCCTAGTAGCTCAGTGATGCGTCGCAAACCGTGCACAGCTTGAGTGGTTGGCGGGGTCGTCCTCACAGACGGGTGGACACACGTCTTTTGACAAATTCAATATTTGAATTAGAAGCAATGAATGGCCTTGCAAAAAAAAACTCTTTGTAAATCATTCGTGGTTCTCAATTGGAATAATTTCCCATAGCGGATCACGACTTCACCGATTCGGCTCGCTTCAGCTATTATGTCGGTAGCGATACGTCTATCATGAAGGATGATTAATGTAACAATGGCAGACAGCTATTGAGAAGAAAAACCACGTTTGGAGCTATATAACGTTGATGATAAAAAAAAAGTTAAACGGGAAACTCATTGAAATCGCGCGAGAAGAAACTCGCACGGACCATTGTAATAGACTTGAGATTTGACATTGAGGACCAAGATATCTCCTTCTTCTCAGGCCCATCTCTTCCAAAACACAACATTTACAATTACAATATCAGAAATACAAAATGTTTTTTAACGCTACGTAATTTCAATAGGAAAATACTAGAAGTAAAAAATTAAACTTACTCAAGATGTAATGTCGTAAATGACAAAGATGTTTTTAATTAAATACAAGATTATTATATGTTTTGTTCGAACACAAAAACATTATGTTAATAATCTGGTTCATAGATCGCTGTAATAAAAGGATTTAGTAGTCTAATTATATTAAATGTAACCTACAGTTATAGGAATATTATTAAAATTTAAAAACACGGATTACACGTTTTTAAACAACATATTATTTGTGTAAGCACGTGGACTTACACAATGCATTTAGGTATGGCAACACAACAGCCGTCGGTGTGACAAACATGGTACACAGACCTGCAGTCTTGTGCCTCATGGCCAGACGACCCCTAGCGATAGTAGCGTCGGTATGTACCACTAATAGAGCCAGGCACTAAACAACTCTACTACTGATACCTTGTGAAAAGAATGCTAATATAAACAGATTTGGGTAAGTTACCGGAAAAAGTTGACTGTTAAAAGTTTCTGTAACAATTACCATTATTTGGAAAGTTACTTGGACGTTAACAATTTAAAAGTTATTTCACCAAAATTTAAATGTTTAAATGGCAAGGTTGAGGATACGTAGATAGGACAATTTAAAAGTAGGCCTATAAATGAATACAAACTTTATTTTTATTTTTACTAATTTTCTGCATGCCGGCAGGTTCAAAGTAACGTACGTCAATAACTTTCGAAAAATTAACTCACAGTTATAACAAAGTTACTGGTATGCTGAACAAAAAGCGTTAGTGAGAGTTTTTTTCAACAAATAACGCATTACCGGTACCGCGCGTTTCTCCCTTTAAGTTCTTCTCTGATAAAAAGTGTATGAATTAAGCATCATAGTATGTTGAAAGTTTATGATAGTGATTACTTGCAAATTTTAAGTTTACATCTGCTCTATGATTTCAAATTGTCTCCCCCAAGATAGGATACGCCCTATCAAAACATTGGTGTAGTTTATTATCAAACACTTTGGTATTATATCGTACTCCCGTTTCATTTTCCGGTTTTCATGTGCTATTCTAATTCCTTATTTTGTCTAAGTCTCAGTTGTACGAGTTCATCTTTGCCTACTAGAATTATGGCAGAGAGGCACTACATTGGCCAGCTCTTTACTAGAGATTTAGGTTTTCTTATGGTGATACGGTGGTGAGAAGCATTGTAAACGAGTTAAGAAAACGGAGTGCAAGTAATTCTTCAATTTTTATTCCAGGCGTTATCTGTACATGTATATTTCTATCATAGACCCAAGTCTACCTGGAACTATTATTATGAGTGCGATTTAGAATTTGCCATTCTGAACGGTGGTAATTATTCGTGTAAAGGCGTAACCTGTCCACCCAGGCTTCCCAACTAAGACGTCTGATTCACACAATATCGTTTACGTCAAAACATTCTTTTCTCAAGGTACTCGTCAAATTTTATAGCAGGGGATAGCTGGTTAAGAAGGGTTTGATGTTTCTATATTCCGGCGCTAACGCCGTCTACAGGGAACTTCATTGGACCACTGTGAAACCACAAAACACATCTGACAAGACTACTAGAATAATTACATTCCAACGCTAGGATCGCTAGTGGAGGGATGGCTGGTAAGTGGGTCGGCCATATTTAAATGATACCGTTTGCGTGCACGGTTTCTTATATAATGGTAACATTTTAAAATTTACAATCCTCACATGTGCTCAGTTAAGAATAAACATTTTTCGGTTCTGGTTGTCCAAGTTTTTGGTGACGCACCTACTTATCTAAACACATTCTCACTGTATCCATCACAGTTCCACGAAAGAAGGCACCCCCTCTAAAGGAGAGTGCTGGTAACGGCGTCCACTAATCGTTCGAGAACTCAAACACTCACATGTCGCTTCATGTGTAAAGAGAGGTGGTCGGAGCGCGAGAAGGCCCGCTCGCAGAGGCGGCACTGGAAGGGCCTGTCTCCCGTGTGCTTACGATAATGTCGCGTTAGCTCGTCCGACCTCGCGAACTTCCAGCCGCAACCCTTCCAGCTGCATTGGTAGGGCTTCTCTCCCGTGTGGGTCCGGAGGTGAGCCTTCAGGTGGGACGACTTCGTGTAGGTCTTGCCGCACCCGGGGTGAGAACATGTGTGTGTCGTTAGCTTTTTGCGGCCACAACTCCGTCGACCCCGTTTTGCCTTCGGTTGTGACTCTCCGCTCTGTCCACTAGCTCCCCCAACGAAGGCAGGGTGTTGCTGTGATGACTGGGGTTGTGACAGGAGGTCGGCGAGATTAGGGGAAGATGGAGGTGTCATGATCTTAATTAAAGGTGGAGGGGGCGATATGATCTGGTTTATGATTATCCTCTTTTGAGGATGTGGGATACACATATTTGTAGGGGGATTTGGGCGCCTCGGATCCATTCCCTTAGGGTAGTCTTGATTCTCGGGACTTGCGGGAGGAGACATTTGTCCATGGTTGTACGCAACTTGTTGGTGGGAGGGTATAATTGTCATCATACCGTTGTACGAAGGAGCGGCTACTGGTTGTTGGTAGGCTTGTGGTGGTTCCCCTAACCTCAGCACATCTTGGATTTCTCTAAACCCAGTGGTACCCCCCGTATAGTCCATTATGCTAGCTTCTACCTGTCGCACGGCATAGGGTTCTTCTTTCACAAGGCCCTGCATCTGGTTCGGCCCCCCGAAGATGTGCTGCTCCACGGCGTGGTTGATGAGCATCTCCAGCTCACAGAAGTCGTAGTCCTCGTCTGGAGGCGCCGTGTAGGTAGGTGGCGGCTCCACCTGTACTGGAGGGGTCGGAGTCACCGGATCCTCCTCCATCCTGGTTAGAGGAGAGGCCGGGGAGACGACGGTCCAGGACGCTGACAGGCAGACTGGAGATGCTTGAGGAGGGGTTGGTTGACCCAGGAGACTCTCGATGTCTTGCCACATCTGCAGGAAGAGAAAACAATGGCGTTAGATTATGACAATCTCCTGCACACACATGTTACGCCTTGCATGTGGACACGAGTTCCATGTGGCACTCGACGTAAACTTTTTTACTATGAATATTAACAGCGCCAAGTCACACAATATATCTAATAACCATGTTTTCTTATGTTCAAGAACGTACATAATGAGCACAAAATGATCGCAATGCGACTCCATCCAGTACTGTGATAGTTTTTTAATGCAACAAATCTAGAAGTTAATTCTTTAAATCATCGTCGTCGTTGGTAGGTCGATGTTTGGTTTTAAAAACATACAACGAGGTACAACGACAGCTATCGAAACAATCATTCAACAAGAACCAGATTATAGCTCGCAATGGGATTTAATCATGCTAAGTAAAAGTCCTGGATAGGGCACAAGTGTCGGGTAAGGATAGACGTCAAACTCGAAGTCTGTAAACAAGCGTATTTGTGCTGACATTGCCCTTCGAACAAGGATGATACAGAAATGTTCTGGTGGCCCTTGGAGTTAGGAAGCCTCGGGTTTAGCCCCAAAACGTTAAAACTATATACTCGGCCCCTCCACCAAGGGGAGTTGAATGCTGGAATAAGAGTGGTTTTATAAGTATAAACTTCGCTCCCTAGTTTTCTTGCGCACTTTATTTATTTACGCAATTTATTTCAATGAATATATAATGGTTGTGAACCAAAATTCATATCAATGTATCACTAAGTTCAAATCCATAAAAATGATTAAGATGATAATAAGTAATAAAAGTAATGTTGGGCACAAGCTAATATAGGTTAACAAGATCGTCTAGTTTTAAATATCAATTTTTCCTTTGTGCTGATAAGCTTGGTGAAAGGTGGTTGAGAAGGACGGCGTGTCCACTAAATGCAGCGCCCGCGGCAGCTAGCGTCGGGCGCTGGAAGTAGCTGAAGTGTGACTAGAGGAAGTGATATCAGGCAGCATCCTGCCTTGAGATGAGCCTTGATACAGACATCGGGTTTACGTCAACAATGCAAGGAAAAACTTTAAGAGTTCAGTTTTTAAATAATTGTGCGTTTGTTTTATGTATAAGAGTAAATAAACAGCAATTTTCAAATTATTTTTGGGAGTGATTTCTCCAGTCAATATGAATGTTGTTTGCGTTAACTTTTGCTCGATCCTCAATCAAGGATACTTCTGAAATGAGTCTGAAATATTCATATTTATTTTATCTTTTTGTGTGGCACTACATCTGTGATTGCAGTTGCAGGAGCAAGCAGGATTTTCTAATCGCTGATAACCACATATTTATTTGATATTCGTATGCGTAATGGAATATTGGAGCATTGGAGAATCATTAAGAAATCGTGACAAAATATGTCCGAATATTGTTTTACTTTGACGCTAGACCTATTGTATAGGCCTATATGATTATGAAAACCAAGAACAATGTATGCGAACTTTCTGAACTACTAGTGCGCACACTCATGATCGCGTGAATATTTTGTCAATCGATTCTTAGATTGTTTTCGTATAAATAAATAAGTAAATTGCTGAGAAGTTGTATTTTGAATGAAGAATTATTCTAAATTTAGTGAATTCTTGGTGCATAGCATTGCAGCTCCTGCCCAATAATACTTTCTTAATTTCGCTTACTTCATTCTTAAACTTGATTCATCATCGCTTATTCTTCCATTGTAATACTTAGGGCCTTCTTGGAACACCACCGCTTTATAAAAACAATGCGCCTGTTTTATGTGATCTAATGTAGCAATTAAATCATTAATGTATTATTGTATGCTTTCGATTTGACTATCAATCTTACAGACTATGATTTACGCTGGCTTTTTCTCACACGTTCTTACCAAGCAATCTAGCATAATAATTGACAAAGTCGAGTACACAATCGAAATAATATATAATTATATCGGATTGTTGCAGCCTCGTCGTTGGATCGCATGCATATTGTTCATTTGCTCGCTGGCACGATGCATTCAGATTCACCACGTACAGCTAATCGCAATTTGAGTTCGATCATCTAACAAAATTTAATGGTTCAGTGATGTTCATGATTAAAGCTCTTTGCCAGGTGGTATTGCATCACTCGTGTATCACTCGTCGTACCATAGACTCACACTCACCTCACTCAACTTGCAAAGTTCACAATTATAATAATCTTATAATTTTAACGAATGGTAATTCCCAAATTGAAAATCACATCTGACTTGAGTCGGTAGACTCTATGGTACAAATTTAATTTATTTTTACTTATTTATTAATTTACTATAATTACCAAAAACTAAACACCTCATTTTCAAAACACAACGTTTTACTATTGAAATCATATACTATTTAATTTCAATTTCGGGAACAATTTGGTTCCTATATTTTAATAAATTTGAGACAGTTTTGAAGAACAAAATAAAAATCGAAAATGTATTCATAAAACATGTTATTTATTAATGTATTTAAAATAAATGTATTTATGAACAAATTAACAACTCGTAACAACGTATCTATGGCAAATATAATTTAATAATGGCCTAATGGTCATGGTCTTCACAATTGTGCACTGTCATAAATTAAGTCACCAATTTGTATTTTGAAAATTATTTCAGAAATGAACAAACTAGTGAATTGCTTAAGTCAATACAACATGAATAAAAGAATGTATTCCTATAGGGTTTTGAAAACAGGCGATGGGTGTGTGAGGAACTATCTGAATCTGCATGGCCTCTACCACGTGCGGCCAACAACGATAGCATCTAACAAGTTATGATGTTAAAAACAACACAAAAAACTCACTTGAATTTCGATTCACACATCAAACACATCAGTAAGGTCGTGTATGGTGTTACATTACCTATTTGTCAAGAATTGAATGCACGCGCTACAAGCGATTGAGCACGGTAGTGTGTAGCTGATGACCTAGCCCAGCTACTAGACTCACTCATTTGTTTACTTACTCAGAATGATTGGTTAACTGACAGCGTGCAGAATCAATTTACAACTTACACAAGATCGTTTTTCAAATTATAAACTCGTTGACTTTTTGTTGTTGCGGACTGTACATTGATGTGATAGGCGATCTATTAGAACCAAAAGGTCGAGACTATTAGAAATCGTGCGTTTACTAAACTATATATTGCAGTATAGGTTTATGTGTTTGATTTTTGTAACTACGTATTATAGTCGGCGATATAGTTCTAAAGCTAGAGATAACATTTTTTATTTGGAACACTTTCAACTACAGAATAAAGACATTTTAAATAAGAATATGGGCGCTGTAAAACAGTTTGAATGTATACACGATGGTGCAGGGATTTTAAGATAAAAAACATTAAATGCCCACATGACTTTTTGTCAATTCATAAATAACCTACGTCATTTAAGATTTAAATAAGGATTTATAGAAAGCAATTTTCATGGTACAAAACTGTACCTAATGATGTCTTTACTTTTTACCGCCTTATACGATTATGTGGTGCCTATGAGACTCGTTGATGAGAACAGATTACTGCTCGTGGAGTCAAATTTACAAAATTAGTTGGTAGCAAAATGAGGCTACGGCTTTACGGTTAATAAATTTCGATAATTGATAGTCGGGTCTCTTCGACTCAATTCGAGCGTGTCCAAGTTTTTCCGAACAAATTAATACACATAAAAGAGAAGGTTAAAATTAATATGTCGAGTTGAAGGGCTTCTAAACGAAAATGGAGCACATTTATGGCTAGAACTGTTATATACGATGGTGTATTGTGTATTGTAAGTAAAGATATTACTTTTTTTTAAATGACAGTAGCAACGTTGGTTTAGCTTAAATGGGTTTGGATAAGAAAATAAAACTATATTTCATCTTTGTGTTGTTAAATGGATCTATATGTGAATACAGTTCAAGTTCTGACACAACGCGCCTACAGCATTCCATTCACGTTTCAATACGTTCTGTACTAGTCATAATTTAATGTTTTTGCTTCGTGTATGGTATATTTATTCACCGTAGCTTATATCGTTTCACGGTTCACAAATTCAAGAGCTCAAGGTATAAAAATAATAATAACACATCTTACTCTTGTTTATGGTTCAAGCGATCCATGTTGCATAATTATGTATCATTTTAAATGAGAAAGATTGAATTAGTACGTGTCTGTTTTATCAAACACCAAATGTAGCAGGTAGCAAATTAGATCTACGTAGTTATTAATTTCTGAAAACACCTAAAAAATACATTCATTCAATCCAGACATTGAAATTAATTGTTGCAAACAGTTTATGTTGTAATATAATAATTATATATTTGGGATTAAAAAAATACATCAAGTGTATCTTTTTGCAGCTGTAAATGATTTTAAATATATCATTATTAATGGTTAGTTGAGGGGGGGGGGGGGTAGGAATATATAACGAAGAACAATACGTGCGCCAGCGCAGTGGCAAGAACGATTATAATTAATAATTTTTTGTGGGAAGCCTGCCCAGGGTGCAATTCTTGCCCCTCTTCAGGTGTCTAACTACGTTGCGTATGGACAATTGTGAAGGGATATCCGAGGACTGTTTAAGAGGACTCAATCCCTTGCATTCGCATTAACGACCGAAGCAAACCTCGGAAAAACCTTTGTCAGGATTGCCGGTCTCGACGGGATTTGAACCCGAGACCTCCCGAAAGGCTGAGTGTCGCCCATACACTGCCAAAACACACGCCACGGTACATATTATTTGTTTCTGGTTATTTACTATTTGTTACACACTTTTAAAATATGTCGTTACCTCGAGAATTTGCTGCTCTTTCTCGTGAACAATGTAGTTTTTGCGTACAACGTATAATTTTGTTTTAACAGTATTAAAACATCTTTGGATGCGTTTTGTTTAATAAAGAACAAAGTTTTTTTTTCAGTTTAAAACAAAATATGTTGTTCGCACAAATTAAATTGTTCACGAGAAAGAGCAGAAAATTCTCTAGGTGATGACATACCTTAAACGTGCTTATCAATTGATAAATGACCAGAAACAAATAATATAAACCACGGCGTGAACGGGCGACGCTCAGCCTTAGCCAACACTGTATGTCGGTGGCAGGAACGATTGATTTCGCGTTGGTCTTATAATTATAATCCCGAGCCTGCGTTTTAGTTTCGAATCGTGGCTTGGGAATGTACACCATATTGCGTACACAGAACCCACTCAAGCCCCGGCTTGATTAATATTGTGCAAGGAAATGAGTAAGCACAATCATTAGAGAAATTACGCTCACAATAATTGATTACAGAATGTTTAACGCTTGCGTCAACGTAAATTTCGCTGATAAACTGGGAATGGACCGGGATAGTTGGGTGGGAATGTCCAGCCAGATTATTTTATAACACCCAATCCTAAAACTTTCGATTTACTAAATTTACTTATTTTCAATGGCCGGTAGATCTCCGCAGCCTTATTATTCTAGCGCCCAACGTGCGAGCCATAAAAGAAACTGGACTCGTTTACGTTGCACTGGTTTGAGCTCTTTAACATTTGACATTTAATATTCAACATTTACATTGAATTACTTTGTTACTTATGGTTAATGAATATACTTACAAAAAGATATTCCAATTCGCAGTAGCATGCCTAAATTAGTTATTATTGGCTGTGTGTGACTGATGCTCGTTGCTGCTAGGCATCTACTCGGTGAGTGCTATAGTGTAATCTAACATCTCTCCTCAAGTAACGTCTATTATTACGCGATCTCTATAGTTTCTCGCACGTCTCAACCGATGGTTACGAAACTAAAGTGGACATCTGCGCTCTGCTATTGTCCGCAGTCCGCACCGCGTTCAGTTTCTCAACTCCACTCCACCGCTGGTTACCAATACAAAGGTGAGGTTAGCAATCAAGACTTGTGTTAATCTTGAGGCGTTCGTTTACATTATGCAATTCAAAATACCAGAATGAGAAAGTTGTAATTTGATATAGTACGTTAGACGATCTTATCATCATCCATCCGCGATATTAAAATCAATACTCTTGTCTTGTATGGGTAGCTCGAGATATTATGTGTGGGATTCAAGACTAAACTGGTAAACTATCGTGTTGTTTACTCGATATGCGTATAGCTTACTAGCACGTGGTTGATTCGTGGATCTTTGAAAAGTACGTGATCGAGCGCTTGCAACTCTCATATTCGATGGAGGTGCACGGTATCTTACATTAAACCATTCTTTTTTATAATATGAATGTCTCATGTCTGACATTTTTTAAATTATTTTTCTCGATTTTTTTTAAGCTTTCCTTTTCTTTTTATTTGCTCCTTCCAAATCTATTTAATTATTCTTGTGCACTACGGAACAGCTTCGGAATAGCTTACTAAGATATGATCGTCTCGATTAGCCAAAGTGCATAAATATGAGACGTTAAGCAATATCCAATCAATCAATCAACTAAGACATGGTGCAGGCGGATGTCTTTCGGATGTGGTTGGTTGTGGGGTAGACAATATGTTCTTTCCCCTCATCACGTGACCAAGGGTTGACGTCTAAACCAGTGATTGAGGTAAACCTTGGACCCGAGTGTAAGTACCACGTCGAGGGTTCTTGTTCAGAGTACCGAAACTGATTCTATCACGACGAGTCATTGAATTCTTAATCAAGGTGACGAAGATCAATAAAAACGTCAATTCCAACCACTGAAACCATGTCTTACTCAACGCTGTACTTCGCAGAAACCCCAATTAGGACGGCTCCTTTTTAAGTGAGACCGACATCTGTATATGAGATAAATTGCTTTTTGCTTAACATAATAATTCAATGATTTTTGCAGCCCTCGTAAATTTAATGGTTTTAACTAGTGGTTATCAGTTCACTCATTCGCCTAAGGAGCCCAAATTCTTTGCTAATTACAAGGACACAAATGTCAAATACCCAGCAATAGTAATGACTTATTTTTGTGCTCATCAAACGGGTCGATTAATGATATAGATTTCATGCAGAACGAGCCCATAACTTTTGCGAAAATTTAAATTAATTTTGTTTTACATAATAATTCAATAATTTTGAAAGTATTTTTAATGTAGTTATCAATTAAGCTGCTGCCTATAGGGAACTTCACGACGATTAATAGCCCCTAGCGTTTTGCTAATTACAAAAATACAGTTGTCAAATGCTCAATAGTAATGACTCGCCTAAATCCTCATTAGCAACATAGATTGATGAGACTGATTTCGGAACTCGGCCCGTTATTACTAAAACAGATTCTAATCTAATGCAAATAATGGTCGATCGTTTCTACGCTCTAACCAGAAGTGAGAGCTGATCAAGATCACTTCAGATTCCTAGCCTCCGAAGGCCACTTCCGATATTGAAATTGTTTTTATTTACTAGCTCGCAACCTTGGTCGAACTGTCCTTAGAGTGCCATGTTTATGACTTCACAGATGATGTACCATGTTATTATGTGAACGTTTACTGTTCTGTTCTGGTCGTACGTGTTTTTTTTTTACGCTGATTTATATCTCAATGGTTTCCGTGGGGCTACGGCTACTTGAACTGCAATTGCCATCGAAGATAACCAACAAAACAAGGAATTATAACTATTGATATTGATTGAATAATTGCACCAATCAACAGGGAAGTGAAGCAACAAAACATACAACGCTATACGTACGAACATTTGAATTCAATTGAATCTATATTCTTTATTATGTTACACTTATTTGAACTAGTGTGGAAATAGTGTTACAAATAGAAATAATTTCCGATTGGGCTCTTTTTTGAACATGTGTATCACATTATCCGATTTGCCGTTATACTTATTTTTTGCATTTCTTTTTACTAATTTGTGTAGAATTCTTTTAATTAATAACACGATACTTTTAATCCGCCTAACCTTTGATGCCGGCTGCTTTGTGTTAAGTTTAGTTGTATAATATGGTCAATAAAAAATCTTGTTTTCAGTCTGAACATAACCCAAAACGTGTTTTCTTCAACAAATTTACACATAAGGCCCCATTTATTTTGGCCCTCGAAAACTTCCCAGCTTTTTTCAGACAATAAATATGCAAATACAAAGTCGGTTGGACAGCTTTGTATTTACGAATCGTCGCACGTATTTGGTGCGCTTTAAATACTAATGCCATCGTAAATAATTATTAGCTTGCGTAGACGAAAAAAACGGACATTTTTAAATTGTGATTGTATGTTTATATGGGTTTACCTTGAACGATTTCCAATGTCAGTGAAGACATAGTTTTTGTTTAACCTGTGGGTAATGATTCACAGGTAAACTTTTTATAAGCATCACTCAAGTGGTTGTCAATCGAGTTTCTGTCCAAGGCACTTGGAACCCGAACCTTATCCGCAAGAACCGAATCTTTGTCTGCGCTCGTGAAGATATTATCCAGGTTATCCGACTCCATGGCAAGCTGATGCCATGTTGTCCCACAGGTTACACGTTTCATTATATAAAAATAGCAAGGAATATTTCCATCACGACTTACTCAAAGTATGGCTTAGATACGACACGGGATACACTTTAACTTTGCCCTGCCCAGATCCACACTCGTGATACCGACTGAGTTTAACTCACACTGGCTGTAGGGAGGGTTCCTTCTTTTAAATGCTCACGCTCAGGAAACGTGTAATAAGATGTACCCCAAATTTTGGTTTGTTATGATTTTTAATAAAATGTGTTTTTCTCCTTTGTACCCAGAAATCTAATTTTAAATTTCTGTGAACTCGATGTGTACATTGTAAATACAAAAGTTTTTGAAATAAAAAAGAAATAAAATTAAATAAAATAAATAGTAGGAGAATCAATGCCAGCATTCAACAGCATCAAATTGTCGCAAAATACTAGGGACATCTTAATTATGTGGAGGAAATGATCAAGAGCTATATTTTCCAGGGGCTCTTTTTACTAAGTGGCAGCGACAGTGAGAGTAAGCTCCCACCTCGAATTTTCATCATACCAAATAAAATGGTAATTACATTTTTCTATAGGCCTATGTAGTTGTTTTTTTACGTTGTAAGGAAACATTGGCAGACGGCATTAAAAATTATATATGTGTAATTATTGTTGTCAATATTCAGCTTATGCTTGTATAGCTACAGTCAGATGTGTGCAGCGTTGAGTCAAGCGCATAAGCTTTTTATTGGTAATAATGACAGATTTTACACTTTTAACCCTCCGTCACTCGCGTGGGGTTCTACAAACCCCAGGGTCTACATTCGACTCTGTATCTCTGCATCAGACTGTTTTACCGACTCTAGATTCTCAGTACCTTCAAGTCACTCTATCTGTTAGCGAAATTTGTAACTCTCTAATCATTAGGGCTATTAGTGTCGTTATATTGCCGGTCTAAACTTGGCTGGGGTTTCTGAAACCCCACGCGAGTGATCACGTTACAGTAACAGCATAGGGAAACTCAATGCTATTTTGGCTTAAATTTTGAAATTTTGGAATTTTGGAAAAATTCTTCTTGCAATTTACTAACTGGTTCATCTTTATAACTAAAAAGTGAAACAAAACTTAAAATTGCATTATTTGGACACCTTTTTTGAATATTTTGAAAATGTCCATTTTTTAAATCTGAAAAATACAATAAAATAATATTTCATACAAAAAGGTTCATTGGCATTTTATTTCCCTGTCCTCCCAGTAAAAACCACCTACATAGTAGTTCCACAAATCATATGAGCACAGACAGAAATATCCAAAACATACTTCTGCACTAATTACAGCCCAAAATAATTTGGGGTTTGACAAACCCCACGCGAGGGACGGTGTTAAGAAATTCCGCGCGAGTGACGGAGGGTTAATTCCGTCTGCCAATGTTTCTTTCACTTAATAAACAACTACACACAGAGAATGTAAGTAATTACTATTTTATTTGGTATGATGAAAATTCGAGGTGGCAGCTCACTTGCTCTTCTCACTAAAGTTGTCGCATGCGATCGACTGTTGTCACAATTAGTAAATAGACCCCCCCCCCCCCCATGACTCAACCCCCGTGTTCGCAAGCTACTTGATACTGGTGTCAACTAGTTGTCACACCAGCACCTGTAGCTTTAGTTAGCAGCAAGTATGCACGCACACAGGGCAAACTATGTGTATCCCTACACACCGGGCATTGCTAAGATTTCCCTCCATGCAACTTCAACCATATAAGTTTGTTCGCGGTGACTCATATGTGGAAACACACAACTAAAAGGACGATGGTTAAAACACTCCCATGCAACCTTATGGTAAATATTTAGGGTTTTACATTCACCACAAGACAAGGGATTTTGTAGTTGTTCTTCATGGTCTTCCATCACTAACTATCGACTCATATTAATAGAGACGCAAATCATCAATCATGACCACCACTAGCGACGAGATTCGAACCCGACACAATGTCACTCCAAAGGAATTCCTCCGAATCACAAAACAATCGAAGATTCACTTATTATACTTTTACGAAGTTTCTTGACAGATAACTGACGAAGAGCAAATACCATTCTTTGTATCATTATTTAAAATCGTTACGTGAGCAGTTCTGTCAATAACGGTGATGAAGAAGCCTAATTTTCCTCGATGTGGAATCGAATATTCTAGTTCCTCCACTATAGCGCACATAACGACCGTGTGGGTAATATTAGGTTACCCATGACCTTCCTAAATTACCTCGTCAAGCGTCAAGTCTAACACGTTTCAATCATATGGCACCAATAGCACGGCCATGACCCAGCCGACCGTCATGTGGGACATGGAACCTGTCAACTATTATGATGTTGTTCTGCGACAACATTAAATATCAACAACCTTTCACGACCCTACAGGGGTAGTTATGACTGAAGTGTTTTTCCAAGGTTTTACTCGAGGGATTGAGTCATTTTAAACAGCCCTCGGACATCCCTTCATAATTGTCCCATCCACAACATAGCTGCCTACCTCGTTCACCTGAAGAGGACCATACATTGCACCATATAATCAGATTCCCTCGGTAAAAAATTAATTTTTTGGTTTCGTACAGCACCTCTGTACATGCTTGTTAGATATTTCACAATAACATTTCATTTTCTCCCCTTTTCTTTTCAATCCTTCTCATTTTCTCAGGTCTCGTTATCGTCTACTAATCCCTTAGTTCCCTACGACGACCTTCATCCCAAACACCTATCGTATGATGAATAAGACACGCGGATGCCAGTCAGGAGTGCGCTACTTGAGATGGTAACCTCCATCAACCAGATGCGAACCGACTCAACATACTCGTATAATTTAGTTATGATAAATGCAATTCAAGTTCATTAGTGCTATTGCTGCTGCTGTTTTATCTCACCGAGGAGTGAACTGTCACGTTGAAGAATTAAAGCCAAGCTCATAATTAATACAAATTGAACAGAACGAATGGTGATTTTTCTAACAACTTTTTCTTTAATTTTGCCTGGTGTGGGTAGAGAGAGGCTGCTACTCGGCATTCAAATGACAACCTGTGGAACGGGTAGCGGCTATAGATGGGTGGTATAATGATTGTCGTACGGCTATTAGCGACTGCCATTGCACACAATATGCAAAATATACACGTATTAGAAGAATCTTTCGAAACTAAAGCAAACGAGTTTTCGTTTCTGCCCTTATTGATTGAAATCAAGAATGCATGATATATTTAAATGTCATCTAGAGCAAGTTAAAAAAGATATAATTAATTTCATGAAGAAATACACTTTTGTCGCAATGTAAAAATAATATACAACACACTTGTTTATAAAAAAAATCATAAACTTCTTGTTTGAATCACTTCTTGATTGGTTTATTATTCCATATCGTAATAGATGTTCCACATAAGCGTGAGTAACTCAGACTTATTTTCTAATTTCTCCATCAGTCAAGCCGGCTAATTTAAAGGAACAAGGTGTTCAGGTTTCCACGGTAGCTCAAGCCAAGCCAACGAGTTGAAGGTGTGGTCTTGTGTGTCACAACCACCATCGCATCAATTAGACAGAAAAAACTTGCCATACCATCAAACCCGGCAAGGACAAAGCCTATATTTCCAGCCCACATTAATATATTTATATATCTCCACTAATTATTTAAATAGCCTATAATTTCTTCAGCATTCAGTGTACCCACCTTGTTGGCAAGGTAGCGGGATAGAAACGAGAATGTCTATTATTAATATCCTCTTGGGTGTTTTAATTAACGCTTTTGGTAAATTTCGCGTTGCGTGCTACATCTAGCTGAGGTGCTTCACGGAGAATTCGACTCTATACTATTTCCTCGTTTTTTATTCGTGTCTGTCTTGACAAAATGAACCTATAACGCTATTTAATTTCAACGGAGCGCTGTGTTCATCAGACACATGCAACATCCGGCTAGTTATTCTTTTTTTTTAAGTAAAAGGGAAATTTACGTCCAGCATAAGTCGATAGAAATATTAATATTGGCTTTTCTGAACCATCTTCCCAAGGAAAATGCTATTCAATATATTAAATAACTTTGTGCTTGCAACAATGCTACATGACATCACAATAGGTGATGATAATAAAAAAAAAATGATATACAAATTAATAACTCCCAATATTCAAACTCAATTTAGGATTCGAGCCTAGATTTTCGAGCCTATGGTTTACTAGAACAACATAGACATACCAAGGTCAATTTCTATTATGACTGACTTTTTAGTATCTAAATTATATCTCCTACTTGAATCGGATTACTAATTTCTAATTATAATACGTATTAATAATAAGTAATAAGTATTCGAGATTGTATTCTGACATGATGACATGACATGAGCATCATATCAATGCAGACGTTGCAAGATCGATTCTGATAATGAAACCAAGCAAGTTAGCAATTAGGCACACTGTACCGTGCTCAAAGCTTCTCACTGGAACTCTACTAGAACGGTGGTGTATGTTGATGTACATAACTCAATATTGACAGAATTAGAAGCTGTTAAACCCTTACGCAAACTATAATGGATACGGGATTCGAACCCACGCTCATAACTTTCGCTGAACCCCAAACCCCAACCGTATGACCCAACACCGATGACTCTGAAGTTGAACTTGAGTGGAAAGTTTTCAAATTTGTATTTGTTGATGTTTTAATATTAATCACGTCCACGTGGAAACAGAGAAAAGTATGTGATGAGAGTTATTGTAACCAACCGATTAACCACGCATTGAATGTGTACGAGCACCAGCACGTGCTTTAGTATGTTTGTTCGGTGTATTTCAATATGACCCTCTCTGAAGGAATGCATAAACAAGATTGCTTCTGCTTAATCGTAATCAGCCAATAGAACAGTCCGTGGAATTCCAGGCCTTAGAGGGACGCACTGCTGACTAATATAGTCCGGAAGTCCAAGGCAGCGAATACCCAGGACTCGGCAGACTGCTTTGGTATTAGCGCACGTGTCGACTGCAGAATTTAGTTTATCTCTATGGAAAAGTTCATTGCTGATTGTTGAGATTGGTAATAATAATCGAACTATTAAAATATGTGCGATTAGACTTGCATGTGGTGGGGTTATATTTGTACTTGAAATTTACGTGCTTATAATTGGTTGATTTCTTTTGATCAGATAGATACGAGAAACACTGAAGGAAGACCACGTCTCTTTCGAGTACCAGATATGTCACCAAAGTTAGAAAACATTCGGTCAAAGACTAGTTAATTTAAACCTTATTATGATAGTTTGCTGATTACCGACTTTGACAATACAAAATAATATGTGCTATTTGAGTCGATAAAAAGGTTTCACTTTAATGTTCAAGCGAACCAAGGCAACTTTGTCAGCGCCAACGTCACCGATGAGCGAACAATGGCCAGCCAGAGATCGGAGTTTGAAATATGGTTGGGGTATTCTTACGTCCGCCCCAACCCCGTGATTCAATTGATGACGGGTATATAGTTTTAGTAAAATAAATAATAGTGGAAAGACGGATAGAAAAATTGGGAATATTTTATTGATAGGACGTTGAAATGCTAGAGGGATCGTAGAGCATTTGACAAGAACGAAGCATTGGGGAGACTAAAAATAGTGCACTTGGAAGCCGTGTAAATTTGGCATATATAAATTACGACAATTTATAACACCACCTAATATAGAGGAAATATACCAGAATACAAAAGTCGCCTAATGCAATGCATCAAGTAAGTCGCTCTGACCAAGTTGAATACAAGAATGATAGGATTAAAATGTTAAATAATATTTAAAGATCTAGACCTGGTATCTTTCTTTATGCAGACGATATAATAAGCTCTCAACCTGCTAAACCTGCTCTAATTCTTAACATTCATAAAAGAAATGAAGGGTCTTAAAATTATTTTCAATTTTGTCGCGAGTCGCAGTTTATGATTTATCGGTGCCGAGTATTTGTGCCTACACCGCTTGCCGCACTGCGGCTATGGTGCAAAGCCTTGGGTCAGCCTCAGTAATCGAGAGGGGTCGCCAGACGCGACCATTGTCAGCGGCGAATACCATGCAGTATAATGATTCTAATTAAGCTTGCCCGAATACGGGTGGGTATACATGAGGCACATGGCACCCCACACCCATATTCGAATATATTATCTACAGAATTATGGTTAATAAAACCACGATTGTACTATTTACCCCCAAATTCAAATATTTCTCGTGGGAAACCAGCACAGGGGCAATTGCATGCCCTCCTTAGGTTTATAATTGCGTAATTTTAGATTTGGTCATTGTAAAGGGAATGTCTAAGTGTGGCTCGTTGGGTCTTGTGGTTGCGCGTCTCTGCTTCCAATGCAGAAGGTCTAAGGTTCGATTCCCGCTCTAGGGTAGAAGTTTTATTTATCATTCTGATTTGTTTTAAGTTCATCAGTTTCTTGGCTTCGGAATGTGTAAACGCTGACTTTGGAGCCGTCCTAGCAACATGGCACATAATAAATTGTAATGTTGTTCCGAATTGACCTTTTGATTCTGGCGCTGTCCGAATGGGTGGAATCGTGTCCAGCTTGATTGATCGGTGTATCATACTTAAATATGCGGGTCTCTTTAAAGTTGGTCATTGTTCGCCTGTCCATGTTGTCGGCGCCTACAGGGTTGGCTTGGTCTGCTTTAAAATTTAATGTTCCCCACTGAAAATCATTTATGTGACTTGAGTAAACTTAGAAGACTCTAAATGAGAATTTATGTATTTAATTATTTATTTATTTAAGGGGTGATTAAGTGAAATCAATCATTTGCATTCGCATTAAAAACTGAAGAAAATTTTGAAAATGCTTTTAGTTAGGATTACCTATGGCGGGTATCGAATCGTGGGCCATACGCTTGAGCTACGTCTGTCGGTTTGCTGCTCTGACTGCAAGGTCGTTTCCATGGTTTGGCTGGTCGTGTCGGAGACGAGGCACGCTCGACGTTAGAGGCCCGGCCCGGCCCGAGGTCCGACCCGAAAATGTCCGCGTCCGGCCCGACTGGTTGAAATAATACGGCTGCCCGACCCGAAAGTGTGCCCGAAAGTCCAACCGGCCCGAAAATTGCCCAAAACCCCGGCCCAGCCCGAAGGTCAGCCCGAAAGCCCGTTTTTTTAAATAACGTGAGGATTTTAGACAACAGATTGTGTATTATGATGGTATTTGTAAGTTCAACTTGTATATATACCGTTGTAACTGGCCCGAGAGCCCGAACTAGCCCGGCCCGGACCGAAATTTAAATATTACCGGACCGAAGCCCGAAAATAAATAAGAAAAGAGAGGCCCTGGCCGAGCCGGGCTTTCGGGCCGTCCGGGTCAAAATTCCCATCTCTATACTCGACGTAAACTGAACCTGAACGGATGATATTAGAACCGGAACCCATTTTGTAGTTTGGACTAGAGAACATGTAGGCCTACATCTTTTCTAGACTTAATTCCCAGCCCTAGTTTGTCCTTCCTTTTTATGGCGAGAACCTTATATAAATATTTCTCTGGCGACGGTCTTCGCTAGGTATTGTAAATGATTATATCTAAGATTTCAAATAGGCTGTAAACGATCGACACATTTTCTAAGCAGTATAATAAAAAGCAGTTTTTTTAAATTTAAATACACCACAGTGTTAAATAAACAGATTGTAATTTACTAATCAAATTATAAGTGCAACATTGTAAAGGTTGAAGGAGCATCCAATTATGAGAATTATGTCTTACTCTGATAATATAACCAATTTAACTTACAAGTTTTTACAAACTACTGAATATAAACTTAAGCTGAAAGAGTATAGAATAAACTATTCATTAACATCGTGCAACGTATGTTTACTCCCAATAAACATGTATGTCATAAACTAGTGAATAATAACGATGCAGAACTGAGAACAAATCGTCTCCCATGCAAACGAGTATAGAAATATCCTTAGTCGGGAATTTATAAGCGATAGGACAGATCATTCTTAAACTTTTGCTACGTTAATAATATGCACCCCATTTATTTCCCGACTTAGTGCTGTTGACTCACTAGCCTTGTTTACATGGAGGACTGAGTACGGTATTGAGTACGGTTTTTGTACTCGGTACGTCATGTAAACACGTAAAAACCGTACCGTACCGGTTGGGTTCGGTCCGACGAAAAGTAGCTACCGTACTGGAAGACCGTACTGAGTACTCACATGTAAACAGCTTCCTGAGAGGGAACCGAACTGAAAAACATGCAGCCTAATTGCAAATGTCAATAAATAAGTTTTAAAATGTTGTATCTATTTTTAACTTCTGTTCGTTGGGCTCCAACTTCAAATGTAGATCATACACGCCTAGGCCTGGCCTTCAATCCTACCCGTATTTACGAAAATGACATGAAAGTAGGGTTATGTAACAGTGATGTTTTGAGCAAGATGGCGTCGATGCTGGACCGAATGTCAGTTCAGTTCTAGTTGGGTACTCGACATGTAAACTCGTCAAGGACATGGAACCGTACTTAAATTTCAGTACCGTACCGTACTCAGTCCTCCATGTAAACAAGGCTACTGTTGATCAGCGAATAACCACTTATAGTATCCACTTGATGCAGAAACTTTAACGATCCAGTGAATGTTTAAGTAGTAAATATTACGCTACTGTATAACCAATGTAATATTTTAAGTGCAACACTAACTTATGTTTCCTCACTCATTACTTTGCCGCCAAAAAAAGTTATATGTAAATATATTTTTATAAAGCAATAGGTATAAGCATTCGGATAATAATGTAATTACGTTAGTAATTATTGTAAGTAGGCGCATTCTCAACATTAACCGTAATTAATATATCTGTTGTGTAACAAACCAAATAAAAGGCTATCTAGTGTGATTCGAACTACGTGGAAAAAAACATGTGGGGTGGGTACTATAATAATATGCACTTTATAGTCTGACCTTCCATAGAATAAAGAAGCATGGGACATAATATAAAATATAAAATATAATCAATTTTTCAAAAGTTAAGTAGCACTTTGGATCATTTAAGAGGGTGGAGGAGTCCAAGAGTCTCCCAAAGAAGGCACCGCTGCTTCATCATAACTATTTTTAGATTTATAATTCGCAAAATCACTTACATAATGCAGGCTACAGTTGTTCGTTGTTCCCGCGATCTGCTCCCTGGGTACTCGTGAAATCTTCACCTAGCGGTGTATTTCGCGATGAGGCGAACGCGACGATCTCAGAATCGTTGATATAATTAGGAACTTCGTTCGCTATTTGAGGAAATGGAATAATCCATGTTATGTTCGCTTGTCTCCAGTATTTCGTTACTTCGATCACCACTTTCCACCGCCGTGTATTCTAGGGTCGTAGGATAATCCCCAAAGAAATTGGAGAAGTCACAACCATCACTATCCCGTGAGGTGTTTTGTGTTACCTCTGGAAAAATATCCGGGGAGCTTCGGTGGTCCAACCTACCTACGCCCTGGGTGCTCGTGAAATCTTCATCCAGCGGTGTATTTCGCGATGAGGCGAACGCGACGATCTCAGAATCGTTGATATTGTTAGGAACTTCGCTATTTGAGGAAATGAATAACCCTGTTATGTTGCTTGTCTCCAGTATTCTTACTCGATCACCACTTTCCACGCCGTGTATTCTAGGTCGTAGGATAAACCCAAATAAATTGAGAGGTCCAACCATTACTATCCCTGGGGTGTTTGTTACCTCTGGAAAAATATCCGGGGAGCCTCGTGTCCAACTACCTCGCCTGGTGCTCGTGAATCTCTCAGCGTGTATTTCGCATGAGGCGAACGCGACGATCTAGAATCGTTGATATTGTTAGGAACTTCGCTATTTGAGGAAATGGAATAATCCATGTTATGTTCGCTTGTCTCCAGTCTTTCGTTACTTCGATCACCACTTTCCACCGCCGTGTATTCTAGTGTCGTAGGATAAACCCCAAATAAATTGGAGAAGTCCCAACCATTACTATCCCGTGAGGTGTTTTGTGTTACCTCTGGAAAAATATCCGGGGAGCTTCGGTGGTCCAACATACCTGCGCCCTGGGTGCTCGTGAAATCTTCATCCAGCGGTGTATTTCGCGATGAGGCGAACGCGACGATCTCAGAATCGTTGATATAATTAGGAACTTCGTTCGCTATTTGAGGAAATGGAATAATCCATGTTATGTTCGCTTGTCTCCAGTATTTCGTTACTTCGATCACCACTTTCCACCGCCGTGTATTCTAGGGTCGTAGGATAATCCCCAAAGAAATTGGAGAAGTCACAACCATTCACTATCCCGTGAGGTGTTTTGTGTTACCTCTGGAAAAATATCCGGGAGCTTCGGTGGTCCAACCTACCTACGCCCTGGGTGCTCGTGAAATCTTCATCCAGCGGTGTATTTCGCGATGAGGTGAACGCGACGATCCAGAATCGTTGATATTTTAGGAACTTCGCTATTTGAGGAAATGGAATAACCCATGTTATGTTCGCTTGTCTCCAGTTTATGGTTACTTCGATCCCCTTTCACCGCGTGTATTCTAGGTCGTAGATAACCCAAGAGAAATTGAGAATACACCATCACTATCGTTTAGGTGTTTGTGTTACTCTGAAAAATATCGGAGCTTCGGTGGTTCCAACATACCTGCGCCCTGGGTGCTCTTGAAATCTTCAACCCAGCAGTGTATTCGCGATGAGGCGAACGCGACGATCTCAGAATCGTTGATATTGTTAGGAACTTCGCTATTTGAGGAAATGGAATAAGCCATGTTATGTTCGCTTGTCTCCAGTATTTCGTTACTTCGATCACCACTTTCCCACTGCCGTGTATTCTAGTGTCGTAGGATAAACCCCAAAGAAATTGGAGAAGTCCCAACCATCACTATCCCGTGAGGTGTTTTGTGTTACCTCTGGAAAAATATCCGGGGAGCCTCGGTGGTCCAACATACCTGCGCCCTGGGTGCTCGTGAAATCTTCATCCAGCGGTGTATTTCGCGATGAGGCGAACGCGACGATCTCAGAATCGTTGATATTATTAGGAACTTCGCTATTTGAGGAAATGGAATAACCATGTTATGTTCGCTTGTCTCCAGTCTTTCGTTACTTCGATCACCACTTTCCACCGCCGTGTATTCTAGTGTCGTAGGATAAACCCCAAAGAAATTGGAGAAGTCCAACCATCACTATCCCGTGAGGTGTTTTGTGTTACCTCCGGCAAAATATCCGGGGGGTCCAACGTACTATTTCTGTTTCTTGTCCAGATATTTAAGTCAGGCAGGTCCGAATCATTACGATATTCTTTCATATTCTGTGTTATCAATAGACTTAATATGTCAGGCAAGTCCGAATCATTGGCATTTTCTGTCGAATCCTGTGTTGCCAAGAGATTTACGTCAAACATGTTCAAATAAGTGGCATGTTCTGTCGTATTCTCTATTTCTTCTGGACGAATATCTGGAGTAGTTGGGAGGGCGTTGTTGTTCATATTTAGAGGTGCGATATTTTTTGTTGGCACTGGATCAATTTTTATTTCGAAATTTCTTGCTGCAGTACGAACCACATAGTACCTCCGATTTGCAAGTAGATTGTGACTGTATATCGTTGGTGTTGTTTGTGGTGGTGTGGAGATCAACAGGCTTGTACTGCAATGAGCATCCTGATTAATATTTAGATTACCTACGGGTGATGAAGATATTACAGCATGATTTGGTGTCTTTTTACAAGAAGTCGATGCTGAATTATTTGCACTTTTGCGTCTCTTAGACGTACCTTCTCGTGAGGTTGTTGGTTCATCTGCAGAATGTTTACGTTTACTGCTCCTTGGAGCAGCTGGGGATTCTGGCTGGTTTTCTGTCGTCTCAATCATCTCAGCCAGAGTTGCATCAACATCCATGGACAAACCAACACTCTCCAGCACCGCAAACTCCTTACCACTACCATGAACTGTAATAGCATTAACATTACTATCTTCACGATTTCTACTTTCAATTTGATTATCACCTTCATGGGCCAAGCTCAGATTATTTGGTTGATGTTGAGGACTTCTCTCCTGCCCTGCAGCGTGTGTTTCTGATAGACCTTCGTTCACTACCGACTCACCAACATTAGCTTGTACCTCAACAAATAGGCCTACATTCTCAATTTCCAAAGGTACTTCATTGGTAATCTCTTCTCTACTAGAAACGCCAAGAGCACCACTACGAGGTACATTGACATCATCTAGCACCCCACTGACTGCACGAAAATAAACTAACGGCGGAACTTCTCTGACAAAATCAACACGCTGGGCATCTCCATTATGAGCATCAACACCGTTGGAATAAACTAATGGTGGCACTTCCCTCACAAAATCAACACGCTGGGCATCTCTATTATGAGCATCAACACCGTTGGAATAAACTAATGGTGGCAATTGCCCTCACAAAATCAACACGCTGGGCATCTCTATTATGAGCATCAACACTGTGCGAACAGAGTGCCGGTACCTCAGACTGGACGTCATTTGTATCTAACTGAGCATTATCAGTTGTATTCACATCTTCAATGGCAACTTCTACTGGATCCGGTGCGTACTCGTGTGTTATGTCCAGGCATACTATTTCCCTGTTTTCATTATTGTCATCGCGTTTGATTGTGCTAATTATCTGTAAAATACCAGGATTCACCACGTTTGCTTGGCGAGAATCCACGTCTGATGGACCTGTCACGTTTTCTGTTACTTGTCCGTCACTATTGATACTTAATTCGACCACAAAGGTGCCATTGAGGGCCACAATAAGGTTAGAGCCTGCGCTGCGAGGCGCTCCCTCCTCGCGGGGTGTTGCTTGTCGCCAGAACCGAACTCGTGCAGCACTGCGAGGCGTTAACTCTACCTCAACTTGGTCACCCATATCTCTTGGCTCTTGAGGTGTCGCTGACCCAGCCTCGTCGATGTTATACTCGAGTATTTCCATGTCGTAGCCATTGATGATAGAAAACGAGATGTGGTTGTCGTTGGCTGGTACCCCAACTCTAGTCGCGAGTTTAAAGGCGTATGGCTGAATATACATTGTGCGACAAAGTAGGGCTGCTATATACAACAATCTCCGCACAAACACAATGTGACGTTTTGAGAAGTAAACCTTGCCAACTGACTACTGTACGAAAATCACAAACACGACGAGGCCTATGCCACAACTATAGTGATAATAATAACACTTTCACATATGAGTCGCAAATAAGGGTAGCTGTGAATTTGCAAACAAATACTGTCAATGTTGTAGATAGAATATTTGAAGGATTAGTTTTTTCCTTATCTAACATTACGTAATCAAAACACACTTTAGAATAATATTAACTGTGAATTATATTGAATAATGATTGTTTCTAACTACGAAAGAACGCAAAATCGGTGTGCGACAGTGGAGAGTTACGCACCCTACCCCGACGAGAGCAACAGCGGTCTGCGGTCGCTCTGTTATCGCGTCTCTGTGAACTTACCTTCAAGGAGGGGAAAAGTACAGGAATGTGAGTGCATTATGGGTAAAATGACGGTAATTAATACTCGGTAATCTTATTCTAGCTGAGTTGTTGAATTTTCAACGAATTTTACGACTTTATTGCCGTGCGATGATATTGTTTTGTCTAGTTGGAGGCAGCATGTTTATTTTTGTCAGGCGAAACGCTGATTCTTAACAAGCTTGGTTCTATTTCATAGAAACAAAAACCGATGACAACAGAAAACAACGCTAGGTGCAGCCGGAAAAATATTATCATGAGACATAACATTATTTTTTGAGGTTTTGTGGAAGAATACATCTACGATAATCAACGTTGCATCATCATTGCTATTTGTATTTAAAGTCTTGAATGATAACTCGATTCAGATATCCATATCTTTTATGTTTATTTCAATGTATACTTTTAAGTTTTGGCTCAGATTAAAGATCATTCCCAAGCTGACGCGTATGGAGTGATTGTATTGATTACTTGCTTCTAATGCTGTTCAATTTAAGTTGATGTGTGGTGATTGGTGACAGTGTGAATAGTCACAAATATCCTTAGCTTATATGCGGGATTCGATCCGACGTCTCTTTGAGTCAAGATGTGACCCCATCATACAAACTACGAGTGTCCCTGTAAAAGAATAACAATGTCCTATCTCTAAAATAAATTTACAAATGTAAAGTCAGTGGACGCTCATCGACCACAATCATCTGAATTGCTTCGGTAGTAGTTTTGTGTGAGTAAGCCAGACATGCGTATATGGTCTACAACTTACTATGGCGCCAGGCATGGGATACCAAGAAATCAGAGTAAGACACAACAGTGAATGTGAAGTCAGTATTAGAAAAATAAATTTGTTCAATGATGGCTACATTTGGTTTGCGTATCATTGAATGCAATGATTAAATTACATTTCTCGCGAGAATCATGCCGAGGGACGAGCAAATATGCCCCTCTTCTTGAAGGGGTATTCACTAGCTAAACTAAAAAAATATGTTTCATTCAAGCTAACTAGATACGAATTTAGAAAGTAACAGAAAAATTATTGGGTCCACCATGGCCCGAAAAAAGTTCAAACTCGATGATTTTCGAGCTGACGATCTTTATCCCCCGTGACCTTGGAGGATTTTGATCCAAAAATATACATTATTGACGTGCTCGTCAGCCTTTTTTGTAAATCCTCTATATTTTGTTTTGTAATTTGGGCAAGTGGTTCGGTCAAAATATGCTTATTACCAAATACCAAGAAGGGGTGTGATTTTGGAATGAAAATTTTTGTGTGTTTGAGAGTATATTTATGCACAGTTTCAAGACACAATGTTATAAAGGGCCATTTTAGATTGGTACTATGCTCTAGTATCTATGTGAAACAAAAATGAAACAGGTTAAAGCCGATTTAAGAAATTTCCCAAAACACCAATTTTCACAAATTTCTGGATCAAACAAATTAAAAAATTCATGTAAAATCACAGTTACAAGAAATAATTTCTAAACTGTCATTTAAGTGTAGTATTATGTTATAGATTATGTGATAAAAATAATTTTTGGGGTAATAGCCCCTTTAAGAGGGGTCACCGAGCTTGGCCCTACTCAAATGCGCGCGCTCAGGTGTTGACGATTGCAGCTGAATGGTTGGATATATCATTACCAAATTTTGCATTGATGTTAATAGAGTTTCTTTATATTGATATCCTTAATTGTTTGACAAGAATTAGCCTTAAAACTTCAATGCAAGAGGCCAAAACGTAAAACTGTCGATAATCGAAAACATAGATTTCAATAAATGTATTCTGGAAATTCCCACCAAACTGTTTATCTTACGATAGAACCAAATTACGTGCGCGTTCACATTGTTACTCAGTATGAAAATTTTCGTTAAAAAATCTGTTCACTTGGAAAAAATTCCCGAAGTTCACCAAAATTGAGTATATTATTATAAAGTTTTCTCGATTTTTTTTTATTCAAAACCAATCAATTAAGCTAAAAATACGCGAACTGTATCTCATAGATTGATTCTTTATTAACGTTGTTGTGAAATGTGATACCGATTTTGTTAACCTTTCACCCGAAAAAAAAAAAACAGAAAGCAGAGCGTCGAAACTCGTCTCCGCGCCAGCCTCAGTGACAGTTTTTGAGTTAGGGAAGTTGTGAAGGGATGCCCAAGGGCTGTTTAACCCTCTCAGTCATGGCGTCCATGATCATGGACATGAAATTCCGAATTTAAATCCGGGTTAATGATAAGTTTTTCAGTTTGACCATATTTTTTTATTTTTTTTTGGTGAATTAAAAAATAAATTTAAAAAATCCCCATTTCAATGGGATGAATTATATCTTTATTAGAGAAGATTGAAAATGTACATCCGCAAATATTGCTAAAAATGTGAAAATTTTGGTTTTGCCCGGAAATGTAATATTGTTGTAGTATTGCTGTTTTTTTAGATAAGCAAAATCTAAAATATACAAAAAATTCAGAAAAAAATCTACTTTTAGAAATGCGCTTCAAATTTAAATTTGAATTTAAATTGTAGCTTTAATTTCAAATCCAAAATTTGGCCCAAATTCCTTAAAAATCGTCCTAAAAAATATTGAAAAATATCAAAATACTCAGAAAAAAATAAGAAAAATGAATTGTTTGCTGAAAATGACCTAATAAGCACCAATTTAATTCGTGGACTGAGAGGGTTTTTAAGACGACTCAATTCCTTACATTGGCATCAACGACTGAGGAAAATCTCGGAAAAAACTTCAGTCAGGATTTCTCGACCGGATTCGAAGCCGGGACCTCCCGAATCAGAGTCTCGCGCTTAGCGCTTGAACCAACACTTTCGGTTGTACTAAAACGTATCGCTTAAATAAAATACAAAAATATTGTTATTATTTTCCTACTTGTGCAATATGTTGAATTCTTTTTAAGATTATTTTGTTGCAGTCAACACAAAATCCCCCCCCCCCCCCAAACCCTATTCACAGTTTCAAACAACATCAATCCATGTAGAGCCACCGCTTTGGACCCCTGTCTGTCGAGTGTTTTGTTTTTTGTTTTTACTTTTTTTTTAGCTGACACTGCTTACTTCCGTCTTTGGCTTTCGCCACCTGTGTAGGTGGCTGCCATTATTATTATTATTATTATTATTATTGCCAGGGTGGCACCATGACATTCATTGGATTTTTGGATTTTTAAGGTTTTTCTTGCATTGCATTGCATGGTTATTTTGTCCTCTCATTATTTGTGCTTCTTGTGTTTACATTTATGTTTCTTTGTACATGTATAGGCTGCAGAGGGCAGTGTTGTTGCCCTATATCAGCCTTCCCGTTCCCTTTCTCGGGGAAATAAAAATAAATACAATAAATACGTCAGGCATGCAGAGTATTAAAGTGTATCTATAACCGAACTATTTTACCAGCGATTCTTGGACATTCTTGTACTGCTTCGTAGTTCATTTCACGCGTAACAAATGATGATTAAAAAATGTAACTGCACTAGTTTCTCAAAGCCATAAACTCTATACCATTCAATAACAGCTGTGAAATACGTGTAAATTAAAATTATTGAGTAGAAAATCACACTAAAGTTTACAATTGATCAAGCAATGGAGATTCAATGTATGGCGTGTTGGCGTTGGTTGGTTGTAACTTGTCACTCCATATTATTTCTCTTAGTCGTCGAATTTTATTTTCTCTAGTTCACCTATAAATCTTTGACTTGCCCATAAAACCTAGTTGCATGCGTCTCTAAGTAAATATCGAGTCACGCTATGATATATGTTGCTTAGTTAGTGGCAACCTAGATAAGTTACATTTCTCATCCCTGGCAATCGACCATAAGCTGCCAATTACATAATACCTTGTAATGTTCACAACACGACATGTTGCAATCAATATTTTAAAAATATTATATCTAGCTTTGGCTATTATCTAGTATCTACAGTTCGTTTCCAACTCAAGAGTGTCTAAAATTAAACGTAATTATGACCTGTAAATTCCGTCTAAACTGTGATCATTATACTATGCGAGCGTTCGTCCCAAACCTTTGTAGAAAGTCGTACCGTTCTAAAAAAACTTCTCACTTTCTGGGAATTTTAAGTTTAAATTTATTTACCTCCAGGTTATTTCCTAATTGGTCACATTCGTTCAATAAAAACCAAAAGAAGTTTTAAAGTTTTAATTGTAAGTTTAATTATTCGTTCCGCGCATTCGTTCAATGAGCGACAAAAAGTTCTGGTGCTAATTAACGATTTCTAAAACTACTTCTGTAATGTTGTTACTTGCATTGAAGAGTGTATACGTGTAAGTTCTCTCGCTCAATACAAGACTGCAGACGCACGTGTCTTGACCAGTGGCGTGCGACGAGGTTCAATCCTCGAACCATGTATCATACATGTCATCATACTCTACTCATACTTTATGCACACGATATAATACGAATAACTCGTGTAAGTGCATCACCGCATCTATACAGCCCAATTACAAAATTCTATTTTACATTATTTTGAAACTTCATCTTTGTTAATGGCCACCAAAAATATTTATTCGTTTTCGTGGCCTTTTGTTATGGTGAATATATAATTTCTTTGCGGTTTTGTCACTGTTATTTTTGTTTTATTCGAAACCACAGTTTTCGTTTTATTTTGTATTAAAAATCTATGGAGTAGCAAAACGGGAAATGAATTTAATATTGAACCGACAAAGGTCAGGCTCGTGCCTATAGCGAGACCATCGGGAGGTCGCCTGGTCGATACTTGTCAACAGCAATCCTGACTGACAACTTGTAGTTAAGACGATAAAGTGGATGTTGGGTTGAAGTCATATTACACGTCACCTATAGAAGGGGCATGAATTTAACCGGGTAAATTTTCCGTGGAAAATTTAAATAAAAAACGAAATGGGTATACTCTACTCCTGGAGTACCCAAAAAAGCTGCGTTAGCTACTTAATTTACATATGGACGAAGAATACAAAAAATAAAATAATTCGCCATTGTAATTGATACTTTGGTGGCGGTGCCGGGTTCCTCTCGTGATGTCGTATTCAAAATGGTGGAGGTGCCGGGTCCCTATCTTGATTCGTATCAAATGGTGGAGGTGCCGGGTTCTATCTGATGTCGTATCAAAATGGTGGCGGTGCCGGGTTCCTCTCGTGATGTCGTATTCAAAATGGTGGAGGTGCCGGGTCATGAAATTTCTAACTTTCTCAAAAGCTAGTTACTCCCCCCGTATCCCTAGGATCACAGAAAACATTTTGTGTCATCCTTGTTAAAGGGCAGTGCCAACAAAAAAAACACATGCCAATAGGAGGTCATGTTCGTTTTTTATCGTGAAAAGTGACACACGGACAGACGAATGGACGAACTGAAAAGTGATGCTTAAATGGGAGCTTCTCTCCGTAATAAATACATGTTCATGATAACAATTATAATCTTATAATATATTTGTGTCAACTTTCATGTATGCCATTACGTCCACATAAAACAGAGAGTCAAGGTAATACTTTCTTGCCCGCTAACAATAGTTTTGAAGATGATGCTTGTGTTAAGAACGTTGCGTTTCAACGGCCAGGTTTTTGTCGTCTCCAAGATAATGTGCTTCATTGCTTACCACTTACCAGTGGCTTTTAGTTTAGTTCAAAACGTGAAAGAATGTAATTCCATTGTATGTAAAGAAAAGCAACGAAGTTTCGAGTTCCTCTCAAGGACCAGATCCACAGCCTCATCTGTTCAGCTCTTTACGACGAACCTTGTTTGTAAATCCCTAGATTGTTGTTTGAAAAGTGTGACCAAAGGATAATTTGAGTATAATTTGGTAAATCCAAGTAGGTAATTGACTATTTTATTCAATAGCGATGTCAATGTCTAAGGAAATGTTATTCAGTATATAACAATTACAAAGAATAAACAAGTTTTAGTGAAACCAATGGAACATATGCCCATACTATACAATATGTGATTGGTTGATTGATTTGAAAACTTGATCCGTAGCATTACGACAAACATTATAGTTAATTATTAGAAATAAAATCATGAATCATCACCACATACATTCATAAAGTTTTGTAATGTTTTGAAATATGTTTTAAAATTTCAGAAGAAGGATAACAAAAAATGTGTTAAAAATTAGAATTACTCCAGCCTAATAAAAAACATTCGTTAAAATATAACCTCACACAGTCGGTTGCAAAATAAAATACTGCCATGGGTTTATAAGTCGAAGGGTTACTCGCTAGTCGTCCTGTATTGCCGCATGCTTAGTAGCTGGTATACAAATAATCAACAGCACATCGCACGTGACATTGATTTACGACGTATCTCTGGACCGTTCCTCAAGCTACGATATTGTTCGAGTTATGTGCATAAGTATGTTGGCTTCGGGGTAGGGGTACAAATAACTGCTTACTCATTCAACAAAGCTAAAAACAAATTACAACGCAAAATTGCCCTAGGCAAAAATGACGAAATGTTTTGAAATTATTTCGCATTTCCTTCTCGTCTGTAGATGGTTCACAAAAGTTTACCTTGATTTGATTTCGAGCTGACCTTATATCCCAAGGATGGCAAAACGTAATCCAACTAAACCATCAAAGATCGAAAGCAAATTCGACCACGAGTAATGACTCTATACGCCAGCATGCATACACAACCATAAAATATGATAAATGGTCTATAAAAATGATTGTACGTGATTTACGGTAAGATTACTGAGGAGATAGACTAGATTCGCAGATTGGTGTATAGGTTGAAGGTAGCCTCCATCTCCGCTAGCCTCGCGACTCTAGTGCATTGGAATGCAACCAGACTGGCCCTGCAGTTGTTTGATCAATGAACAGTGAACACGGCCTGCTTGAAGTAACCCATTGTCTTCCGAGATCGTTCACAGCAACCAACATTGTTGTACGTCAGATCCCAAGTGGTACATCGGTACGACTGACTTGCAAGACGAAAGATTTGCAGGAGAGCGCTTCCTGATTCTACGATGTGCGATCGATATAGATAAAACTAGAAGAGGAGAGGAGACGACTGTCACTGATACACAGATCATCTGGTCAAATGCCAAATCTGCTAAGACTATAATAAGCGGCTTTGTGCATAATTAATTATGACGATTATTTTTAGATTATGTTCAATTCCTACATGCTGTCAGACCAGCTTAACCATGATTAATACTGGCTGCACACGTATTTTTAAAGATCAGAACATTATTGATTGGATAAACATTTATTAATTTTACTGGCAATATCGCTCCCACTCTGACTGGCATATCAAAGTCTGCGCGTTCCACCTAAAGAGGAGAGGACAAGCTCGAGGTACTTTAGCCTTGATTGATCTTCTAAGTATACAGACTGCAGATAATTGGCTTGCAATCTCTTAGATTTAACAGATGTGATTCAAGCACATTCTCCTCCTTTGTAAATCAGTTTTTTAACTGAATATGATATAGACGTTAAATAAATAAATAAAATAAAACACAAAATCTTGGTCCTCAAACACACCAAGTTCTTAATTTAATAACAAAAACAATATTTTGCACATTTCAAAATTTAAAATTGATCAGAAACACATTTCGAATGGTGTTTCAAATCCAGTATGTTCTCTAGGTTCCGAAACTCATAAATAATTCAATTTCATAAGCTTTGAATTAATATTGCTCTTTCTATACATCTGAATGTAGTTTAGGTGCAAGAGAGTACTTGGATCATCAAACTGTGCTACGCAAGTACAGACAAGTAGAAAATAAATGTACCAGAATGAGGAGTACACTATCGAAGATTTCTCTTTCAATATACTAGTGTAGAAATATATTCGACATCCCGTTTAACCTGTTATAGCAATTCGGGTCTTAAATAGACCATTTGCAGTTGAACAGAGCAACGTTTTTTAGTACCATGAGTCACTCGGCATCGGCATTGTTCTGAAAACAAAATGTAAATAGATCTTCGGTTCGGTTCATCAGCACAGAGTGACTCTATCAATCAACAAGCCGTCTTTCCTGCCACACAAACACACAATCTAACGGATAGAATAGATTCATTTTGTTGGTAAAGGTAACAAAAACTTGTATTTCGGCAATGGAAGTTTGGGACAGTAACGAAATATAGAATTTATCTTTGTTCGTTAAGAGGGAAAAGGACACATTTGGAAGTTGGCACATAGCTATTCGCTCGGCTAGGATGAATCCGACGTATATAAAACTTTACAAAGTTGTCAATAAAGCATACATGGACAGCCCTACTGCCGAAGATTTTCAATATTTTACATTTATCAGCCAGGATCAATCGACGAATGATATCATTTTTTTAGTTTTTTTTTTTTGAAAATCCAAAAACCTGAAAATCTTTTTTCTTTATTATTTAAAAATAATTTCTTGAAAGTGTTAATGTAGAGCCCTATGTTTCCACTTTATTGACAACTACCCAAAATTGTAAACAGCTGTGGTGTCAGTCGGCCAAGCGAACAGGAGTTTGCTTAGAACGCATGTCCTATACTCTTAACGGCATGGATACAATGTGGACAGAAACCATATGAATGACGTCTCTCTTAGAACATGATATAACATTTTACTTTCATCGATTTGATACATATATGAATACGGGTATCATCAAATTGTTGTGACGGTTTCAAAGAACCTGTTGTTTTTGGTTTGGCCATGACAGAACAAATGATTTTCTCTTGGGATGTCCATGGATCCCTCTCAGTGTCTAACTATAGGTATTTTGGTAAATGGAGCTAAGAAGGGAATGTCCGAAGGATAAGTACATGCGTTTGTAGGAAATTTCTGTTCATTTGGCTAATTGCCATCAGAGTTGTTTGAAATTTTGCACAAAACGTCAGGGACGTAAAATTGTAGGGCTCTACAATGGTACTTTTTTGGAAAATGTTTAAGGTGAACGCTACAAAAATAAATTGATGTTTCCAATTTTCGTCCATTTCGTGAATTGTTTCTGGCTGACAAAACAAACAATATTGATAATGTAAGACTGTAGGGCTGGCCGTGTATGCTTAATTGACAACTTTGTTAAATTGCCTGGCCGAGCGAATAGCTATTGGTAAGTGCCAAATGTATTCAAATCTCCTTGCATTCGCACACGGACTGAAGAAAACCTCGGGCTACATTTTCAGTAAGGATTGCCGGAGGTGGGAATCCGGCCACTTACCTTCCATGCGTTACATTGACCTACTAGTATTATACAATTATTAGGGAGCACAGCTCATCTGTACGCAAATGCTGTCCGTCTGTGCGTGTGTCACGTCTCACGAAAAAAACGAACACGAATTCCGATTGACATACATTTTTTTTAAATTGCCATTCAACATACGGAATGTTTTTGGGGTAGCCTTGGAGTTAGGGGCCACTTAAAGTTTGAATATTCCCGGACCCGGCACCTCCACCAAAAAACTAAAAAAACTAAAAAGCTTAAACAATCTAGGCAAGCTTTGCTCCCAATTTCGCACATTCTCGCACCGTGCTTGCTATGAATTCGGTTGTTACGGTTGGTATCTAAAGGAACTGATGGTGACAAAGGTGAACAAATTAAGAAGTTATAAATAAAAAGTAGATTATAATTACGGCCCTTCGGTTGGTCATGAGTAATTACAATAGGTTGAGAAAGGATATCAAACGTGAACAATTGTAATAAATTTAAAAATAGGAAAGCTGTGGATGACACCTCTGGGGGGGGGGGGGGGAGTGCACAAATAAGTCACTAATGTTCGATGAGGATTATGACATGAGATACGTTTGAGATTGTCTTTAATAAAGTTTGCTATGGAGTAAGTATTTTTGAGAGGCAGCTGAATGTATTTTTGCATATAGAGCATCTTTGAAGTACAACACTCATTTGACTCACATCTAGTTATTGCTAGAGGCTGTTTCTAAGTGTTTTGGGGATAGCTTGAAGGCAAGATTCAATTTTCATTGACACGACGAAAACTGGAAATTTAGATCGGGTGTATATTTTTCGCTTCCTTTTTGTTTCTGACCCTTTTTTAACATCTTACCAGGGCACAGCCATCACGATCTTGATGTCTGTGTACAGGACCTTCGAAATCTCATAGAATTAGATGTAATTTTTTTAATGGCATCGAACAAATATGTTCTTTTGTACCTTTCGAGTTTTTTCATTTTAGACAAGTTTGATAGACATGCGGCAATCTGACCAAAACTAAAAGCTGGTAAAATCTACAAGTTTCCCAATATGCACATTGACATTGCTAGATGGTTTAGGTGATTAAGTACCTTTGACAAAGAACAAATTGAAAAGTTAAAATCAAAGAAATAATACGCTTTTGTAGATTAATTTTTAGGGAATAAACACAATTGAAATTTAAAAAAGAAACTTGTCACAATCACTACAATGCGTAGGAGCAAAACAAAAACTTGCAAAAGTAAGATACCATGAAACTAAAATTTTAAAAACTCATCCATCAATGCGGGGTTTAGGTTTTTAAGTAAACCTTGCATCGGGTATCTTAAAATTGAAAAATATAATCTCGTTTTACCTTTACTGAGACAGAAAAAGCCTTGCGCCTTTGTATTACGTATTCATCCGTTCCATAATCTGCTTCGATTATAAGCATATATTATTTTAAACGTTTTTAAATCTTAAAACTCGCCCAATAACATGGACACAGTCAATCAACATACTAGTCTAGCATGGTCGCCTAGACGGATGTCCACAACAATTATAAATGTATCTTTCACAAATCCGGTTCACACCCACAAATATTATTACTAAATCTTTTTAGAAAACCAATTTCCTGTTTGTTTTTTTATTCATTACAAAAAGGAAACTATATAATATAATGAACCTTCTCAGTATAGCTCCGCATAGTTTGAAGGATCTATAGAGAGTAAAAAGTTCTACCGACACAAATTTAAATGACTTTTAAAAGTAATTGCTCAATTTGTGTACGAAATTAAGAGCACTTCAATTATAATTTTGTCATGCGTGAAAACCTTTTCCCAGCACCATGTTTAAATGGTTTTAGCTGAATTCTATTAGAAGCCACCGATCGATAATGGGCACTGATTGTTGCTGTGACGCCAAGGTAGAATGGAGTTTTAATAAAGATCGACATCCGTCTGATCGCAAACAGTTGATAAGGACTGGCTCGCCTTGCATTCAAATCACCAAAATTACGATTCTATATGTTTCATGCTTCAAAAACAAATTTGATAACATTTTGAATGCACCGATCATTTTTTTTAATTCGATTGTTACTTATAGTTGAAGGAATATAAAAATATAAACTACAATATCTTGCTTGTATGTAAAGAGTCGCTGCATGTATGTTTTCACAAATAAGTTTGTCAAAAATACAATATTATGCATTGCTCTTTCTTATTCATGTTGATATCTGTGTAAAGGTGATAAATGATAAACAATGAATACATTGTTATGCTCCTCTGGTCTTTTTGAAGTTTAAACTATGAAATTAATTTGAAACTATTGCAACCAAACCGTCTATTATTAAGACAAGAGATATATCATTAACAACACATTCCAGATTTAAAAAAGGGTCGCTGAAGGCTGGCGCGGAGACGAGTGAGTTTAGGCACTCAGCTTTCAAATTTTTTAAGGTATAAATAAAGGATCAATCTATAAGATCCAGTATGCGTATTTCTTAATTAATTCGTCGGGTTGGAAATATTCGTGAAATCTCCGTAGTTTACAAAATTTTGGTGAACTTCGGGAATTTATTCCAATTTGTACAGTTTTTTTACGCAAATTTTCATGTTGTGAAATCAATGTGAACGCGCAGGTTAATTTAGTAAATCGTAAGATAAACGGTTCGATCGTAATTTCCTAAATTGAAGTCTGTTTGGATTTTCCATTTTTTCACGATTTGGATTTCTCTCGCAATGATTTTTAAGGCTAATTCTTGGCAATCAAGTGTGATATCTATAACAGGTACTTAATCATTCATTATCATTCATATTATTCATGTAGAATTTGTTAGTGATATTCCCAATCGTTCAGCTGCAATCGTCAACCCCTGAGCGCGAGCATTCGTCGAGTTGGGGCAAGCACCCCCTCTAACTTTTCAAAATATTTATATCACTCCCCATCTTTTTTTTTGCAAGTCCACCATTTGTTCTTATCAATATATTCAACCGAGATAATGAATTGCATTCTAAGATTGACATGCATGGTAATAAAAGGGCTCTGGTTTTCGTGGAGCGCTGTAAAAAGCTGCATAACTACCCCCCCCTTAAAATGTTCACAAACCCTCAACACGTAATTATGCAAATATGTTTAAATATGATGGTTTACTTAAAAAAAAATCAAAGTGAGTGTCACTTAATAGCATGTGTTTTCTTGTCTAATAACCCATATTTATCATAATTAGTATTTAAAATACGTCGAAAATGAAATGAGGAAGTAGTAGCAACGCATGCAGTCGTATGCAAGGGGATTTAGCGCACGCACGGGTAAACAGGTACGCGTGAAGCAAATCAGGCACGCATGTTCTTAGAGCAGCGTCCACACCTTAGAGAAGTAACTAGGAAGCTTCGAAAACGCTTTTTCAGGCGCGTTGTTGGATGAGCGTAATTGGTGCATTGAGCTGCCATGTGTTATGCAGATGGTATTTAAATTGATTTCGTTTTCCCATTACCATGGCCTGCGAGACACACTTGGTAATATTGTTTTAATTTTTACGACGACATATGAGAATCAGGGGGCGCACATTACATTACACGCTACATTTCAATCGAATAAAACATGCAGGTGTTATTTGAGTCGAAGATTTTTTTTTAAACGAAAAAAAGTTTAAAATTGCGATTTTCATGAGAAATAATTTTTCGATTGCGCTCAAATTTCACACGAATATATTAATTTATAAAATTAAGGATCTGTAAAAAACTTATTAGAATCGGATAAAGCATGATAGTGTTACAAGTCGAATAGATTAAAGAAAAAGGAAAAAAGCATAACATTGCGATTTTCATGAGAAATAGTTTTTCAATTGCGCTCAAATTTCACACGAATATACAAAGTCATAAAATTAAGGTTCTGTGAAAAAACAATTACAATCGGATAAAGCATGTAGGTGTTATAAGTCTAAGAAATGTTTAAAGCATTTTAAAAAATCAACAAAAAAATCGTAAAATTGCGGTTTTCATAAGAAATCATTTTTCGATTGCTCTAAAAAACGTGGCAGTTCTAAGTTCAGAGATTTCGAAGGCCTCCAGAAAATTTAATCGCAATTGGAGTATCGGTTTAGCCGGAATCGTGTTAACAAACACACAAAAATACAAACTGAAAAAAAGAAAAAAGAAAAAAAAGAAAAACTTTCCGGATTTTTTTCTCCAGTGTAGTGAAATGGAATCTTCACTTCGCTCCCTACGCTCATCAATCATGTAAATAGTCATGCTGTAGCCATTGCATTGGTTGTATGACTGATGATATGGCCATCCTTGCTATCATTGCAGGACTCGTATCAGTAACACCATCACCATCGACAGATTGAATCGCACAATATTCTGGTTCGGGAGGTCCCGGAGATACCCGCCATCGGCAATCCTAACTAAACATTTTCGAGCCTTTTTCAGTCGTGAATGCATTTACAAGGGGATGTGTATAATTTTAAATCATCCCTTGCACAATTCTATACAACTACTCCAACTCCAGAATACAAGACTCCCAAAGAGCGACATGCAATTGCACCCTGGGCAATAACAACACTATTTACCGCAATACGTTCAGATTCAGAGCATCACTACAAGGTGTAGACATAACTTTTAATACTTTATATTACTAAAACTAATTTCAAAAACGAGTTCCCTTCACACAAAAAACAAAATTCTTCAAGTAATTGTTCAAAGGAACACGGTATGGACCTTCTGAATAGTCCACAAGAAAGTTTTATGCGCCGGTTAAAGCAACATAATATAGATAAATTGTTGTCGTTTCACATCCCAGTACCACATAACACCACAACCGCATCTTTTATCGGCTAATCGTCTCGATAGCAAGACAAAAAAGAAAAAAACACAAGCAAATTAATACAATAAACTCCACTCTTTTATGATCTCCCGCCTGTCATAGCCGTCTGGTCTGTACAGGCGAGGCGCCTGTACGACCTTGGCCATGTGTTGAGACGCGTAAGTGGTTCAGCCATTAATAAAGTAATTTTGAAAATATATATCAGCAGTACAGGTTTAAAATGAGCGTTTTTTGTTTTTTAGTAGTTTTACTTTGCACCGAAAGTGGCCGGACGACGTGTAATAAAGTCATTTTGAAAGTATTCTTATAGTCTGGTAATTATACGCCATATAGGCATCTTAAGATAACGCAGTAATAACACTCTGATCGATTCACGTCTTCCATATATCTGGCTTTAATGGTGCAATAAACATGTTTTTTTTCCTATTTTCAAAATGTAAGAATATCAGAAACCGTTCACTTATTAACTAGAGGTCTTGAGCGCAAGTATTGAGTATTTTCCGTATTAGTAAAAACTTTTCTTCTTCATTGCAAGAATGGCATAACGAATAGACTAAGTAACGCACGAAATTTGGTAACTCTAGCATAAAGCGCAAGACTGTAATTTGGGAGGTCGTGGGTTCGAATCCAACATCCTGACGGAAACATTTTTCCGGGGTGTTCTTTAGTCGCTAAGAAGAATGCAAGGGATTGGATCCTCGGACATTCCTTCCAAACTACCTAGGTAGACACTTGAAGAGGGGCATACATTGCACCATGGGTAGGTTTTCCACGAGAAATTTTATAAAAACAATTTAAAAAATCGCTCACTCTGGGGGGCAGGGGGGCGGGGCAAGTGATATCCAAAAAGGGATTTTTTAACCCGGCCCCTCCATCAAAGATATTCAATTCAACGCTAGCTAATATTATATTATGATAATATTGTTTTTTGAATGATGTAAACCGTCTATTATAACGGTACTCTTCGTTACCTGTTATCGGTACTCCCGTAATCATGCTCCTTGTTCATAAGATGTGATAAGCTTGAATCAGTTTTATCAATTATTTCATTTTTCTTTATTATTATTTATTTGTTGTTATCTATTAACGAGCCACACAATGTTTATGAACATATTCCGTAGATTGTATATATTCTATCAAAATATTAGGCTACGTCCCTGGTTCTATTTCCTCCCAATGTGCGCATTTTTAACTATAGGAACTCAAATATAGCCATATAGGTAAATAATAAATCTATATTTTTTCAATATCTTATCTGTAAATAGATTCCCGAACAATACGTTTTCGACTTTTTTCCTCGATCTACCTCCAGCCTTCCAACCTTCTCATCCGCTACCTCTTGGTTACTTCACCAGCTTTATACCCGACCAACGCACGATATAACTTCACATGTTTATTAGCAAAACAGTTGCGGGCAGAAAAATTTATTCATGTTCAAGCTTAATCGTCCGAAGGCTTTTTTTTATTGAGACGATTAAGTAGTTTTATTTTTTTGCATATTTTCGCCGTCAGAAACGAAGTCGGTATCAATTACTTCATACGGGGATAAGGTTCTTGCCGTTTGTCTTCGCTTTCTGTTTGTGAAAAGACTTTTAATATATTTTTCGGATGAATAACTTTGATGATTTGACGGTTGGTCAAGTCCAGGCCCAGAGAAATTGGTCACTATTTGTGGTTCAGAAAAAAGTTCAAGTTGCTATACCGGCAACTATGATCATCGTTCACCTGTCATTTGTCACTAGCTACAGCGACAGTGACAGCGACAGCTACAAGCGACAATAGTCGATTATAACGACAACTTTAGTGAGAAGAGCAAGTGAGAACTTCCACCTCAAATTTCATCATACCAAATTAAATAGTAATTACTTACATTTGCTGTAGCCTATGTAGTTGTTTTGGCAGACGGCATTAAAAATGTTACTTGTGTTATTATTGTTGGCAATACACAGCTTATAAGCTTGTATAGCTTCTCACTAAAGTTGTCACTGCGCTGTCGCTGTATGTCGAGTCATGTCAGTATGTCACTAGCGCGTGTCGCCGACACTTCACTGTCATGTCACTGTACGCACTGCACTGCACGTCACGCAATGTCATATCACTGTCACTGTTATGCGACTGTAGCAATGTACTGACTCCACCTCAATTCTTTCATCGTCAATTCACTGTCATTCACTGTCATTGTCCTGTCAGCGCTATGTATGTATGTTGTGCAGTCACTGGCATTAACATGTTACTTGTGTTATTATGTATGTCAAGTCACCAGCTTATGCTTGTATGCCTCTCACTTACAGTTGTCACTGCGCTGTCGCAGTCACTGTCACTGTCACTGTCACTCTCACTGTCACTCTCACTGTCACTCTCACTGTCGCTGTCGCTGTCGCTGTCACTGTCACTGTCACTGTCACTGTCACTGTCACTTAGTAAATAGACCCCTTCGTGAGTGTGTTGTAGTTTTAACCGTGTATTGTTCTGTTCATTTATTTATTTTAATTTTTATATAGGCATGCCTATTGTAAATGTGGATGCATTGTAAATATGAACACGTGTCTATTTTATTTTCAGATGAAGTTGCAATATTTCAAATTATGGATTGTGCCGTCGTGGGACGTTTATACAATATCCAGAAGGTAAAAGCAGAATATATATTTGTCATGCATAATAAATTAATAATAATATAATATAATATGAGGATAATGTTGGCGGTTTCTTATTAGAGGCAAATCGATTTAAATAAATATATTCACATTAAGCGGGAAAATATGGATATAAGATATGTTGATTCACTTAGAACGTATATGGAAAGGGCAAGAGCAGTTTCAATAATAATAAAATATCCCCGTTTTACAACAGAAGTGATTTTAAATCCAATGGGGGCCAGCAATTCAAGAGCACATAGTTAAGATCAACTATATATTGTGCAAGTCTAGACATACACCTTTTTATGGCAAGCATAGACAAGTTGAGACCTTAAAACCGCATACGAGGGATCAATAATTTTCTTTTTTATTTCGAAGACAACCTTCAAGAACTGGTTGCATGGGTAGTTATTTTCTTACGCAATCTTATGTTGATGTTTGTTTTTATTCTGATCCTATAAACCTGATCATTTAAAAGTATATTTTTTATGCTTTAAACTGTTCATATAATTACAGAGGGAATTGGCGCATCTGCGAACGTATACAAAAAAACGATCAATTTTGAAAATGAGAGTATTGATAAAAGTGTTTAAATCAATACAAAAACACTATAATAAATGCGAGTTAAACTTTGCTTCGTTCTTATACTGTTCTATTGAGCTAAAGTTTTTTATACAGACATATTATGCATGACGATAACATCAGATTGAAGTAGACAGGTACTATTTTTCTGATGTGAAATACAGTTTTTTTTTAAACATAAATAAAGAACGCATTAAAATAATTAAAACATAATTATTACATGCACTTGATCAACTCATTTTGTGGTTGTAGAATAGCATGTTGGATTTGAATAGCGTGTTTTTGAAAACCAGATTTGGTTCTAGACCGTTTAGTTTAGCTTGAGGCAATGTGAATGTAATTGGCTACGGCTTGGACAAGATTTCGGTTTAGTTTATTGCAAAAAGTAAAACTTGGGGCTTGGTCTGACGCTTGTCTGGTTCTTGATGGGCTGATTGAATTTAACGAAAAGTGAGCAACTCGCATGACTGCATGGCTAGCCTGCTTGATGACTGGATTTGCATGTTTTGTGCTCCTCAAAGCTCACCTGACAGCGCATTTTAAGCTTTTAAGCTTGGTTGGAGAAACAAGGTGTAAATTTTATTCAGTGCACGTAAATGTTTATTACTTTTGCATCCAAATCCCTGATTGGAATAGTAGCTTATGGCTGCAATTCAATGTTGTATTTGTTACATTAGATTAAGCGTATGTATATTGAGTTACAAATGTAATTTTACAACGCCCGCACATAGTTCTAAACAGACGAATGAAATTGTTTCTTACGCCTTTATTTTATTCGCGTCCAAACATTTCATACCGAAGATGTATTTTTAGATCTAATTCTTAACTTTCTCTCCATGCCGACTGCGAAATGATCGTGGATTTAATCCCATCTGTCAATAATGTAGTCGTTAATGCTAATTAACATAACAAATGAATGAGCACCTGTCGATGGCGCAGAATCCAATGTAGCATTTTTTTACAAGTATAACACTTCTAACGGCAGAATACTAGTTTATTCAAAAACCAGATATTCAAGATTACTTTTTCTTGTTCAGAAAAATAATTCTCTGCCAAATGCTATTTCTGCTTAATTAACTCCAATTCTGTAATTCCTTTTTTGGTTCGATGATAATTGGACCACTTCTGCTAGCGTTGCGTATACGTCGTAGACGCATTAGACCCTCGACGATGTTTTCAATGCTAAATGTCTTCAACATGAGAAAAGCTCCCCTAGAAGCAGCATTTTTCTGTCCGTTCGTCCTTCCGTGAGTGCGTGAGTCACGTCTCACGATGTAAAAACCGAACACGACGTCCGATTGATATGGGGTTTGTTTTTACATTTCTCTTCAAATAAACGATTAAAAATGTGTTTGGTTGCCCTTATAGTCAAGGGAACGGGGCTAATATTTTTTAATTTAATTTTTTTCGATACCCGGCACCTCCACCAAAGGTTTCAATGCGCGGTCAGGTTTCATTTGTGTGTTCTTGTTCGGAGTAAGTGGCCTTACTTTCTATAGTTATTTCACTATCCTTGCGTGTACAAATAAAGATGCGTCAAAACAATGTACTTAGTAAAAATGGAAATGGTTCGCCAAACATATTTTTATTTTTGTTTTGGTCGTTACCAAAATGTTAGTTTTTCCCTTTCGTCCACCCATCTTTCAATGCCATTGGCGAAATCCTACCATGAATAAACTATTCTCTTGAAATCGTTTGTGTGTCAAAAATATAGTTCGTCCAATGTTATGTTCCGAAAGTCAAGTCTCAAGCTGTGATTCGAGTTTAAGGTTCTACTTAGACCTGCTCTAAAGTGCACCTGCTGTGATACACCATTCGAGTCCGACATGTGATTGCTGAATCTCATGCCGTTCCCAATTATTAGATACCAATCCGCTAACTAAACCGATTTAACAGGTCCACTCATGAGCAATAGCTAGTTTAAAGATTTCACTATTACAATATTATTTATATTTTTCATTTCTTTGTTATGACACATACAACTTTTACTTTAACAAACAGTTAACACACAAAACAAAAGACACGGCAGACATATATGTTAAATTTAATAAATGTACATATATAGTTTGTTTCACATTTATTTTTAAACGGTACAACATTGGGATAATTCATTTTAAAGACACTAAATAATTGAGCCACATGAGTCGTGAATGTTCACTCGCGTTAAAACATCACAATTCTAGCACTGAGAGATCAGGAAGAAGGATCTTGAAACGACGACGTTTTACTCGTGGTCTTGTTTGCACTCGCGTACCACCATGCGTCAATTATATTTTAGAGTCATTCTTAAACTTAACCGTAATCAACATTTTTGATAACAGTCGAATGAAAGAGATGAGTATTATAAGAAAATTCCAGAAGCATGGTAGATAAAATGACATATACAAAATTACGATGACGGACTAAGAATACACCAAGTAATTTGTCTATCTATTAGATTCGAAGATAGTATGGTAGCAGGCACGAGAACTGGTATAGATTGCACGGCAACTAGAAGCCCCATACCGTATTGTTTTCTTTCACCTAGTTCTGTATACGATTCCCATCTAAAGGAGCCAGGGCAAACCCGTCTCGACGCTGAATATTATATTCCACGCAGTGTCTGCTTCTCCTGTGACGTGAATGCTAGTTAGAATAGAAAACATCATCTCTTAATTAACCCACATGGAATCTTACTTTGCCAAGTAGCGTACAAGTTTCTCAACGCACATTGATGCCGTAAGTATAGCTACTCATTACATGCTATATAAACCGTGTTACATGTAATGATCTACCATCAGTACCATGTATAAGGTCATAACAAATATCTTGTAACCTTACATAACTTATTTTGTTGCATCATTACTATTTTAAATATTCTGGAGGTTTATATATTCACAACGTGGTGGACTTGTGACCGTTTGCTAGTCTTATTAATAAAATGACAGCCAGCCTATTGGAGAAATCTATTCTATGTTATGTATTCGTAAGCCTTGATGGTGCAGTAAACTCGGGCACAAATCCAATATCCGAATTAGATTCTCAAAATATTTATGTGTTATAAAGGTTGATATTCGATACGTTTTAAGAATTTTGATGTATTGTTACAGCATTTTAATTTATTTAGATAGAATAATTAAAATACAATTATCGATCGAATTTGTCATGGCTATAAAATTGTTTAGTGTTTTCTCAGTTGAGGGCCCAGTCGTAAATAACGTCACCGTATAACACCTGCTTGTACATAGTTTCATAGCGCTATAAACCATGGAGACGAGTGTGTCTTTCAAACTACTTTGTTGTTTCCAACTCCGAAGGTTGATTGAGTTAACTAAGCAAGAACACGTGTATGGAGAACAACTATTTTATAGTACACCATCGTGGCCACTCAAGATTCTATTGTTGATTACTTTGTTATGCCTATCGGTCATTTTGTCTCATTATTATCCAATAATTGGATGATATGTATGCATATCAGTCACGACTTTCGTATAGCCCCTTCTGCTTTAGGTTAGAGTACAGACTCCAAGTATAAAGCCACCCGTTTGATACCACAATGTTGTTGTAAATAGTCTCAAATTGCAGAATTGAAAGACGGCAAGATATAACTTATGCGAAATGCAGGAACCACAAACATACAAGAACTATGAGGTACCTGTATATATAATTTTCAAGTGTCAATTATAGAGTATTGTAGCATCTATTTTTTTGTCTAACATCAAAACCTTGTGTATGAACTTTCTTCATATTTGAAATTTGAAAATTTGGTTATCCATGTTGAATTTATATCAACTGAATAAAAACGTGTATAAACAAATTATAGATTCAATGGAAAATTAAATAAAATAGGACTGAAAAAGTGAAAAGTGAAAAAATAGCGCTTTGTAGCATCTATTCACAAAATGCTATTTCCACGTCCCTCTAACAATAACTCATGATTTTGTCCGTTGCTTCGTTAGGTCTGCAATGAAACATTCATTCCCAGCCATGGCACAGAACATGATATGGATATGTCATGCCAAGTTTGTTTGTTCATGGTTTTAGAGGTTTTACGTTTGAACTTCAAACCGTCATACCAGTTATTTTCCAAGAAAAATGTAAACAGAACCTACTAAATTACCTGACTCGTTGAGTATCCTAACAGTAAGGCCCTTAGCTTAGAGTTCTAACTTTCAGTCCGTATGTCCGTCTGTGCGTGTGTCTTACGATAAAAATGAACATGGCCTTCGATTAGTTTTGTTGACATTGCCTTTTCACAAGGATCACACAGAGTTTGTTTGGTGACCTTGGCGTCTGGGGGCGTGGCTGACATTTCAATCCGGCACCTCCACCAATGAATACTTTCAACTAAATGAATTGTATTTTTGTATCCTTCTTCGACAGTCAGTAGCTTCGCTCCCCTTTTTTACTCCTGTACTCGTGCTTGAGGATTAAATCTATTATATATCTAAAAGCGAGAAGCTGAGAAACGATCAAAAGTAATTATTAATCACAATAGTTTCTATGATTGTGGTATCAAAGTTACATTTCTACTCCTACACAGATTTCTCCATAGAATGAAATATACCCGTTGATTTCACTCATGTGTATTCTACGCATGTGCACCTTCTGAGTTTACCTCCATTAATCTCATATAGAAAAGTCTCGGTCGGTGCATAGGTCATTTTGAATGTTCGATTTCAAAGGTGGGAACCGGTTTGCGCTAAATCGATGATTGTGTTTGGTGAGAACTTTGGAGTGCAACCGAGATCTCTTAGTAAGGCCAACAGTGTGTTTTTCCTTTTGTACACATGAAAATAGTGTACACGAAAATACGTGCATCAGTTTTATCAATGATTTCATGAAATATTCAAAATATAGCGTACTCAATCTTAATCTACCGATAAAACGGTTTTTACTTCTATTATTTTATTTACAACGGAATAACTAAACTCATAGGAATTTTATGTAACTAGACATAAAGTTATAAAAATCACTAAGAAAGTGTTTAACTGAAATTCGCATACACGAACAGAAAATTCTATTTTCGTGCATACAATACATGGAAACAATATTGCATGAATTCCGCTGAGGAAAAGTTCTGGTATCCTAGTGAGTTGAATATTTGATTCGTGGAATAGTGGCTCAGCTCAGAGTCAGGAAGAGGGCGTGCGATATGACACATGCTCTTCCTAGCGGTGAAGTATGGAACTGCTGAGTCACGTGTTACAATGACGTAACAGCTATCTATCCCCACCACCAGCATTACCTCCCCTCAAGTCCAGCCGGACAATACCAAGAATTACGAGCAATGCCGCTTCTTATTAATTTTCATCGTGACGAATATCCATCAATGTTGGCGTAAAATATGAATGAAGATGAGTATTTTAACTTTTTCATGAAAGCGATTCCTCAATTGACGTAACAAATACAATCTTGTCGCTCGAATGATTGTCCCAGGTAAAGATAAGGCAATTTTAATTAAAATTTGGTGGCTCAAACAAAGCTATGAGATTTAAAACTCAATCGACAGTGAAGATGGGAATCAAAGCAAGCTAGCAGCTCAAATGATGTGTGTCAATTATGGTGATATATCGGGAGTAAAGTCGTAATTCGTCTTATAAGCATTTGATGGTGTTATTTCGCGATTTGATTCTGAATCGAGTGCTTTGTTAACTTTTCGTTTCATCGCGCATTGCGAAAAGCATGCATCTCTAGCCATAGGCTGTATGCATGCCCTACAGTGGGCATAGTTCTCGGGTGGCTTCAACTCCGGTGACTGTGAGTGGAGAGTTTGCTTTACTTACAGATCAAGGCCGTGCTCGCCATGTCTGTGTCACGCGGAGAGAAACTCTTTACCTCTCGGAAGCCTGTTATACCGAGATAATTGAACGCTCTTTCCATTGCAACCATAATAATATTATTTTCCCTGACAATTATTTTTAATAATAGTATAGTATGGTTAACATGATAAAAGTGGAATTAGCAATGCAAAATAGTAAGTTGCTGACGAGAGAACGGTACCGTGATCATCGCGACGTGATGTGGTTATGATACAAGCTCAGAGAAATAATAATTATCATCAAATGTTTACGAATATACGCTGAGATTAATAAGTAGATGTCTACGAGTGATGATTGTAATTTAACGTGACAAGCTTGGAATCGTTTTCCTCATTCTATCCGATGAGTTAATGTCAATCAAGCCAAAGAAATTGGATTTCATTACTATAATTTAGATTTGCTCCAGATGGAACAAGTATCAATCATGCTACTATTCACCATCAACAACCAACATTTGCATACTCTGGGCGTGAGCCGTAGACCTACTCCTCGTCAGGCAGGCAGGATGGCAATAATGGAAAGTGACGGTTGAGGATTCACTAGCCACGTGTATTGATTGAATACCACCTGTCATTAATATTTACTTTTAGAGAATAATTTCAGTTACCTTCCTTGCAGGATCGAGCAAGCAAACCATTCATAACAGCTGTGCAATGGTATTTCGGGATTTTTACATGATAGAGGACCTACAATATGAAAATTAGGCATAATATTAACCGTAGAAAACGACTGCAGAGAGGGGGCGTATAAAGTCGAATAACAACGGATTGATTGTTTTACATGTGTGGGTGATTATCTTTGTCATGTTGTCATTTGCACACCGAACTCTCCTACGTTCATAAGTCCCTCTTGCTGCGATCTGGCGGCGAACGGTGGAGGTTTCAGTCGTGTGATTGTGAACTTCGTACTTGTGATGATAAGAGCAGGCGCGGTATTTGTAATTCGCGCTCATAATATCGAGTCGGGCCAAACCATAGACATTAAACACCTATAGTAGGCTAGATCCGCAGTCATTGGTCCACTTCCGTGACAATTTGAAGCCATCTTGAATATGGCAGTTTGCATGTTAAAGTAATTGGGAACGATTTGTAGCCAAATTTTTTCAAGATGGTCGTCAGGTTGACAGGTGAGCATACTAAACATTAACACCAAATTATTACTAAATTCCCTTATGCAATAACTTCTTATTGTTTCTGTTTGTACATACTCATGCTGCACAAGCTAAAACCATATCAAACAATCCAGTAAAATACTTTATTGCATTAAAGAAGCATAAATTTAAAACACCAAATCGCCATCTTGAACATGGCAGATTGACTCTTCAATTTGCTACGCTCGCGTCTGTGCGGAGGTATTGGAGACTGCGTATCTAGCCTACTATAGGTGCTTAAACATCTATGGTTAAAACGGAGGCAGCGCAAAACTTCATCGGAAAACTCTCCTAGGTTTAAGTCCTCTTGCTGCGATCTGGCGGGGAACGGTGGAGGTTTGTGTGATTGTGACTACGTACTTGTGATGATAAGAGCAGACACAGTATTTGTAATTCGCGCGCTAAACATCGAGTCGGGCTAAACAGGCTGCTATGATCTCAGAAACTCTGAGAACTAGTCGAGTTTGTTGAATCAACCATTCGATATTTGAGTTCCAATCGAGCTTCATTTGCCCTTGTAGTCTCTGCATATGTACCAACAATAATCCTCGAAAAGCCCCCTTACAAAAGGCACTATCTAATAAATATCCGCACTATCACAAAATACCAAAAAAAGGTCATAATTTAACACATTTTCTTTCTTATTTGTGTCATATTTGAACGAACCCATCCTCGCATATTGCATTTAATTAACTGATTATTGCAAATACTTGATAACCATCTCCCTTGTACAGTCACAGCAATATGGGTGACTGGTCCAGGTATTTGACCTAGATATTAGCCCCTAGTGCATTCGTGCGTTTCACTTGCGTCGTCGCATTCTGTTATAGACACTTTTTTTTAAAAAAGCTAAAGAATGTTTGATAAAAAGTTGATTGCATTTAAAGATGGCCCTAGAAATTGTGTATGGGGATAGAATTAACTTGTATATACTATTTATTACCACAATACAACTAAATTCTAGCGGGCAATATTTAAATATCAAATTGATCGCAAGTTTCAGTATAGGGAAGCTTAATATTCGTTTGTGTGATGAGCAGGGCAGCAATAGTTTAAATACCAATCATAGGACATTTTAATGTCGAAACATATTTTTTAAGAAATTCAAAATCCCATTTACTGAATTGTATTAAATATCCCCGAACAACCAAATCAAGAAATTACAAAAAATATAATATTTGATAAAGACTGCTGCAAATTAATTGAAATAGCGACATGTTTAATCGGTGTTATTGTAAAAATGTCGGTGACAGGAAATGTAAATGTCATTTTCCAAAGGTACGACCCAAGTTTTATACTCAATAGTACATCATTACTCTAAAAACTCAGTGCACAGTGCAGACATTCCTGTGATCATACTGTTTTAAACTAATTATCTGATAAAATCTCTATAAAATTAGGAACAATTTAGGTAGTCGAGGCGTGTTACAATAGCACCTGATGAAAGCCATGCGGCCCAGCCGCGAGGGCTGGAGGTGAGAAATTAACTAGCGACCATGCACCTGGACCCCAGATACACATCGCGATCATTAATTCACACATCTTCTTCAGGAACAATGATGGAGGACATGCTGACAACCACTTTTTGCATATACCTAGTCTCACTCCTAACAGAGTCGTCGACGATATGAATTATAATCAAATTTTAAATGACTGATTCACTTTTAATGGTTCGTAGACTGTCGGTTTTTCGTTTCTTGCCACAAGCAATGACTGATTGAACAATCCAGCTTCAAAATATTTTATTAATGATGTAAGATGTTACTTTTTAGGATAAAACAAAATTGCAGGAATAATGAAACTGGTGGTAGAGTTTAGGGTGTGCTACGGGATAAACTGGGGGCTAATATTTCTTTGCTATCGATAATAAGTAAGTGTGATTATATGGTAAATTAAAATAAGTTCAAAATGTGCTTCATAATTATACAAAAATCAAAACTTTATTATGATAGTTAGGCATGCTATTAAAACATTAAGCTTAAACAAAAAAATGTTTTTTTAACACTTTTAATGTTTATGCACCCCTGTCCTCTACTTATATTTATATTAGTTCGTAGGTTAAGTAATTAGACTTGCCTTGTGGTGAGTTTAATATTTTATACGGGGATCTGATCTGCATCTATCTTTTAATCAAGAGAATAAAGAATGGTCTGCCACCCCATGTCCCCTACCGAATACACATACACTAGGGAGTCAATTAATTAAGTTAAAAGGTCAACAGATTCAGATAAGTCTCCCCACATAAATCTCCAAACAAAACCTAAAGCGAAGCCAATTAAACCCAGAGTACCTGGACTAAAACCAATGTTGGGATGATTGATTGATTGATTGATTGATTGATTGATTATAAGCTAGAAGGATTGATAAGGGGGCTCACTTCTCGCCGACACTTACGCTACTGAAGATAATCGATCAGTGCAACAAAATTTTCTTAGAAATGTTTTTTAAATTAATGCACTCTACTTTTATGGATTTACGTATACAGGACATTAAAGTTTAGTTGCAATAAATGTATTTCAGAGCACTTAACTTAATACATTTAAAATGACTTGTATGTAAGTGTTTCTAAAGTGAAATCTTGCATCCATGACAATGATAGAGGAACTCTAACTCGGGGCTCAACAGGCTCGATATCCGCCACTGGCAATCCTGACTGAACAAGTTTTTCCATGCAAATGCTAGTAATTAAATGCTCTCAAACAGCCCTCTGACATTCCCTTCACAATTATACCTTATACAAAGTATGTCCCCCGAAAATATTCAACCAATATTTCTGATGTGCTTCTTTCAAAATACCCTACCTGTTTGGAGTGACGTATATGTGTTTGAATCAATGCTATTCAACATCTATAGTAGGCTAGATCCCCAGTCATTGGTCCACTGGCGTGACAATTAGAAGCCATCTTGAATAGGTCAGTTTCTATGTTAAATTAGGTTGTAGCGATTTGTAGTCCAAATATTTTTCAAGATGGCTGTCAGGTTGACAGGTGAGCATATTAGCCATTAACACCAAATGATTACTAAATTCCCTTATGCAATAACTTGTTATTGTTTCTGTTTGTGTATTACCATGCTGCACAAGCTAAAACCATATGAAACAATCCAGAAAAATACTTAATCGCATCTAAAACATAATGTAAAGCATAAATAAATTGAAACGCCAAGATCGCCATCTTGAATAGGTCAGATTGACGCTTCAATTTGCTACGCGAGCGTCTGTACGGACGTATTTGAGACTGGCAATCTAGCCTACGCTATAGATGTTAAATATCATTGGTTTAAATGTCGGATGGGTGAAATCAGTTTGGCCCATCCAGGAATTAAAAAGCCCGGGCCTTCCAAGTAATAAATTGCATGCGTAGATCTCTATCTCCCTGTGTGTGGAAGACCCCCGGCTCAGGCTGCGTGACCGTACACGTGCACCCTCTGGTCGGGGTGGCGCATCACGGCCATCACGCTACACGCACGCACGCGCCGTCGTTTACCGGCGCAAGGCAAACAACACGTCCGTCCGCTCTGATTAGGGAGCACGCCTTTTAGCTAGAATGACAGGAAGGGCCGGCCTTTGGGCAGGACTGAGCCGGGGGCAGACAGGACCGCACATACGATGCCCGGGGAAGACGCACTAAGAATTAACTAAGCTAACAAATAATACGAAACTTCGAAGCGTAATGCACTTCATACTTTCAATTGGTAATAATTATTTCTCATAAGATTCAATTTGATTTTTAAATACATCTATATAAGCCTTCACAATTATGTTGTTCGTCAAAATATTTGTTTTTTATAATAATTTTTCGTGTGAAGCCTGCCCAGGGTGAAATTCATGCGCCCCTCTGTAGGTGTCTAACTAGGTATTTTAGACTTTGGAAAATTGTGAAGGGATGTCCAAAGACTGTTTGAGAGGACTCAATCCATTGTTTTCGCATTAACGTCTGAGGAAAACATCGGATTGCCGGTCTCGACGGGATGTAAACCCGAGACCTCCCGAGTCAAGCCAACACTATCGGTGAATATGTTTGAATTGATGGCCCGAGTCGATTGCGAACTACGACGTATGATTGGAAAATATAAATATTATCATAATCTGGGAAGATAATTGTACTATTTCACCTGGTTTATTATTATTATTATTGATATATTTACATGAAATATTAATCTACATGTCATTGTAAATTTTTGTAAGTAGATTTTGTTTACACATATATTTACATGTTTCGAATGTGCCAGAGCAAATCTTAGGTCTTTGTCTGAACAGGTTAAAGAAAATACCTATGCATTAAAGCTGTCATGACCTTCACGGGTTTCAGTCAAAGTGTCAGTATTTTGACTGTAAAAACCCGTTGTAGCTGAATAAGCCAACAAGACAAATACAATTTCATTAAAACAGCAGCTGAGGAAATAGTTTTTATCAGTTTTCTATAGCAGCGAAAATAACAAATGCCAAACTCACTTTTAACGTTGTTTGAAAGAGACTAAAAAGGTGATCTAGAAATGCCTATACTGATCGATGTACCGCTAGGGAAGAGGAGTTTGTGCCCTTTACACATTCAAAGTAAAATATTCTCATCCCTATAATGTGCATGGTGCGTGTCTCATCATCTAAACCCTTTAAACCAAATACGTTTAGAGGGGTATTCACTCGCTAAACTAACAAAATTTAAAACATAAATTAAAAACTTATAACCAAGGCCACTATTTACTTAAAACGAATTTTCGGGTGAACCTTACTCACCAATCATCAGGTTGATGCCTACAAAAATATATATTTCTTTCAGGCTAACTGTATAGTTATTAATTTACTTTGTAACAGAAAAATTAAATGACCCCTAAAAAATGGTCAAATTTGGTAATTTTCTAGCTAGGTCGACCATCGGCAAAAATCTCCCATAAGAAGAAACATGCGGACGATATTTATGCCCCGTGACCTTGAAAGATGTTGATGAAAAAATATTTGACAACATAGACGAACTCGATAACCTTTTCTGTAAAGCAGCTTTATTTTGTTTTGTAATTTGGGCAAGTGGTTCGGTCAAAATATGCTAATTACCAAGAAGGGGTGTGATTTTGGAATACATATTTTTGCGTATTTGAAAGTATATGTATGCACAGTTTTAAGACACAATATTATACAGTGCCATTTTAGATTGGTACGATTCTCTGTTTTTAGTATCTATGAGGAACAAAAAAATATCAGGTTAAAGCCGATTTAAGAAATTGACCAAAACGTAAATCTTCACAAATTTCAGAATTAAAACCTTTAAAAAAATTGTTTTAAATCAGTTACAAGATATAATTTTTTAAACGGTAATTTTAGTGAAGTATTATGCTATAGATAGATTATGTGGTAAAAAATAATGCTTGGTGGGGAGCCCCTTTAATAATGTTAGGATGAAAATTGTGTTCTCAATTTGCTTACAATATAAGGTATGTCCAACACCAAGGCTTAAAGCAATAAAACGTCATAACAAGTCACAGCCCAAACAAAAGCAATTTGTCGGTTTTAAATGTTGCGTATTTAACTTTTAACATTCTTCCATCCAAGAGTGGTCACAGTTAGTTTACGTTTATGCGCCCACGCATGGTTGTTTTAGTTGTCGGTTAAAGTTATGACGTGTGTATAATATATCGCTGGTTTCGAGAGTGGAATATGAGATTCGTGACAGGAACCCTTGGCCTCTGCTCTTTTTTAAAACAAGGCGTAAAAAAAACAATTATGCTTTAAAACAAACATCGTTTGACAATGCGAGCTAACGTTCCGCATCTGGCATTGCTTGTTTTATGGGATAGACTGGCCCTATACCTTTAAAATATAAGGAATAAGCAATAAAGAAAATTAATACACCTATAACTAGTAAAATCTGTGGAGTTATGGCTAATCTCGTCGTGGGGCTTACTTTACAGTCATGGCATAATACAGCAACGGAAATATGGTATGACAGCTAAAATTAATAGATAGCCGAGTAGCAATTCGTTTTGCATTGCATGAGTTTAATATTCCATGAAGGAACTAATTTGATGACTTCCAGTCTTTTTTCTTTTTGTGTATTAAAGAAATTACTATGGAAATATTCTCGATGTCATAGGAAACAGCCATCAGGACTATAGGTTTTTACTCAAGTTTCTATACATATTGTGTAGGTGTATTGCATATAGATTCACATGGTATTGGGTAATTCCATCTCAACTTACACCAGGCCATTCTCTGAATCTATTGGATGAGATTGAGTGAATTATTTCTTCATCATTCAAACTATATAGTCATTCAATTAGTAATGCACACCGCAAGGTACATGTGAACCGTACATACAGAGAATATGAGATGGAAACCAAGTGACCCTGAAATGAAATGGCTAAGATCAAGATGAAAACACGTAACAAATTGCAAATAAACTTTGGTAACCGCGTTCGTACGCAAAGGTTGGAATTTGGTATTGGGCGTATCAGTTCACTTTTACAACGATTTACTTGATTACAGGTTCTACATCAATGGCACTGTGTTAGTATGCTGTGAAAATGAAACTATCCTATATACCTTAGACCAGAGTTGTAATATACTCGTAAGTTCTTATGTACCAATTACGATAAAGATTCTTGGAATGTTACATGGTGAAGAATAGTGATAATAACTAATAATAATAATTTTTTTTCGGAAGACCAAGTTAAAGAATCTTAATTTTAACTGACGTTTCGGTAGTCTTTATAAACGTTGATAAAATAGATCGAAATTAAATCGAAACCAAAAATACATTCTAGGAGAGAATAAAAACAAAAACATATCATTGAAATAAAATACAATACTCATATACCTACATTGATATTGTACCTTTGGGCACAAAGAACATAGTCCCTCAGCCCTCACTCTAAATCGCGAAGAACAAATACGACCACACATACATTTTATCGAGCTTCTTATGAAATATAATTTTAAAATGTCATGTCTTGAGTCTATCCACCCAGTCAAATAGTATTATTGTTGCTGACGTTTAAATAGTTCTGTTGAGGCGTATGTCATTTGTTTTGCATTGTCAATAAATGATAACCGCAAATTAAAATTACTAGCTCACGTGGCCTAGAATTATTGTGGCTTACTTTTTATAAATGAAGATAATTATTATAAACCTGCACAATGAAATAGCTTTGCTACAAGTAATGAGGGAGCTTTGCACATAACCACAATTTCTAAAGAGATTGTGAAAAAATTCACCATCAGTAATTGTAATCAGTCCGCCAGATAAGTCGCCATGAAATGAAATTTACCGTAACTTTTATTAATCTGAGCTGCAAGCTTCATTTCTCCATTACCTGTATTTTCTAAGAGAATGGAATACCCCATTGTCTCGACATTGTCTAGACAACGCAGCAGATTGCAATAGCAACTTTTTTGACAGCCTAGCCTAAACCCTATTATTCTATAAATGACATTAAAACTTGTATGGAGCATGAAAATATCTATTGCGAATCTAGTTTTTTGTATCGCCAACATCCCGTCATTCAGGCTTTTAGAGTGGCTATTAAAACTGAGATTAAGGTAGGTTTGCGCCTCGAAACTCTTCTGATTAAACACCACAAGACTTCATTGAGCAGTTTTAAGATTGTTTTTTTGTGCACTTTTATTACGGTTTACGCCCATAAAAAGTGTCACCTGCTGAGGTACCGGTAACTCTCGACTCCTTTTGACTTTTACGAGTCTAATAGGAAACGAAATATATTTTACAGATCAAGCTCAGTGCATTTATTCGACAATAAAAATGGTTAAGTTTTTAGTTTGCTCGTATATCGTATAAAGGTCACGTCATTAATAAAAGCCGAGTGCTAGAAAGCTCGTAAGGTCTACTTTATCCCATTCTTCCAGTGACTTATATAGTCAGACGTGGTTGCAGGCAATTCAAGTCCTCGCGCAGTCACGCCTCCAACACGCACGTGATTGCAACTTACAGTTGCGTACCTGCATTCTTGCTGTTCAGAACCACCCAATCTCAGCGAGTTAGGCCAGCCAAATTGTGTTATATCATTCAGTGTAAATTGTACCTTTGCTATTATTTACTCTACTCAATGCCCTGTAATTAAGATCAGACTCATTCGAGCCCTAATCACAAAGATAAAAAGTATGATTTATCTTTTACTATTGCAGATGCAATATGTCGAATTAGAAAGGAGTTACCTCAGATGGCCTAAACCGTTATTACAATAATGTATGCAGCATGCACGTGAATATCTTGAGCGGTAGAAAGACTAAAATATGTAATTATTGTCGAGGTCTAAACGTCCCATGTTCAAGTATAGAGACTTGCGTTTCCGCTGGCTTTCAAACACTTGTTTTTATAGAAGCAACTATCACTAAAGGTACAAATTTGCAATGCAGGTGTCAAAGTAAAAGTAAGCTCACATCAATTTTAACTATATAATTAAATGAATTAATGTTTATTATTAACTGTCTTTGTCAATGAAATGTACGTGGTTTCTTGCGTTTCAGAAATTATATATTATGTCTCTGTAATGTTTGCATTACAATTATATAATTCACAGCTTCATTTCCCTTTCCAACAGAAACAGTAGGATCTTTGCGTGGGAGGGGGGGAGGGGGGGGCCGTTATTGCAACGAATCACATCTTTACCTGATTGTTATTTTCTCGATACTTCAAATTGTAACAATATGATATATGAGGTGTATGTGTATGTGAAAGAGATTGATTGATTGATTGATTGATTGATTAGTTGGTTGATTGATTTTGGTCCTATCAACATAATCATTACCACGAACCACCATACTCATTTAATAACCACCAACCACCATCCTAACCTTATAACCAACCACCACAAACCTAATCAAATGAAGATTACTGTGCGCACTACGAAATGTTACACACAATTATTTTTACACAAATAAAGTAAATTTTAAACAATATTAAAGAACTAGGCCTACTATAATCATTCATGCATACATTCATCCATCACTTTCACGCAGTTAAAATTTGAATACTTATAAAATAAAAAGATCATACTAGATTAAAGAAAGTGTATGTCGGTAACCACACTAAAGTTAAAGTCTGAATTAAATCTAAACCTCTTTGAAATCGTGTATTATATTTATATATTTCAACACTCCCAATTAAAAATAAACCTTGTGTGTCCAAGAAAAACCCTATCTTTAGTTGTTGTTGTGGGTTGTGGCTATTGTCAATCAATGGACAGTAAAAATCCGCGAAACACATGGGATTATAGTAACAAAAACTGTTCAAATAACAGGAAAATCAGTCAATAAACCTGATGAAGATGGCTGATTTAGTCATAGGCCCAACTAGACTACTAACATTTTTAGTTTCTGTGTATAGTGTATAGACCAACACGGTCCAACACACTTCTCTTAGAAAAGATTGGAGTTGCCTTATTAGTTTCAGAACTTGAAAGAAAAAAAACAATAACCAAGAACCTTACTTTCTTCTTTGTATTTTTTCTCTACCATCATAACGTTTCCTTTTAGACGAAAATGTAGTTGTCCACCGTCTACTTATTCGCGGTTCGTAGTTTTTCCTCTCCGACCACTGTCCTATAAGCTACCGAGCTAAGCATTTCGTTATGTGGTCGTCTTGTTTTGTTCCCACCGATAATCTCGTGTTTTATTAAAGTTGTGTCATTCACATAGGCATTTTCGATAGAAGAAAACGAACATGAGATATAGATTATGAGCTCTAATCTAAGGTATCCACAGCCCCATCTATCATCTAAGCAAAGAGTCCAAAAAGCCTTGCGGTCATGTGATAAAAGAGGGGCGGGGGGCTCACCCTACATATAATCTGTATCATTTCTATCTTCCCCACTCAATAATCATGCTTTGCCTCTGAGGCCACTTTCAATTTCACCTGAACCTTGATGTCGACATCGTGGCTCATAGGATAAACACATTTCCGGCAATAGCACTTGATTCCAGTATGCAGCAATAAAATCTTTAGGAACCACATCAAGAGCATAAGATTGTTGGTTCTACTGTTTGTAAGCGTTTGAGCATTTTGCTCCATACGAAAATATTATGATAATGATAATGATGGTTTAATGTACAGCAATAATGATGTAGAATAATGAGGCAAATAACTATAATTATACTAAATGATGACGAACCCAAGAGCGCGCACGGGCTTGAAGGATGTGGGGACGGACTCTGGACGAAAGAAACCGTAAGAACGATTGTTGGGAGGCATAGAGAAGAATATTAATGGTAATTCAATAAGTTCCTGAGACGACCGATGCTGCTGATGAGAGAGCATAACGTCGTTACACGTACGTAGCAACCAACAGAGCATCGCCAGGCCACTGAAATGAAATTACTTCCAACGATAGAAATAATAGCGTAAACACGAACGCAAAAAACTGTTTTTCTTTAGTTTTTTCTAATTGTTTTATCTTTTTTTTCCTATTTTTAATTTATATAATTTCACATTTTGATCTAATTTACCATTTAATTTTGATATCAGCAAAGGTTGTCTTATTATACATTGTTGTTGTAATGTTTTACTTCTAAATTTGCTTCTAAACAGGTTAATATTTTGTACACGTGATTCATGTATACTTAGCATTATTTTATTGTCATTTGTTGGATGAGCGTAGCGAGCGTAGCGAGCGAAGCGAAGATTCCATTCTACTACACTGGATAAAAAAATCCGGAATGTTTTTTTTTTGTATTTTTGTTTGTTTGTCCACACGATTCCGGCTAAACCGATACTCAGATTGCGATGAAATTTTATGGAGGCCTTCGAAATCTCTGAACTTAGAACTGCCACGTTTTTGAGCGCAATCGGAAATTTTTTTCTCATGATAATCGCAATTTTACGATTTTTTCGATTTTTAAAAACTTTCTTCGACTTATAACACCAACATGTTTTATCCGATTTTAATGATTTTTGCACAGAACCTTTATTTTATGAATTGAGATATCCTTGTGAAATTTGAGCGCAATTGAAAAAATATTTATCATAAAAATCGAAATTTTACGGGTTTTTTCTTTTTTTAAACAATTCTTTGACTGATTACACCTACATGCTTTATCCGATTGAAATATTTTTTTCGCAGAACCTTAATTTTATAAATTAATATATTATTGTTAAATTTGAGCGCAATCGAGAAATTATTTCTTATACAAATTTCAATTTTACGATTTTTTTTAAACAATTACGATTAATTAAAAAAAAATCAAAAAATAAAGTTAATTTTTTTATTTTATTTTATTAAAAAAAAAATCAATTTAATAATGATTTTTCCACAGAACAACAGAAAATTTGCATACCACATGGCAGCTCAATGCACCAATTACGCTCATCCAACAACGCGACGGGACTTAAGCGTTTTCCTAGTAAATCAGTTTCATAACTGAGCAAAATCCACAGTAACGAGAACTGGGAGCAGTCACCTTACAGAGAGATGCTAATGTTATGTTACACAGATAGACCGAGTTTAATTCCAGTATTGTGTTAACAATTATTATGGCCCCATGCAACTGGGTATTGGAACTTGGATTTTGATTTGATTGGTATATTAATGCACTAAGGCTATTCGAGACGAAGAGTGGTGATAGATGAGGATGAAGGATGCATAAAAGTGAGGAGGAGAAACCCGGTACCGTGCGAGATTTGTGGCAGACATGCACAGCACCACACCGTTAACAATCCCAAATTACTAGCACCGAAATATGACAAATAATTACACCTTAGACCATCATAAAAACAAACATACTTAATGATATACTAAGTGCTAAACTAGATTGCACAAACAATAATAAAAACACAGCATTTATTTTGTATAAGAAAAAAGGCTATGCTTGTTGTGACATTTTTAATTATTAAAAGTAATCATTGCCGTGCGTAAATGACAGATAAACTAAATAAACTTGTGCACATAATTTATTCAAGACAAACCTTTCTTTACAAGGGTACCGGTAACGATGATTTATTTTACTTTTATTTATGAACAATTACAATGGTATTTAAATGCATACTCTGTCGTTCGTGCACGGGTATATTTTAATTGTATTTTCACGCCCATCCCATCAATTACTTTTATAATAAGCCTGATTAAAATTTAGGCGGAGTCAGGTATCTAAATGCGACCAGAGCTTCATAAGGAATCAATGCGCGCAAAAAAAACACACGTCAGATGCAAATCTGTGTAATATACATAGATTTCAAGGGTTCGTTTTTAACGTGGGTATCAAACTCGTACTTAATTATCTAGACATGGTATAGGTAGTCATGCACATGAGTTCCTTTGGAAGAAGTTGAACGATTTAAAACGGGATGGGAATTAGCAATACAATTACCGAAACAGGTGGCTCACGCGATAGGCCCAACTGTAATTCGTGAGGTTGCCACTCGATCCCAGACACCGGCAATCCCGATTGCAGACTAATGGGGAGATTGGGTCATTTAAATTTGCTCTTAGACGCTCCGTCCCAAGTAACCTCTCATCATATCATACCTATATATAGTTAGTAACCTGGGGCTGGATTCCTGTAACTATTTTTCTTTGGGTTAAGCGGAGTTAAGGGTTAGAGGCAGTGGTGTACGCAGGAATTTATTTCGGGGGGATCTTCTATGAACGACTCAATGAGGGGGGGGAGGGGGGCACAATAGCGTCGCAGGCAATTTAAAAAAAACGTATGTTTGCAGTGGTTTTTATGTGTTTTAGAAGAAGCTAAGGAGCTTTGCTGAACGAAAACGAAAACAAAAAATTAATAGATGAATTACATTTTTTGCGTAAATCTATAGATGATTTGCAGAATATAATATTCAAGCTGGGATTTCTGGGAAGGGCCCAAACTCCCCGCCCCCCCCCCCATGGATACGCCACTGGTTAGAGGTAAAAAGCATATTCCTGTACAATTCATGTATAAGTTAATTTCTAAGAATGTACAGAACATAAAAACGGACATTGTTATATCTCGCCGACTGGTGATTGGTTCGGGCTAGCACGTGGTAAAGTGTTGCGGGAATAAACCCCCGACCCGGGGTGAAATAGTTACAGGGATCTGGCCCCTGGAGCGTCTACTCTGTCACTCCTGTCAGTTTACTCAGTCCAAATCTAAATCACTATTTTTATATTTAACGAACATAGTTCAGATACAATATTAATTTGTTAGAACCATTGATGCGCAGCTTTGTTATTAAAAGCTATATAGCCCATTTCGTAAGTTTAGCATGTTAACGTATATATGGAGCAAACAATTAATACATCAGTGGTGACGCTAAGATTCACTTTGGGGCCAAGGTAAACTGAAAATATCACTGGCGATGGTGTAAAGATGAACATGAACAATTTCGAATTTTATTAACGCACTTGGCTATAAACAAACACATCTCCCCGTGAACTAGGAGTGGTTGTGTGCTTATCTGCTAGGCCGATTCATATTTTATTTTCATTCCATGGAAACAAGCGCCGCGCGAAGGGAATCCCAGCTGTGTAGTAGCCAGCGCGCGGGCACGGAGACATCCGCGTCGCGCCGCGCTGTGGACGCGTGTCCCAGGCGCCGTTGTACGCGACGCCGTCCACCACACTACCATGCATCTTGTAGGAAAGCCAATGGAGACATTTCACATATTTTTTGAAACCATCACAACTCATTAACCCGGAAATGTATATATAAAACCACTCAACTGAACTTTAACCTGGATTACTTACTTTTATTCGCGATATTTCGGAGACTCCGTCTTCTTCCTCAAGCATCGGCCATGCCCGACTTAAGTCCGACTTGGAGTCTCCGAAATATCGCGAATAAAATTAAGTAACCCAGGTTGAAGTTCAGTTGAGTGGTTTTATAATTTCACATATTGTTTCAAGACTAGCTTACCAAACGCGTCATTAATAAACATCACACTACATTATTTTCTTCGAAACTTTTGAAAACTTTCAAAGTTTTTTCAGTGCTATAGCACTACCACCGCAAATAACGAAGACATACAAAACTAGGTATACTGTGAACGTGGTTTTTGGTAGGGTGTCCAAGGGCTAGTTTATAACGCAGTATTTGCTATTTGACTAAAGAAAACCTCGGATAATCTTCAGTCGGGATTAGCGGCCGCTGGTATCAAACTACGATATCCTGATGGACACTGTTGACTATCTCTATAGTCAACAATCCAATAATTAATCTCCGCATCCGTATTTATCAGTATCACAACCTTCATATCACACATCTACACTCTACAGTCAGATTTCGTAAAAGTATTTTCGTTAGTCAAAGCTTCAAAGTAGGTTATAGTTTTCACTCGAATACAAACAACTCTCTGTTGTTATAAATCATTATACTCAATTTTAAATATTGAGCTAAGTACAGGTTTACTCGTGTAGCTCATTGGTTGCATGTTAGAGGCAGAGAGAAGTACGTGACTCCTTCAGTAACACGTAAACAAATCAAATTATATCATTCGTTGTTTCAAGACTTCGAGCAAGCGCCGTTATTGAGTGCAACACATCTTAAATTGTAAACAAAATTCGGATCTTGTTTTGCTGTTAAAACTGTGCATGGTAGAATGTCTAGAAGATTTCAGAACCGAAATTATTTACTACATCTATCTTTGAAAATACATTTTCAGTAATAGGACACTAATTTAATATTTCTCATAATAGTTCCTTACAGTATATAGGGAAATGATATTCACACGTTTTATAAAAATTGAGGCCTTCTATCCTATAGAAATGTGCATGTCTAATCCAGTATTTTCTAGAAAATATTTGGGATGGGGCTACATTTTTAACTAGACCCTAATTCTTCAAAAGATGCCATCACAACTTTGAAATCGTTTTTTTTTTCATTCATACTGTAATTGTTCCTTATTATATAAGCTTAATGTATATATAACTAAAAACTCATCAAACATTAGACGAAGCACTGGTAACCAGCCATTGATTAGTTTTAAATCTTCCGAAGTTTACTTTCGTGAATCGTCTGCCGACTTCGGTGTGACGAACTGTTGTCGGTTTCATACAGTAATCAGGCTCAAATAACAGTTTGATGAGTTCCGTGACTTGTACGCACGGCACCATCAGTGACCAAATATGTTTTCACGTGTATGGTGTTCAGTTATTATGCACATATTATTATTATTCTAGAACAATATTAACTATCTATTAGCCCAACATCATTCACATCCCAGTACTTGGCTTAGATTTAACTGAGATCTGGATTAGCAGAGGCGTAAGATGAAACAGTCAAATCGAGATGAGATATGAATTCATGTAATTTGTGCAGAGTTCGCCCCCAAACAGGGGGGAAAGAAATTTGATAGGTTCATCTTAGCGGTTCTCAAAGGGTGTGATGGGGAAATGTTCCGATTCTATTTGTAGATAGCCAGAAAATAACTGAATTACTAAAAGTCAAGACTCACTTCAAAGCAGGAAGTAATAATTTTCACACATTTTACGATATTTTAATTTACATATTATTATTAATTATAAGCTTTTTGTGTAGAAAAGTTTGTTACGTCTAAATGTTATCCGAAGCGTCGTTTGAACGCTGAATATGGCGCACAAGAGCAAAAAAGTGATTTGAAAAAAGTGATGATTTGAAAACTGCGTACCGTATCAAAATTACCAACAAAATCTTTCCACGTATGAGGGCGGTGCAATAATAAAGCGACTGAATTCTTTACAAAACTAAAAAACAAAAAGGTGTTTTAACGATTGTTATCACTTAACAGGGTCTAGAATGTGGACGCTATAGTAACCCACGGCGCGATGTTAGGAGCATAATAATATACATCAAGATCCATATCATTATAATCGAGATATTGAGCACTGGTGCAGAATTTGTAAGAAGCGTTCTTTGATTCTTTCATTTTAGGCTACATTAAAGCCATCGGTTTTGAAAAGGTAAAATTGAATTCAATTTGTGAACGCAATTGTGATTCATTTTGAAATATGGTTGATACGAATTTAATTCTAATAATCGGATAAAAAGGTAGATAATAAGATCAATATTTTTGTAAAATTCATTGTGCGATATTTTAAAAGTAAAAGTCCTATTCAAAGGGATTTTTGAAAGGTAAAAATATTGACTAGCGGAGAAACAGGACCGTGGTACAATAAGGTTACGATTACGAACAAGTGGCTTTTTATGAAAAAGTAAATAATTATATCGTTAAATAAAGACCCAACGAAATAGTAAGTTAGGAGGAATCAAAATGGATGATTGACAAATTTATGATTTTATACGACGACCTTTATAATTATGATTTATGTTCGGGTTTAAATTGTTAGCCCAATAACGAAATGTTTAAGAATACGATATTATAAATATCAACGACATTATTAATTCAGATAGCCGCCGTTTAAGTAAAGCTACTGGCACCAAAACGACGAGTGAAGTTTGACTTTCATTGTGACGGTAGTTTATGTGAACACAATCCACACTCGTGTCTCGCAATGAAACCGATGTTTTGATTTGTTGAATATTTGTTATTCGCTTTTCTATAATTGACCATTGCAGGTAGGTAGGCTTATAACGTGCAGTCGTTTCTCACTATGAGATATAGAATAAATTAATAAATAATGTAGGAATAAAATATAATAAGGACATTTTGAGAATATAAAAGAGTATAATAATGGTGCAAATAATAATGATGAGAGAAGGTGAAGTGAATGCGCGGACGGCGGTGTATGTGTTGGCAGTGGCACTAGTGCACCACCACGGCTCAACACAAGAGTCAGACAACCACCAGACAAGTAGTTGCTTCAGAGGCGTGGATCACTATAGGCCCTTTCGTTTAAGTGTTTGTTTATATTAAACTCTCATGCTTGACCTACGTTACTTACACAGATAATACACAAATAAATTAATGTGTAAAATTAACATATAAACTTAGATCTTAGGTATACCTATTCTTCCGCGGCAAACATTTCAAGTTACTATAGAAATTGTACGGCTTTTTCCGAAGCTTTTTCTTAATTTATTGGGCCCTTAAAAACGCGAGAAATAAGTCCTGTTTTCAAATTGTCTGTATCGAATTAATATTTTGATAAATTTGGTTCCAAAATTTTTTGTTGTCTTGTATTAGCCTAAGATTTAAGAAACGCAATTTTGTTGTACTCGTTATTGACGGTGAGCCATATATGATAGATGGTGTTACCTTTGGGCACGTCTACGTTTTTTAAGACGGAAATATAATTAAAATCGAGACGGAAACGATTAGGAAAGTCATGTCATTCCTGCAAAACATTAGTTTCTGGTTTAGTTCAAAGTTGCCTTGTGTTCAGCTGTCTTTAACCGCTTCAAACCTACTCGTGGCTTCTTGACTTTTAGTAAATTCGTAAGATGTATCAATTTGTGGCTATGCAAATGAAGTGCCAGACATCCCGGGTGTCGGCAAAGTCTAGAGGTCGTGGAGTGGAGGTGTGAATTATGAGTGATGACAATTAGTAGTCCTACTCACATCTTGAAAGATCTCTGACGACATCTTCGCCGTCGGGCCTGGTCCCCCAGGGCCCCCCGAGGGGCACGTTGGGTCCGGGGGCTCGGGGGCCCCCCTCACGACCACACACTGCACTGATGGGGTAGTCGCTGAGGCCATAAGGATCCCCAGCCTATCCCTGACTCTTATCAGTCAACTTGAAATCACTCGCACTGGAAACGGTGAACCAAACGTCACTGACGAGGGAAACACTACAAGGCGACACGAGTAAGACACTGGATACCGTCACCCACCGAGATCATGCACGTTCTTCGAAACACCTATTGTCGGCAGCGCACGCGAAACAACACTGCTCTTGTTGGACTACTTTCACGAACAACACAGCGCTGGAGCCAGTCAGCTTGTCACCCCCTCTCACTCGCACGCGTTACCCCCCCTAGCTCAACCCCCCCTGACCAAGACACAGAATCATACTTGCCGTTAGAATAGCGTTGTTTAGTTTTTTGTTATGGTTAATTTTTTTATCCCTCCCCTTCCACACGGCACAGTTCCGTTGTGTCGGGGACGATTGCGGTACCGGCGCAGTAATGCGAATGTGATTCTCGTCCAATCACAAACAATTCCCACTCTCGCGTCTAACCAATCGGAGACTACCCTGAAGGTAGGACTACATTCACTAGAGTAGTTCTGTAAGTCACTAGTAGATGACGCCAGGTAACGACACTAGGTCAGTAGCGAGAAGCAAGTTTGTTTTTCTTTAGCAGCGTGTCCAAATATCTCGAGTCAATGACCACTTATTCGGTAGAAAATATCGGTTGCGGTTGACTCGTCGAGTGATTGCGCTCGGGCTCTGGCCATCACTCAGGTTGTGGATCCACCTGACGTTTGACGTCATTCACTTCTGTCCGACACTGTACTCACTTCAACGACGCTTCACTTGACTATCACACGGTGATTACTCCCCGCCATCAGGCGAACTTCAACTTGAAATTGAGTAATAGACCCTGCAAATAATTCTACATGCGTTTCTTATCCTATACAATCATATGCCTACCTGAAATGATAGTCTTTCACTTAATATATAAGTATTCTATAAAAAGAGATTATTGGCCCGGAACAATTTATAATATATAATACATTCAAATGAAATAATTCAAAACAGTTGTGTTATACGGTTCTGTAAAAATTGTGGTTTTGTGGGTTGGTCAACTTTTAATTATTATCGCGTAACGTCATAAACATTCTCTCTGTCGGTCCATCCGTCAGTGCCTGTGCCATGGCTCACGATAAAAACCGAGCACGACATAGCCGATTAAAATGCAGTATTTTTGGTTGACTTTGCCCGTCAACAAGGATAATACAGACTGGTTTCGGTGACCCTTGGGGTCAAGAGGCCGGGGCTATTATTTTAAAGGGTAATTTTTTCGTATTCAACATCTTTTGGCATATCAATTATTTCAATACACTATATATGATTCTATTTTTGCGTTACTCTTCGATATCAATTGATTAAATAACTACGTAGTACTATTTTGCGTACTCTCTTTCACCCGTGCTTGTTTGGGAGCTACAAGCGTCACTTTCCTATCCGTCCGTTCGTCTGTGCTTGTGACAATTGTCTCACTTTCAAAACCGAACACCCGACGTCCGGTTGACAATGAATTAATGTTCCCGGAACCTCCACCATTAATGAATGCAAGAACAAGCGAGGTCCATTTTAATCGCAAGCTTTGTTTTTTTAATAACCCAGTTCCGCCACCAAAAAGGTCAATGCACAAAGAATTATGTTATGTTTTTATTTGTCTTCGATGATCTGTTGATAAAGGAGTTTTAGCTTCCAATTTTGGGTGTTCCCTTACCCGTACCCGCTACCTGTATAAGTGTTATTCAGAAATTGGATTGAATAATTTTTCTATCAACATTATAATGAAACTTATTTAATTCATCATTGATAATGTGAAGTTGACCGAAGACGAACCCCAGCTCTTGTTGCTATATGCGAAGACTGTTTATGGCTGTCTGGGGGACTGAAATTAGCATTTCCAATATTGTTGCCATTGTCGTTGAGATCGTACTGTCGTAATACTAGAACTTGACAATAACAATGTCATGAATATATGTTTTATTCTAATTAACAGATATTAGTTTATATATGTTAAAAAATTAATTCATCCAATATATTTCAAACACGGTACAATACTTATTAGTTCTCCTAGTTCTCCATGCTAATTAATTCAAAGAGTCAAGCGCAGCATATTCCCGCAATGACTGAGGAAAAGTTTGGAATACCTTCAGTAAGGATTGACCGAGGTGAGAATCGAAATCGGAAACTCGCAGGGGGACTACATTGTTTTAATATTATGATATAAATTGGTCTGGAGACAATTGTCATTGTAGGTATAAGCAGCAAGGTAATTGCACAAATCCTTCGCCAAGTAGTTCTGGACTTGCCGCTGCACCGCACGGCAGCACCTGACGGTACGCCTGCAAGGAATATTACTACACCCGCATTACAGGGTTGATCGTAGTATATCCGCTACAGCTGTCGGGGGTAAATTGACAAGTATTTGGGCTTTCCGCTGACCGCACGGGAGCACCTGAGGTACGCCCCCAAGGAATATTATACACCCGTTTCAGGGTTGATGTAGATATCCGCTACTGATGTGCGTTTTACATTTTCAAATAGTTTTGGACTTTCCGCTCACCCACCGGCGCACCCCGACGGTAGCCTCAAGGATATAATACACCCGCATTCAGGGTTATCTGTTGGTAGATCCGCTCAGCTGTGCGGTAATGTACAAATAGTTCTAGACTTGCCGCTGCACCGCCGGCAGACCGCGGACGCCGCAAGGAAATTATACACCCCCATTACAGGGTTTCGTCTTTGATCGTAGTATATCCCCTAAGCTGTCGCGGGGTACATTTACAAGTAGTTCTGGGCTTACCCTGCACCGCCGGGACCCGACGGTACGCCTGCAAGGAATATTATACACCCCAGTAAGGGGGTTTATTAGTAGATCCGCTACAGCGTCGCGTTACATTGTACAAGTCGTTTGGACTTTCCCCTGCACCGCACGGCAGCACCTGACGGTACGCCTGAAAAGGGAAAATTACACACCCGCATACAAGGGTTGATCGTAGTTAGTAGATCCGTACGGCTGCGTCGGTGTACAGTACAAAATAGTTTGGACTTTCGCTGCACGGGAGCACCCTGCGGTACGCCGCAAAAAATATTACTACACCCGCATTACAGGGTTGACCGTAGTAGAGATCCGCTACGGCTAACAGCGTTAGCTTCGCGAAGACAAAATGTTGACGTGACTGTTGTTCGCAAGAAAGAGATCAGCGTCGCATACGTTTTATGTGCTTATACTACTATGCTATCTAATAATCAGAAAATGACAGTAACTGAAGTTATTATAATGTGCAACCCTTGGCGATGCTCTTTCCAAACAAACTAGAACCATTATAGCGTGCTTTGTAAATAAATAAAAAACAAAATATTATTTCAAAATATGTAAACAAATTTCGAATCTGAGCTAACGCTGAAACATTTTAGTGAAATCTTTAATTAGTCCTACACACAATTAATGTTTGGAACAGAAATGCGTAATTTCAAAATAACAGACTTGTAAAACTAAAAGGCTACGTTTAAAAACTACTTTACTGGTGTCCAATGTATCTTTAAAAAACAGTCAGGGAGGCGTGAAAAAAATAGATGGGGATTAAATGAAGTTTGGAGTAATGTAAAACAGTATCGTGCACAACTTGACGTATTCATGGTGTTAATAATAAGAAATCGTGAGAACTGCTTATTTTGATGTATTTGCTGATTTGGTGTTTGGTAAAACATTATTTACCACCATAAAGTCGAAAAACACTAATTTTGTAACTTTAGCACTGTTTACCCGGTGTTTTCCTGAATCTCGTAGACTAAGGTTTATGCACTGGTGTGTTTCGTAATTTTTACACGTTTTCGGGGTAAGCACCGTTGTGGAACGTCATTGTGTTGACCAGTGATTTGAGTAAGGTATTTTTGAAAGTGATTTTGTATGCTATAATTATGACAATGATACGGAATTGCTAATAATCTCATCACTATAATATAATTCATAGATTAGGAGGTTTTAAAATCATCTTACAATTATTATGCTACCTAACTGCAGTCCAGTTGTACATGGGCATGTAGATGTCGTTAGTCAAAACACTCTTTAAAATAATAGGTAGTCCCACAATAATCAGAAAAGAAAATTGATGGAAATATGATATAATCTTGATTAGATTTATGTGTTTTCAATCGCGCATTTATATATGTGGCTGAATGATTTCGTTTCACCTTTTAATCCTGCCCTATTACACTCGAATAAAGGAATATATACAATACAGTCTCCGTATCTGGAAATAAATAGGCGTATAATAAATATAAATAAGAACATATTCCCTAAAATTATATGTGTTAGCTACCATAGATCGTTATGGATCATCTGGGGAATATGGTTTTAACACTACACGAGGTATATATAGAAATGTAATGGGTGACCTACGAATGATAAATGTTGCTGTCGTAAATTAACAGCTCTGCTTAAAATAACACACAAATAAATTTACAGACGTAGCTCATGTGTTACGCTTGATACTCTAATCCGGGAGGTTACAGGATCGATTCCCGACCTCGGCAATCCTGCTCAAAAGATTTTACCACGGTTTTCTTCAGTCGTTAACTGGAATTGAATCCTCGTCTCTATAACAGCCAGGAAATGTCCAGACATTTCCTCCAGAATTAACCCAATACCCTAGTAATTACCTAAGAGGGTCACACATAGGACCAAAACTTACGTGTACCCACCCTACAGCCACGCATCTACTCGGTCGAACGCAGCTGTGTGTGGTTCAAACTCAAAAACAACTTTTTGTATGATACCCGCTGTAGGGTACACACCAGATTTATGAGACGTTAAGCAATATCCAATAAATACAGGGTAGTTGGGAAAAAAATGTCCAAGAACTGTTTGTGAGGAAATCTTCGTAAAAATACTTCAATCAGAATTTCCTGTCTCGACGGGATCCGAACCAGAGACCTCCCGAATCAAGGTCTCGAGCGCTTTGAAACGAGACCTGCAGCCTTGGAGCCAACCAGGCTTGCTCTTACCTGGTGAGCCAGCGCCTCCACAGCATCACCGTCTCCTAGTTGCGCTAGCCTCACCTGGCCGCAGCAGTTGTCGACTAGAGGCCAGCCGGCATTGCAGCCAACTGTTTGATGTGCCGGAGCAACGTTGCTTTGCCGAACGACGTGGGTGTGATACCCGACACGGGCACACTCCACTATGTATTCTGTTGTGTCTGTGGTTGTCGTAGTGTCTGCTCAGTACTGGACAAACGACTCCTCCGATATTGATGTAATTTATAATCGATATTCGTCGTCCGCCATGGTCCATACGATTAGGGCGCTGGTCCTTCAGCGCATCTTACTACGAGGACGTGGGATCGAATCCCACATAAGACATGTTATTTTGTTATTGTCCTTAATCCTCATTTTTTTATTTTATCATCACTAACCAATATCATAATAATATATGCGTAACAGAGACGTCAAGCAATCAAGCGACCCTACAACTTACATAATGCTATGAAGTCGGTTATGGTACAATCAAAGCAATATTTCTTATTCGCCTGTCAAATAAGAATTTTTAGAAGAAAAAACTACCAATAAGCTGAATTTTTGCAGAGACCTTCCAATAACCTTCCTAAACAAGATACTAAAACTCCCCTATGAACGAACTAGGGCTTTGGCCGCCATATTGGAAAATGAAGGCCAAAAAGTGTTTGTTATTATACCTCCAAAATGGTTAGAGATAGACAAAATGTCGCAATGGCAAAAATATTTCCCATTTAATTCTCTAAAAAAAAAAATTGTCTTTTATATTTTGGGCATAGAAGCAACGGTTGCGTCACAAAACCGTGGCTTTTTGTTGCTTATTGGACCAGCTGATTTCCTCATTTTCATGCCCAGCATCAAACAATGCCCGGTAAATCAGTGAGAAATCGGTTTAAACACAAAATGACTGTTGTACGGTGTTCAAAAGATTCAATTCGTATTTTAAAAAATCAGGTCTGCGAAATCGGATTTTGCATTTACCCTGAATTTCGTTTTTTTAAAAATACTAAATTGCATTGGAGGAAAAATTATTTCTACGCACATTGAATTGACTTCAATAACGATCCTATTACAACCAAAGATTTAATTAAATATGGCTGCTAATTCCTAATACCTACAACATCAAAGTGAATGATGTGGCAAAAAAAGTGTAAAAACAGCGCGAAAAGAGTATTCATAATATTGTGAAAAGTATTGTACGAATTTAAGATGCTCTGGCGTCACTTTAAATGTCAGAAGTGTTTCAGACATCTAAGTAGCAGACGGAATCAAAGCGTCGCCCAGTCTACCGATCGTAGAAAGAAGGCGTAGAAATCAACAAAACCACACGGATTTAGCGTCGAGTCTCCTCGTTTGTACTGAGAACGTGTTTTGCGGGCTGCGAACTGTCAACTCTGCAGGCGTACCATACGGTGGCGCCGTGGTGACAGCTGAGGAACTAGGGGCTGAGAACGTGTATTGCGGGTTGCGCTCTGCCCGTCTGCAGGCGCACCGTACGGTGGCGCGGTGGTGACAGCCTGAGGAACTAGGGGTTGTAAGTAAGTAAGTAAGTTTTATTTCCACACACATAGCATATTACATTATAATAATTTACACTTTGTGATGACCTCTAAGAATATATTGTCTGGAATAAGTATTTATTTACTTTTTCCTAAACAAATAAACTTTGTTATTGAGGTGTTTGGAAAGGTACAATTTGCTGTATCAAGCAGGATGCAAATTGAGATATACTCCGTCACATTTCTATCCTAAAAATAAGTTACTTGATAATTAATGCCTTAGTCTTAGTTTGTACATATCATAACAATTTTACTGTTGGCTAGTAATAGAATTTGAGTGCCTCGTATATAAAAGAATACTAATGAACGAGAGAACAAGTATTTGTCTAGTTTTTCTTGTGGGCCGAGATTGGTTTCAATTTAAGGCAGTACATAAAACAAAGATAAGACATAAGAGACAAAAAAGGCAAACAAATATTAATATCTATAGAAATAAGACAAACTATAAGACAAAATTTAAACACAAGACAAAGAAATGGGCCCTACCATACAATATATCTTAGCCTATTTGTGGAATACAAACATAACAATAGTACATATATCTATATCTATTAGGCCTATTTAGAATTGTAGTATAAGATAGGCCTAACAGTGTATAGTAGTTTGTCCTTCAAAAATTCCTCAATAGAGTAACATGCTTTAATTGTTAACATAGGAGTTTTTTTAGTTTGTTTTTAAAAATGCTCATACTACAAATGGCTTTTAGACTTGTCGGTAGCTTGTTAAATAAGTTAGAACTTATATAATTGGAGTTAAGTTGTGAATGTTTCGCTTGAGATAATTAGTGTGTATGTTGTTTGCTTGTCTTGTGTTATGGCTGTGAATGCTATTGTTCTTGTCAATTTCTTCATTAATCATAGATTTTTTTAAATTTAGTACGGATTGAAATATGTATAGACTGTAGAAAGTGAGGATTTTGTGTTTGATGAAGTGTGGCTTACAGTGAGGTTTAATGTAAGAATTTTTCTTTTGTTTGAGTCCAAGAATATTTCTTATTGCTCTTTTCTGTAGTTTAAATATTGTGTCCGCTTTTTACAGAGCGCCCCATATATTGATGCCGTACCTCATATGTGATTCAAAGTTAGCATAGTAAGCTATTTTTGCAGTTTTTGTGTTTGTGATTAATTGGGATTGTTTTTAGTGAAAAGCATGCAGAACTTAGTTTTTTTGCTAACATATCGCAATGTGTGTCCCAGTTTAGATTTTGGTCGATATGGATTCCAAGAAATTCTGTTGTGTGAACTCTTTTATCACGGTGTTATCTGCCGTGTTATTGATTGTTGTTAAATTGTTGTTTTGACTATGAGTTTGTTTACTTGGGTGGAATTCTATGAAATTAGTTTTATTGGCATTTAGTAAAAGTTTGTTATTTTGGAACCACTTAGTTACTGCGCTCAGCACTTCTTCGCTAATGACTATCAGATTGTCATGTATTTTGCTTCTTATTAGGATACTGGTATCATCCGCAAATAATTCAATACCTATATTTTTCAAGATGTAAGTGAGATCATTTACGAATATTATGAACAATAGAGGGCCTAGTATGGAGCCTGAGGAACTCCACAGTTGACTGCTTCACCATCAGATAAGTAACATTTCTCGTGATTGTATTCATCTGTGGTTTTAATTTCTACATGTTGCCTCCTGTCCGTGAGATATGTTTTAACTAGATATACGCATGACCTCTTATGCCATAATAGTGCAGTTTAGCCAGTAGTAACGCGTGATCTATGCAATCGAAAGCTTTCGAAAGGTCACAAAGATTCCAATTAAGCGTTCATTTTTTCTTTTCCCTGAGTTATATTATTAATAAATTTTTCTATGGTATTAGTTGTTGACCTATATTTTTTAAACACATTTTGGCTATTTGATAGAAGATGATCTTTTCAAGGAATGAAGTAATTCTTGTATGGAGTATTTTTTCAAAAATTTTAGAAAATACTGGAAGTAGAGAAATTGGTCGGTAGTTATTTCCATCCGATTTGTCACCCTTTTTAAATAAAGGTATTATTTTTGAAACCTTTAATTTCTTCGGAAATATTGATTTGTCAATACAGTAATTAAAAATGTGGGTTAAGACTGGCGCTATATTACGTATAATTTTTTTTACTATTGTCATGGGTATTTGATCAAGCCCACAAGATTGGAGATTTTTCATTTTCATAACTATGTCCATTATTTCAGTTTCATTGGTATGGTTTACAAATAAAGATTTTGATGGAGCTTTACCTGAATCTGCTAGATATTTAGCAGATGCTTTGCCATCAGTATTTAGATGTTGGGTGAGATTACCTGCCATTGTTGCAAAGTTGTGATTGAAGGTATCTGACACTATTTGTTGATCTGTGATTGTAGTTCCATTTACTTTTAGATTTATATTAGAGTCGGCAGATTTTTTGTTTATTGATTTATTAGTTTGTTGATTTACAATTTCCCATACCTTTCTTGACTTATTTTCACTGTTATAGATTTGATTGTTAAAATTGCTTTTTGGCTGCTGAAATGGTTTTTTCATATATTTTCTTATAATTCTTGTACATCTCCTCTGTGAAATGGGTTTTAAAATGTTTATTTAGGCTGTACAGGCATTTAAAGTTTTTGCTGGAATTTTTAATGCCTTGTGTGATCCAGGATAGTTTAATGAATTTAGTAATCTTAATTTTAATGGTCCTTTCTGGAAAACAGTCATTAAGGCAATCAGGAAGGTATTCTCAAAATTCATTATATTTATCATCAGGAGTATCTGATTGGTAGACTTTTCCCCAGTTTAGTGTTTTGTAAATGATCATTTAGCTTTTGGATATTATCTTCTGAAAACTTTCTTTTTGTTACTGTTTTTTTTTTTAGATTTTTATGTGCTTCCGGTAAGCAACAAGTAATAGTTTGTGCAAGATGATCTGATAGGCAATTTTTTATCACATTCGTCTGAAAGGATTCTAGTGGTAGATTTGTAGCGATATTGTCAATCGTCTTTTCAGATGCATGAAAAGGGTCGATTCTTGTTGGTTCTTTAACTTGAAATGTTAGATTATGAGAAGTAAATAAATGTTCCAGTTGTTCATTGTTTTTAGATTTAAGATGAAATCATGTTAAAATCACCTAATATAACTATTTTCTTTTGTTCACCTGATAGTTTTCAAGTAAGTATTCCATATTCTGGAGGAATGTATGCATGTCTCCTGATGGAGAACGATAAAGTGTTAATATTATAAGTTTATCTTTTTTGTTGTGATCTGATGCAATGTTTACTTCAAAGCCTGTGATTTCTATATGTTTCTCAATGCAGATTTTATTAATATCACTCCTTGTTTTAATGTGTTTCACCCATGCTTCACCAGCAAATATTGCAACACCACCATGGGTATGAGATGATCTGGAAAATGAGCTTACCTTTTTGTAGTTAATGATGTGTAACAAGTTTTGATTACTTTCAGTGAGCCAATGCTCAGAAAAGCAAAGCACATCTATTGGAGTATTGTTTTCATTTTGGGAGTCAGGAACACTTCAAGTTTGTTGTTGAGCTAACTAGACTCTGAATATTTTGATGAAGGATATTTATAAATTTAGTATGTGTGTTGTTTTGAGCTAGGGGGGATGAGCGGTTTGTGACTCTATTAGTTTTAGTTGATTTTATGCTTCCTTTGGATTGTTGAATTTGATTGAGTTTAGGATTAATGTTGAGGATGTGAGTTTCATTTAATTTGGCAGTCGTCAGCCTAGATGTGTTAGTTTTAATTGATAATGGTGGAAAAAGTGATACTTCGTTTGGATTTAGTGTTGATGGTAATGATTTGGGATTTTTATGGGGTTTTGTCTTGGGGGTGTTTAAGACTATCTTAGTTTCTTCCGAGGCACCTTTTGGGCCCAAAAGGGTGAAGAGACTTTGATGATAATTGTAAGGAGGTGGTGACTCTAGGTTTATCTAAGCAATGGTTTGCTTTGCAAGTGCGAGATAGTGTTGCCCTACTAACTACATTGCTCCTGGATGAACTGGATGTCCAAGTGCCAGATGGTTTCCCGGGTGGGACTGCAAGCATCGTGTTTCCTTTGGCAGCTGAAGGGTCCTCGAGAGCCGGTGTGTTAACATGAGCCGTTGTCCAGTTGAGGCATTCTGTGAAGATGGTTTCATTCCCTCGATCTGGCGATCTTTTTATGTGGAGGTGTGACGATAATCATGTTAACCGGGTTGACAAGTTCATTCGGGAAATGGTGATAAGGGAGAAGTCACATTTGTTTTGTTGGGGTCTTCATTGATTCTAGCAAAGAGTCAATTGAGCATAGGGAATTGCTGTCCATGCTCTTGTGTGAAGGGGAGATGATAATCTTGGTCTCACCTTTAATTATATTTGTGTTCTTGACAGGTTCTTTTGGAAGTGTTAATAAGGGAGGAATCACATTTGTTGTGAACGTGTATTGCGGGTTGCGCTCTGCCCGTCTGCAGGCGTACCGTACAGTGGCGCGGTGGTGACAGCCTGAGGAACTAGGGGTTGAGAACGTGTATTGCGGGTTGCGCTCTGCCCGTCTGCAGGCGCACCGTACGGTGGCGCGGTGGTGACAGCCTGAGGAACTAGGGGTTGAGAACGTGTATTGCGGGTTGCGCTCTGCCCGTCTGCAGGCGCACCGTACGGTGGCGCGGTGGTGACAGCCTGAGGAACCAGGGGTTGAGAACGTGTATTGCGGGTTGCGCTCTGCTCGTCTGCAGGCGCACCGTACGGTGGCGCGGTGGTGACAGACTGAGGAACTAGGGGTTGAGAACGTGTATTGCGGGTTGCGCTCTGCCCGTCTGCAGGCGCACCGTACGGTGGCGCGGTGGTGACAGCTGAGGAACTAGGGGTTGAGAACGTGTATTGCGGGTTGCGCTCTGCTCGTCTGCAGGCGCACCGTACAGTGGCGTGTAGCACGCTAACGCACTACTAGACGTGCTATGATCAGCTTGACATCGCGCTAGTATGGGATAAAATAAGGAATTACGTGACCTATACCGACTGAGTTGACTCTGATTCGGGGGTTTCTGGCTTCGAATCCCGTCGAGACCGACAATCCTGACGGACTGAAGATGTTTCACCAGATTTTCCTCAGTAATTAATGCGAATGCAAGGGATATGAATCCTCTTATTATTATTGTTATTATTATTATTGATTCTTTTTTGACAACATGGCGAAGCACCACAAGTGTATAACATTAACTTTAAAAAAACAAATAAAATATAATAACAAGTATTACCTGTATAAATTAATTGAATAAAACAATATGTACATATGTTACATATTATATTATTTAATACCCCGCACTGAAAATCAGTTATTTGACTTGGTGTGTAGACTCTAAATACTATATATTTTTTTTATATGTATTTATGGTTTTATTATTTGTGTGTATGATAATTCGTGAGTTTGGGTGTGAGTGTGCGTGTACTTTGTTAGTATGAGAGTGTCAGAACAGGTGTGAGTGTGTGTTTCTGGAAACACGAGCAAATGAACTAGAAATGGAATGTTTAAATGAAGCGCCAAGGCCAAGCTTCCTCTAGTAGTTGGCAAGTAGTCGCCAGGTGGCGCTAGGAGTACACTACGATTGGTGGCGCGCCTCTAGGACAGGTAACGAACCAGCAGCAGAGCCAAGCAACACTGATTACATATTCATGGAAAAAGATAATCACAGGGAAAATAAATCATCAGTGACAAAGGGGTTTTAATTTTGTCGGCATTTCGATTCACAAACTTGGATAAATATTTGGAAATTTAAATCGAAAACCATACTAACAATTATCTTATCTGAGATTTTGATCCAATGCAATCAACAGTTTTTGATGTAATCAACGAACTAGCTTGCATACAAAAGGCAAATGGTAATTCTCAAAACAAATTACGTAGCATGTGTACGGTCATCAATTTTTAATGCATCTATAGACATGGGAGTAATCGCAAGTCATATTTTAATTATCAATATATTACATGGAGGCAAGCAAGGCGTTATGGTCAAGACCCAGGCTATCTTTGTTTATTTAGTATATTATTTATTACAGTGGCGTGTTAGGTCTTCATCTTTTCTCTTGTCTGTGCATGGAAGTGGGCTGAGGCAAGCATCGCATGCACGGGCACCGTGAAATACCGGAGAACTGAGCAGAGATGCGTCTTCTTTTTCCTTCGGTAATTAAAAGCAACCTTTTGGCTATTGTAAATCTATCAGACAAGAACAAATCAGGTGTTACACGCAACTTTGCCGATCACTTATACTTGGCTGTCATATTAAATTCGGAATAGTTGGTAATAACGGGAAGATTGCGAGCTTTGCTGTAAGGGTTCCTCTATAATAGCTAGCTAATAGGAATGATGTTTCTTATTTAATTTTATAAGAAAACACCGGGCCTGATTTTTTTCGTTGTTGAACTTTGAGCGGTTGCTACATTAGGGGCTTATACATCTTAAACAGAATTCACCTAGGAATAAATATAAGTAAATATTATCTTTACAGGCCTAGCGACAAAGATCGACGCTCAAATATGTCGATCTTCCGACAAATCTCATATCTCGTTGTTGGTGGAGGTGCCGGGTATGAAGAGGGATACAAAACTGAAAATACTTATGTTCGGGCAATGAAATCTCGTTGTTGGTGGAGGTGCCGGGTATGAAGAGGAGTACAAATTGAAAATACATTATGTTCGGGCAATCAAATCTCGTAGTTGTTGAAGGTGCCGGGTATTTATGCGAAATTTGGGAAACGCTAGCCGCCCTCCATGACCCCCAGGGTAACCATAATTATTATGTATTATAACTGTTGAAGGGCGATATCAACAAAAAAAGAGCTTGTTCCTTCTATTATGGTATTACATACTCATTTTGATTTTGGCACGAATACCAGGTAGCAAATGTTGAAACGAAACAGGTGAGAATGTGGTTTCAAGTAAGAAAGAGGGAAATAACGTTTCAAGTGAGAATGATGTTATAAGTTATGATGACATATTCGATATGAAAAGGTGCATGAGATTGAGGAAATATGGATTGTAGTTTATGTTTCGGAGTGATTGGAGCGACCAATGCAGTCCAACCTTTAACGTTGTCAACATTGTTACTGAGTGCCGTCGTATAGGCCGACAACGACAAATTAGCATAACGTACTCTAGAGTCTAGACTCATTGGAATTGCTTGCTCATGTGAACCAATAATGAAAGGTGAGTTATTTCAGACAATTACTTTTATCCTTAAGAAGCACGGGTACTCGAGTCTCATTAATAGAGAGCAAATCAAAGCAAACCGTCAGTATACTTCACTTGCCCAAGCGTTCAACTTCCGTTGGTGGAGGTGCCGAGTTCAAATCCCCCCTCAAAGCCCCGGGTCCAACAAAACCATCTTTTTGAAGGACCAATCGGAGGTTATAGAGAGACGTGACAGTCGAACAGAGGACAATATAGGGAATCTTTGCTCCCTAAAGCATATTTAACAAGCTCCGATGTACAGTAATGAGCCAGACATAGGCTTACTCTCTTCTCAAGACGCGAGTGGGAAGAGTGGGTGAGTGATTGCGAGTGAGGCAAGCCTCACCAAATGAGTTGTTATCGAACAGAAAGTGTAATGGACAACATTCTGACGTCACAAGGTATTCCACTCATTCATTACGGGCGTGCCACCTATGTACATTTTATTTTCAACTTATATATAAATAGTTCTCCCGTTTGAGCGCGTGGCACAAGAGTACAGTATCGGATTACAGGATGTGGAGGGAAAAGTCATGACGCCTATATTTCCCCTCAATCATGACGAGCAGATAGGACATCGATCAAGCTAAGAGAAGTTAAGGACATTTTATTACACACACACATAGAAATACTAACGATATGTTGGTATATTTTAGGCAAATCCCAGAAAAGTAAATAACATGTCTCAATGACGTTACTATATAGTATACTGTAACAGAAGAAAGAGTTTTCAAATGAAGTGTAAATGTAGTTATAAAGTTTATATTTTTTGTATTTTTTTGTTATGGAAAATCCAAATATTCTGAATTATGAGTAATCAAACATTTAAAAAATAGGAAAAAGTAAATATGCAATAGTTAGTTATAAGGGAATGAGATAAGGTTCTATTTTCAGTACTACAACATTCCATCCCAATTAATAAACGTCATTTAGCAGAACCTATGACGGCCTTGGCCTCTCTGGCCAATTATGATTAAACAACTCAAAATTCAAAATTTTTGTAGAGCGAACTTAACTTTGGTGGAACTTGCTTTCATTCTCCCTTAAACTCCTACTTAACAATAATTATGTTCTATCATTTAATCTACAAAACGCAGAAGCCTTACGCAAAGACAATCCTTCAAACACCTATAAACTATCCTGACTCAATTCTTGACAAAGTCCACGAACCCAAAGACAAAAACAATCAAGTGCTTCAAGATTCCTATAAAGAGCTTATAGGCTCGTAGTAGGAAAACAGAAAATTGTGACCTACGAGGTCACATGGCTAAAAGAACTCGAAGGCGAGTACACTATTGTGTACCCTACTACAAACGGTAACAATCACATTGATTCTGATGGCGAGGTCTAGCTCAGTTTAAACAAGATTTGCGATGTAACAATATTTATTTTTCAGTCAGTCATCAGAAAATTAAAATTAAAAATAAAACATATCATGTTATAATATTTAAGTTGGGTGTGTTCATCTGGTTGTGATATGTTTGGTTGTAATTTCATATCATGTTACTGCTTATTTAATAGTACAAAGTTTATGACAGTTTGTTTTTACTTTACCCAATTAATAATTAATTTACACGCTTTATAACGATGTAACAACTTAAATGTAACACCTGTTTTGCTACCTGTAAGAAAAAAACAAATCAAAAGTTATCCAGATCAATCAAAATAACCGTTTTTTCCATTCCCAAAATATTATTTAATCTAGGTCTGATGAGCAAACATATCCTAATGTGAAGAGTGAGTAGCCATGCGTGGTTTAATGATAATGAAACGTAATAATTGCCAGTTGTGATCACTGCATGGTCGGCATTTAACCGTGAAATTGTCTGTTACGCCGAGGAACTCCACTCCGAGCCGCCCTATTCCGTTCATCCTCTTCCTGCTGCCAGCCAATCACTGCAACTAGCCATCATTTCGCGTACTCAACCCAATTATCCCCTCGTGATTGTTCAAACGTGTATTTATACTGAACTATACGTTCTAGATGGCCAGCCTCCGTGTACAGCAATGACCAGGTGGTGGTGGTAATAGCGTGTGGCCCATCTTATATACACCACATAAATACAAGCAGGGTCACAAACTATCAACAGATTTGATTTGGGCTTAAGTCCGTCAGTTCTTGTATTAGGAATTTGTAAACGGTGACTTTAGAGCCGTCCTAGCAACGAGGCACATAATAAATTTAAAGTTGTTCTGAATAGGCCTTGTTGATTCTGGCGTTAATCCGCGGGTGTTCGCACTGTCCATGCCACTGATTGCTTTATTTCCTATTAAAAATATCGATTTTTAGTTGGTTATCACTGACTCGTCAACTGCGTCGGGGCCTACTGGGTTGGCTTGGTCGCTTTAGTTAAGCCTACTGTGCCCCACTGAAAATCAGATATGTGACTGAGTTGGTAGACTCTAAATACGGATTTATTTATTTATGTATTAATTGTAAATAAAATCTGATAGTGCATTGAAATCCTTGGTGGTGGTGTCGAGTACGAAAAATTCACCTTTTTAAAGAAATGTTTTGTTTCACCCACTTTACTCCAAGAAGGGGAATTAAAACATTCTGCATCATCGTTGTTGAAGGGCAATGTCAAGAAAAAAACGCATGCAAATCGGAGGTCGTGTTCGTTTTTTATCGTGAGACGTGACACACATACAGACGGAGACAAAAGTGGTGCCTATATGGCAGCTTCGCTCTCGAATGCCTATACATTTTAATTTTGATTATCGTCGATTCACGTGGAAATATTCAAATAGAAAAAAAATCAAGAGCCCAAAATCTGCAACACAAAATAAAATATTAAAATTATCTCTTCAAACATATTGAGAATAATTTTAGCTAAGCTTTCACAAATTATGACATCTCATCATCATTATCCTCACCCATTCTTTACTTGTGACTTTATCGGGATAATCCTCATATTATCCATTCATACATCATTCATATTATACAATCTTGATTATAAAATACAGCGTGTTCATTATAAACATTACCACAATTAATGATGTAGTTTGCACAGGCAGCACACTTCAATAAGACCACGACGAATATAACACGCTATTTGCACGATACTAGAGGTTAGCTCCACAGTCCACACTATACGAAGATGCCATGACTCCACTAAACCAAACTAGTTTCTTTCCTTGTTGTCGTTAATGAGCTGGCTTATGGTTCTGATTAGTCTCGGCATCTCCACTAACGATGCTGTGGAGATGAGATGAGATGAGACTGTTGTTACTCGTCCTCCTCTATGGTTTAGAAATTACGTAACTCACAATTCATGATAGGTTGCCTGGTGGCTTCAGCTCAAGTCCACCTAGTCCCGTACTGAGATATGGAGCACTTAAAGTCTTAAAACATTGTATAGAGAGTAAAACATATAAACAGCGACTTTGGAGTGGTTAATGCAAAGAGTATAATAACAAAGCTCAAAGCAATCCAAAGAGTACATAATGCATTAAATTGCCCCACAATGAATTTGGTATATGTAACTCTGTGAGGGAACACAATATCGTCATGAATACGTGCTTTATGTGCTTATTTATGTTTAGCAACCATTTTCGTCTATTTCCTGCATATAATACGAAGACGAAACTCCCCAAGTGCAATGTGCACATTAATATAATATAGTGCATATAAAATAAAAATATTTTTATGTAAAACGCACTTACATGATTCTAAATCTTCATTGCAAGGACAACTTTATACCATTGTTGATGTATATTTCCACGTTGCAGGCGAAAATGAGGGAAATTTTTAAGTAAAATTGCCAACAAGACAAACACAAAATGGGTAGCTTGTAAAACATCATGCTCACAAAACAACTCTCATTTAAAACCACAATACCATTCCACAAATTCGTTTTATCACCGGCTGTACGCACATTGTGAACTTTGGCATATACCTTGCCGTCATATCTTACAAATTTTAAACAATTTGATTTTGCGTATAAGAAAAATAAAAAATACAAACATTTCTAGGGAAACACCCCTTATTATAAACAGCTGTGGTGTGAGGATAGTCGCAGGGTAATGTCCAACGGATAATTTAGATAACTCAATACCAGCATTCGCCTTATATTTCCAAAGAAAACATCGAAACTAATTTCAGTTGGGATTGCCGGTGGCAGGACCAGATGTCTAGCGTCGACATCCCAAACTAGATTGTCGCGCTTTACGTGTGAGATACCTCCCTCGGTGGAGATTCTACGGAGAGGGTAGTAAAACCAGTTTGGAGAGAGCCTCGAAGAGCCATTGACACTCAATCAAAGTACATTTATCATTAAAAAAAACTTGATCATTATTGCCAGTAGCGGGTATTGAACTGACGACCTCCCGCCTCTCTCACCGATGTCGCTCCTCTCTCCTCTTTCCGACATCCGGCCGGTTGTGAGCCAGCTAGGCCCGGGGCCCCGGGGCCCACGTCGCATTGCACGAGGCCCCCGCTCCCTTCCCCTTCACACCGTGCATGGCAGATAATTTCACGGTACGGCCGAGCTAAATGGAGGGAATTATCCCTGCTTCGCGACTCCATACGAACCATTGTCTTATATACAAGCATTCACGTAATTATTTCATAGCGGTCACAGAAAACGTCGGCTTCGTTTGTGATCTCTCACGTTTGGAGCTGAAGAGGAAAACAGAGAGGCTGTTGGTGACTTTAGGAGTCAGATATCGAAGATAGAAGGGGGGATATATGAATTCGTGGAGGTGGTTAATTTAAGATTACATACTAAAGCCGTTCGTAAATATTACTGTTTTTTTCTTTCTAGTTTGTCTTTTTATAGATTTTCTATCAAAGAGTCATAAGGTTGGAAAGTGTCTTCGGGGTTAGTATGTTTTTTCTGTGTCCACATTCCGCTCTAAAGAATTTCCTCATCTGATCAAAAGGAAAGAGATTTGAATGTTGAAGAGGTTTCAAAAAATTTATTGTATTATCAGTGATATTTTATAGGTAACATTAAAACAAGATAGTGATGTTGATAAAGAACATTAAAGAATCAACACTTGATACAACACCCTTCCTTCTTGTCGGCACACGCCAGAACAGTTCGAGGAAGAAGAGGACTCTTGGATCGTAATTGAATGGACGACGAAACCCATCGAGGATTGAGACTCCGTGAATCAACTTCACAACTATTACGTTTAATAAAATACAAATTCTAGTGGGAAGCCTGCCCAGGGTGCAATGTGTCTAAAAAGATAGTTCTATATTGAAATTAGCAAAATTGTGAATGGATGTCCGAGTGTTGTTTAATAGGACTCAATTTTGCATTCGTATTAACGACCGGAAAAAATCATAGTCAGGTTTGCCGGCCTCTACGGGATTCGATCTCGGGCCCCCCGAATCAATCTCTCGGTTCACTCTTCCGCCAACACCGTCGGTTACGTACAAAGTATGTCTCTATAGATGACTAAGGAATTTATTTTAATCGCAAAATATACTAAGTATAAACCAAAAATACTGCAGAATGCTGCAGATAAATACACCATGGACATCAACTTTCCCAGGGCCAACTTGACCCTCTTTAGGTAACTAACTATAGGTTACTAGGTATTGGGTAATAGGATATTTGGTAGGGAACTTCCAAGGGATCTTTTATTGGCTGTAATCTCAACATTTGCAATTAGACTATTGTTAAAACCTTGGCAAAACCTTTAGTTTGGATTGCCGGTGGAGGGTATCGGAACGATGGCCTCCCGAGTTAAAATTGGTTTGTGTTTGTGTTCCAACGGTATTTTGAAGAAAACGATATTTATTTTGCGACTCATTTTTGCGACTCGAGATATAATTCTAAACACCAAATTTAAATGGATGTATCCATCAGTTTGATTCACTGGTAAGCATGAGTTATAACTCAATTACATATTTCGGGGAAAAGGTTAAGGACAAATTAGTTGTATACACAAAATTTAATAATACCTAATAATTAATTTAATAAATTTATTACTTAAACTATTTCGTACTTTACTAACTTAAGTTCATTGTTGAGTCTGCATTTATTTAGTTGTCCTTTGTAAATCAGTTTTTTTAGTTGAATAAGATAGACGTTAAATAAAAAATATATATATATGAACAAGAACTTGCCTGTCACTACCATCAACCATCATCAATCACCATTAATTACTCAATTAGTTTTTTTTTTTTTTTTAAATTGCAGTGTTTGCTTGTGGATGGCTTTTACCGAATGTATTTTAAATATTTAAAAAATATGTGCAATTTTGCTTTATACAACCTAAAACGTTGTAATAACTTCTGATGTAAATTACAGTTTCTAGGAACTATGTTCACAAATTCTTGAATCAAATATTCATTAATGTACACAAGCTAGGGTGGGGTGGGGAGATAAGGAACACTTTTTTATGCATTGAGTGCAAAGAATGAGCCATTTGTTGGCCCACTAAAGTTTGTTGACATAGCTGCCAGTTGGGCACAGCCTTTTACACCTTAAATGCACCTATCTATCGCTGCTTTCTTATAATCGAAATTCATACTTTAAAGTATAATGCACATGTCGCAAAGAAGGATTATTTTATTCAAATACCTTTATGTCTCATGGTGCCCTTATAAAATTAAAAGTAGGGTCTAAATATTGTGATTTTATTTAGCTGTATAGTTCATTTAATACTTTGAATACGAAATGTGTTATCGTAGAATTGATTCCTTTTCGTCATCAAGTTTTCATGCGTTTAGAGACAGGTCCTAATATTTCGTTCGTAAAGTTAAAGTTAATCTAATACGAGCCCAAGAAACCTTAAATAAATCTCACAATCTGTTTATTCCTGGTGATGGAATGGAACCGAAGTCTAATGACGTCCTACGTGCAAGCGACGTGCCACCTAATGGTTACACCACAACGATCTATACTTTACTTGTCGTATGGTGAAAAATACCTCAAAATAACCTTATCGTATAAACATGCGATTTTTAAATATTGAGTTCCTAAAAGTTCACCGCTTACCGAGACTCAGTGTCTACTTTAATAAAGTAAGATAATATGTTTGCTCAGATATGTACACTGTAAATGTGAAAGACGCCGCCGCCTCTGTGAAGTGAAATCAAATCACTTGTGATAGCAACAGAGAGTAGAGAGAGCAGCTCTGTTCACGTAGGCCTCAAGGGTTTATCTCTCTCCGGTGATAAAACATTCCAGCCATATTCTTCACAAATACCATTTTATTGCAGATCCACTGAGTCATCGGTAAATAACAACTCCATTGAATATACTGTGGCGTAATGAATAGGACAATGCCTTGAGAGGTTGGTGGATACGTTAATAAATAATAAAACTAACAATTTTTACTGAACTTTATCATTTGAGTAAACAGTTAGAATACAATGTAGGTGCGCATGTATGCGGAACAGGCATTACCATGATGACGATGACGACTAAAGAATGGAAATACACAACAATGATATAGGAAGTATAGGGGAAAACGTGTAGTTGCATAGTGCAAAATATATTTTTAATAATACCAACAGTAATAACCTGTTGATAAACAAAATTGTAATGTCACCCATATTCAATTAATAAATGATTGGATAGAATGCTTTAAGTTCTTGTTTCTTTAAGGGGTTGTGAAGTGAACCATCTCTTGACCTGTGTGACGTAATGAGTATACTTGAGTGGATGATGTGACTGGGGTGGGGATGTGTTGTGTTTAAATGCAATTCAATATTTAGAAACAATTACTAAATAACCAATATTTCAATTTTAAATTGCGTTAAATATTTTCAAACAGTACTCGAACGAAATTGACAATTTTATTCCTATCTCTCAAACTGGTTGCCATTTTAAAAGTATGTAATCAAATATTATTTTTTTCGCTATCTAAATAATTTATTAATTCTCGAACGCACCCATCAGTCACACACGTATACATCATCACATCTCACCACATCAGCATACAATTAATTATTATAATTAAAAACATACATAATTACTATGTGTGTGAGGGTGTCGACGAATGCTTTCTTGGCCTCTCATTATGTAACATTACATATATTTCAAATTTTGAGTTTTATTGAAAACTCAACGTTGTTTCGGAGGTACTTTGCAGTATACCTATTTCAGAGAGATTGATGTTAAAAAACATACATAACTGGAGGCTCGCGTTTTATCTCTAGGTCACCCCCCCCCCCCAGTATCGCTCTAAATAAATATATTCAAGAAATGAACACACGCAATAAATCTGTGATAGAGCATAATATTCAAATGACGGGGTAAAGGAGTACAAAAGCTTGTTCTGCGCTGAACCGCTCGAGCTTTATGCCCCTTTGTCGGAAAGTTATCTGGCTGTGTGCAACTGCTTCGCTGCTAAAGGTTGTTACAGTTGGTTATCTTTATATTGAAGAAGAGCCGCACGTAGTTTTCCTAGTGTAGTTATCCTCAAGATAAGCCATATTGTTACAACATTGGCTACACTGTTGCCAACTAATACGCTTTTACACGAAGAAAAGTATTAGTTTTATATGAAGTGTAAAACGCTATGTATGTTTTGCCAGTGCTTACATGCGGTACTTTAGGAATTATAAACAATATTTCAATTTTCTCAGCGGTCTTATCGGTTTTACTTTGAATTATCTGGAATATGTAAACCTATTAAATGTAGGGACCATAATGTTGAAGTTTTACAGTATGACTTCAAGGAAGAGCTTGATTTGAATTTAAGTGTAATATGCGTTTTGAATTATTTTGCCAATTGCCCTTGCTTTATGGCGTACTTTGAAGCACATGCTTGTCACACAGTTATTTGTACTGTGCTTTCTTCTATTGACAGGCATAAGTTGCTTAAACTTTATCTCTGTACTTAAAAAAAAAACAGCAAACAATGTAGTAAGTAGATTTTCTAAACAATCGTAAACAGAATTCTCACCGAGAAGTATGATAGAGATAGTAGGATATTTATGTATTTATTAGATTGGCATTTAGATGGGACAAAGGACGGTTGGGCCTTGTCTTCAATTATACATATTGAACATGTACACTAGTGCAATATATATGACACATTTATATATAATTCATCTCGCTTTCTCTCTCCACATAAAATGGTATACAACATTTTGTAAAACATCATTTTTTTGAAAAGTGGAAAATGTGATTTCATGAAAAACTGTCTCTTTCGTAATGGGACAGTAGGGAAAATAATAATTCCAACCTTGATCTGAAGTGCGCGAATAGTCTGGGTGTAACAGTTGGCATTCCGTTCAGTTTCCCGCTGATTGTTGCGCTAATGTGTCTGATGCGTGAAGCTGACGTAACAGCTTGTTACCACATACTATAGTCCTCGCCGGGGCTCGAATCTGGGACGCTCAACTAGCGGCGACGCCTAATGTACCACAACCACAGGCGCGCAGTACTTGGTAGTTAACTATTAATTTAGTTAACCTCTTACCTTCCTTTACTCATAAAATGGACTGTAATTACGAAATGGTTAAGATTTATTTGTATTTAAAATATTACGAAATGTATTGTGTTTGCCTTTTGGGATAAGCCATTATTGCATGATTGTTTCAAAGCTCATGTTTGAAATTATTAATTTAACACCAACGAAAAATTTCGTACAACTTACAAAATATATGTCCGCTACAAAATTCCTTGCTTATGAAACATGAAAATAATTCCTTACCCCTTAGAAAATAATGCCATCTTATTTTGGTGCTTATGTGTTGTATTTCCCCTCAAGCCGGATTCATTGAGTGCTGAAAGTTGCGTTGCTCTGAATTGTCCAAACCAACATTTGATTAATTTCAAACTAAATGATGCATACTCGCGTATAAATCACCACTAGTTTTTGTGAGGACAAGTGAACCAATTAACTTCCCCGGCTTGGGAAGGGAAGTGAAGCCAGGTTTTGTTGGCTGATCACCCCAACTGACAGGGCTTGACCAAAGCTAAACACCATGAAATATATGTGCTGTAATTACTAGTAGATCGTTACGGGAAATAGCTGTTCGGCTAGCTGTCATACGCCGTCGTTTTATTGCATGCTTCCTTCCCTTACTTATTATCTAAGACTTGGAGTCGGTTAACTTCGAAGCCCAGCTTTTACACTCGGAAGAGTTTGATGTGCATGGCTATGCGAGAGAGAATCCATGAGAGAACCCTACGTTGATTTCTTACACGTACTCGCAAAACATGCATCACGCTTCGCGTTACTAAGACAATCAGAAGTAACATATTCTTCTACTGTAACCAAGGAATGGAAGAAATCTTATAAAAGTGATATCCAAATAATTTTAATGACTTGTATGATAACAATCGGTAGAGCAATTATTGTAAGGATAGCTAATTTATCAACTTTTTGGTAAAAGTTGTATGGAAGATTCATGGGACTTCAAACCTTGAGGATTCTTACTGAATAATGTTTTATATTGTGAGTTAAAACTTCACCCAACGGTTAAGTTCTATGAACACACAGTGGAAGTTAATATGATAGTTTCAGGCAGTAACAATGATAGGCTCTAAACGCTAGCTTCAGTTGTCATAATAATAATAATAATAATAATAATAATAATAATAATATATTTATTGGTCCTTAATTGATCATTACAATGATATTGGACAGGTCAACATTATAACACACAAAGAGTAAGCACTACAATACAATACAAGAAAAACAAGTCAACAAAGATTTAAGATGTCAGGTATTCATTGACAGAATAAAACGGATTGTTAGTTAAAAATCTCTTCAGTTCAGTCTCTTAAAACTTATCACATTGTTCTTCTTTAAGTATTTGGGCAGCTTGTTATATAATTTAGCGCCTGAGATATCAGGTCGCATACAAGATAGGTTTAGGTGATGCTCTCCAATTTTTAAAATTGTCTCTGTTCCTAGTAAAATGGTCATGGCAATCACCGTTAGTCGTTGTTAGCTTGTCATTATTTAAAACATATAAAATTGCATTGTAAATGTACAGGCAGGGCAAAGTTAAAATCTCTAGGTCTTTAAAGAACTCCCTGCAGTGGGCATAACTGCTAGCATGGGACATATACCGTACAGCCCTTTTTGTAGTCTAAAAAAGTCTAATGGTGTGGGGTGACAACCCCCAGCAGACAATCCCATACTGTAGTCTGGACTGGATATATGCAAAGTAAACTAATTTGACAACACGTAGACTGCATACATCCATCAGTCTTTTAATAAGGTAACATCCTCCTGCAAGTTTTTTACTCGCATAATTAATGTGTATGCCCAAGTCCAGCACATTGTCACAAAAACACCAAGACAATTAGTCACATCAACTTCAACAATAGAATGAGATTTAATATAAACAAGAGGACTTCTGTCAATATTTTTTTGTTTTGTTTTAAACTGCATCAACAATGTTTTATCAGCATTAATAAAAAGTTCATTATCATCACACCATACAACCATTTGATTAGCAGCCAGCCTGCTTTCAGAATACAACGACTCAAGATCAAGGTTACTAATTAAGTCATTCGAATCATCTGCATATAGAGTAACTTTACCCATATTTACCGAATCTGTCAAGTCGTTTATGAAAACGATAAAAAACAAAGGTGATAGCACCGAGCCTTGCGGTACGCCTAAACTTAACTTCACTTCTTTTGAAAAAGTTGTTTCTAATTTACCAGATATACAAACAATTTGGCTACGATCTTCTAGGTACGATTTTATCCAGGAATGAGGTTTCCCCGCAATTCCCAGGTGTTCAAGTTTTTTAAGAAGCATTTCATGATTGACACTGTCAAATGCTTTAGAATAGTCATAAAATAAACCTATCACGTGTTTGCGTTTGTCAATGGCCTCAATTACATGAGAGATAATATCACACAGTGCAGTCGTAGTGGACTTCCCCTTCACAAAACCATGCTGGCTCTCGTTTAATAGCGAATGACTGTCAAAAAAAAAGATTAATCTATGACGCATAGCAGTCTCAAAAATCTTTGAAAAACACAGAAAGTAATGATATAGGACGATAATTACTTAACTTAGTTCTGTCACCTTTCTTAAATATAGGGACCACTTTAGCTTTTTTTAAAGCATCTGGAAATTTGCCCTGAATAAATGACTCATTAACAATGTGTATGAGTGGAACCGCAATGTAAACGCTCACATGTTTTAAGATATTACAAGGAATACTATCTAAGCCAGAGGACTTTTTCTTACTAACTTTGTCCACAATATCATAAAACTCTTGTTTTCGCATAGGCCTGAGAAACATGGCATTGATCGGAGTATGGACACTTGTAGATTTAGGTTGGATATTGTATGTGCCAGGTTTATTGTACACATTTGAGGTGCTGTTATTCGACGGCAGTGACTTTCTCAATTCAGCCACACTAGTGCCAAAATGCTTGTTAAACATATCTGCTACCATTTCCTGCGAAGTAATAAGGGTTGAATCGTTTGTTATGTTTATGTCCAAGGGTGACCTCCTGTTACCGCCAGAATAAGTATTAATAACATCCCATGCGGCCCATGAGGTCCCAGGTTCGATAACCACCACAGGCACAATGTGCCACCTTTGATAAGAGTTGCATTATTCTTATCCCGTAAGCAGGAGGTTGTAGCGTACTCGGCCGAATAAACTACAATTAAACAATCAATGCTTGTTATTGATTATACGTATCATTGCATGTAAAATCAAATAATAAGTTGGTTTTGAAGTTTGGATAAGAAATGGTATTATGTTTTGGGATGAATGCATAATTAACTTTAGGGGTAATATCACGCACACCAAACACAAAAACAAATTTTACTCCCAACGTTTCGGAAAACCAGGTTTCCATTTTCAAGGGATGGGTATGTATGCTGTACGGGCAGCAGAGGTCTCGGGTTCAATCTCCGGTGAGGCGCTCTTTTAATTTATGTCTTACATACCAATATATATACACAACAAAGAGTCTCCCATTTTATCTCAATGTACTCAACTGTTGATTATCCCACTAAACATTCGTCCCGCATACAACATCACACGGTTATTTGGGTCAGATAAGCCTATTTGAGTTCTATTCCCTGGCGTGAGAAGTTTCAAGTCGAGGTTTAGATTTCAACCGTTTTCTTGTTAAAATTAATTCCCTCTTATTAGCAAATACGGTTTGATGGCCCTGCTAAATATGTTTATTACTCCACTAAGTTGTTTTCTTTTACGCGGTGAAGTGGTGGAGAAGTCACGTAGGCCCGTGAAAAGGGTCGTCGTTAAACCTCTGTGCGGGCCCCTAGCACGTTGCTGACTCCACTGCATTGTGCCTTGTGCCTTGTGCCTTGTGCCTTGTGCCTTGTGCCTTGTGCCTTGTGCCTTGTGCTGCTTTTAAGATTTATTTCATTATGATACATCAAATGGTACACAAACAACTCTGTAACGTTGAAAATAATAACAAATCATATACAGGAAAACAAATGAACAATAATCTAAATAAACAAATGGTTAAAATTAAACTGTTATTTTAAAATATCTTTGTTCTTGTTGCGAAAAGTTTATATAAATCATATTTTTAAGATAAATAATTTAATTACACATTTTGGATTTTTATATTTCTTCTTGTTCAGTTTCGTAAGTACTTCTTTAACTTATTTTCTTCTGTGTTGCTCCCCCCTTTCTAATGGGGGGCGGGGGGGGGAGGGGGGGAGTTTAATATGATTTCAGAAATTATTGTAGCAATTGGCTCAGGGACAGTGTACAGTGTTGTTGACTGCGCACAACACTTCTTTCACGCACCAAATATTACGAAAAACGTGTATAGTGCTACCAAAATAATAAGCGAATTCGAAAAGAATTCGTTTTTTAAGTGTTTTAAGCCGTGTGCCGTGTGTCGTGTGCCGTGTGCCGAGCTCAAGATGTTCTGGGTTCGATCCACTGTCGGAGAAAACTTTCAAAGCAATTGTCATGTATTGTATTATATACATACCATCATCTGCAGTATACACATAATACAATGTCCCTGACAGACAAGGACTCAGGTTCAATCCCCGGTGGAGGCAATTTTTAATTTCTGTATACCATTATAATAAATAAAAACTGTGCACAATATCATTAACATTACTAGACATCCTAACACATTCCGGCATAGAAAAATTACATTTTTTCTATTTTATTTGGAATAGGTAGGTGTTCAATGATATTTATTTATTGTTATTATTTACAAGATGTATTATTGCAAGTTGTTATTTTAACATCGCTACCCGTATTTTACTCTCTTCCTAATTATTATAATCAGTTAGCAGCATAGTGATAATATTTATGAGTGAAATGATGAAACTGCCTGTGTGTTATTTCAATCTCCAGATTTTGAAAGGTATAGTTTGAAAACTTTCCCGGGTGCATCCTTTCTCTGAAACCCATCCGTTGCACAAACACCGTATTAAATCACCTTCCCCCCCCCCCCCCCCCCCTCCCATACAAGCCCAGGCATCGCGTACACGTATGAATTCAATATAACTAAGACAATGCTAATAATATAAATTATCGTTGGAGGTACGACTGTAATCTAGCCTTGAGGAATGTTTGAATGTGTGAGCCCACACACCACACACAGGACGTACACTACTGGGCATGTGGGTGGGTGCATGGGTGCGAAGGAGACACAGCGAGCGCAAGTTAGTGCCGGCTATAATTGACCTTTGACTGTTGCTCATTTTATGCAAAATGGTTTCTGCTTTACTTGGTGTTCGAATCCATGGTCCTTTAGACTTGTAAGGTGCGTGGCAAATCATTATTTAAAAACATTTAGAAGTTTGAAAGTATAATTTGAAGTAAAACATTCATTCTATTTCAAATATGTTATGGTTGTTTCATTGAAATACTTCAAACCATTCACTTTGATCATACAAGTTTTAGAATGGCAACCTTTCTCAATTTAAACACTTGAACTTAGTATTACACGTGTACTTTCTTATTATGTAGATCCTTCATCATCGTACTTTATGCGGCTGTATTTTAAGATAGTATTAAGATATAATAAATAAACAAATATTATAAATGAAAAATAAATTATGAAGACTCGATTGTTACACTAAATATTTATGTACGTAGCCTGAATATTGAAATAAGATTATTAATAACGATGTAGGTAATTATTTATTGGCATCCTTTGTAAATCAGTTTTAACTTTTAATAACTCTATAGGATATGCGTGAAATAAATTTATATAAAAACAATTTGTTTACTTATGTCATAGCTAATACCACTTCTGAGCCTAATTGAGAAACACATTAATAAGTTATTTCTTTTTCAGGTCTCGGCAGTTTTCGTGGATCAACAAACGGTAAGAAAACAAGATTCGTAGACACGAAATTACATAATATTTAAAACAAATAAATAAAAGATTTCTTATTTAGAGTCTTATTTAACTGATTTTAATTAGGGAAGTTTAATCTTATGCGGGCTGAGCCGGTATGCAATCGACGAGCGAACAATGGCCAACCAGGGATCGGTATTGGAAATAGGAAACACATACTGGCAGTTTTTTTTTTCATAAATTATAATAGGTCTACATTATCAATTATTTTTTAAATTTATGTTATAAACGATAGTTAATTTGTCTTTGCGCTTTATACTTTCTTGGATTGTAAAACAATTTCAAGAATTTTCATGAATTCTTATTACTTTAATAACTTTATTTAATTTATTTGGTGTTTTGGTATTTGTTGTCATTCCCCCTCCCCCCCCTTAAAAATTAAATGTTTAAATAAATAGAATATAAATAGTAAAATACACATCAAACATGGTTCCGGTACTCGGGATAGTATAGAAACTTTGTAACACTGTTTACACACAAAATATATTCTGCTTTCTTCAATTGTTATAAAAACAAATTATACACAATTACGGGAAAAATATGACAACGTCAATGTCAAATATAAATGTTCAGTAAAACTAGGAATTTTTGTAAAAATATAATTCTTTTATCAAATTTACAAATATTTGTGATACAATTGGTTCACGTATTGATATGAAACATCGCTCAAATGCTACGTGTAAAGTGGTCACCTGTTCTAGTTTTCAAATTGGCACAGGCAAACTAAACGCGGTTTAAGTGGTATGCGCTACGTCGGCCGAGTAATCGAGGAAAATGCAAATGTACACGTGTAAATAATGTTTTTTATGCAGCCTACAGCATTTAACTCTATTAAACTAGTTTAGTGCGAGTCCATATCCAGAAAAAAATACAAGAAGTGGAGAATAAATAAGTTGGTCATAAATCGTCTCCTCACATATGAGACAAGCAGCTAATTACAATTCACATCGGTGCTGGGTTCGATGACTCGCTCCAACTCGAACTGGCATCGTACCGTGCAGGCGAGGTACGCTAGTTTACTATTTAGACAGATCAGCTGTAGAGACCACAGGGTTAAATCACTTCTCGAAACGGTCATGTGGGTTTATTTACTAATTAAGGGGTGGGGGGTGGGGGGGGGGCGGGGTTGGGCCTTAATTTTCAATTTGCCTATAAAATATAATTGATTTCATTCTGACAACTACATACATAGCTTATTTCTTAAAAATAAATTTATTTCACACAATGTCGAGTTTGAAGTCGATTTGTTAAAAAAACAAGCATTAATTCGAAGTAAATGCATTTTTAATGACATTAAGCTAAGCTATTTGGCTAAGCTCGAGAAAACCAGCTTTTGACGCAGAATGCAGAGGTTATGTCTGGATCACTTGGAAGATCTTTCGTTTGTCCTATCGGGTTGTGGTTTGCACCAAAATGGTAAGTAAGAATGTATAATATGCGGTATCAAGGCACATTTTCCAAAATTTTCTCATTTTTCTTATTAACTGACCGTAAATATGACACCAAACTGTTAATTTATAGTAATTTACCAATTTTGTGTAGGAGACAATTATTTGAAATGTCAAAATGTGCTTTGATAGGAACACGCGCTTATTCTTTCGGAACAGCCTCCCAAAAATGCAGATTTTTGGATGAAAATTAAAGGTAAAAAAGCGGTACGTTCTATATGTAAAATTAGCTGGATTTGACGATTGAGCACTTTTTAAATGGGCATTTAACATTGTGAAAAAAAGTTGGCCCGAGCTTGGCAAACAGTCTTAATCTGAACCCGTATATTTATTCTTAGATAGAAGGAATTCACTGGCTAGTTTTCTGTCATTGTCACTTATCTCGTTTTGGTAATACTTGGCATGTAATAATTGATATTATTATAACCACCACAATCATGAAAATAATAAAGCTGGTAATAACAATAGCTGTCAGTAATGTGGTTTGAAATAATGCACGCCATATTTCTCGGCATGCAGAAGTTAAAGATGATTCGACTGTCATGAAGAATAAGTTATAGTAGGCCGTGGACGCATGTCTCGAGGTACCGACCACTTTTCACACCATCCTTGTGCTTAAGCCTTCATCTAAATCATATTTCGATCCTTACGAAAAGCACACAGAATAAATTAAGATATATTGGCTGGTAATGTTTGTTATTATAGGCGAGTGAGTAATGACTATCACAGAATTAAACTGGGAATCTTGCTGCTCAAGTTGAGGCAATTTGAAAAACATCGACACTTTAGGCATTTTTTTCTATTCCAATTATGTAAAATATTTAGAAACGTGAAAAGAATGTTAACTATTTAGCATTTCCAGCCAATCAGCTAGTGCGAGGTGTTTGTTTGACGAAGCCATCTGCATGAACGTTTTAATTGGCTGTTTGTGTGTTGTGTATCCCATCCAACGGTTTGTACAGTCGTGGTCACAATATATCAATCATCGCTCCATGGGTTTCACATTGACTTGGATTCATTCCAATCGAATCATCAGGGTACTTAGTATTTACCAACCAGACATGATTAATTGTTGTAGAGTGATAACTAATAATATCTACACATCGCCGACATCCACGGTCCATCCCACATATTGCCAGTGCCCCGCGAAACATTCGCTCATACATTTTTGTGTTTATTTATGTTTCAATAAAAACGTTCCGGTTCTCCGTTTACAATATACGTTGTTTCACACACCTCAATATTAAAGTTTCTTGCTGAACATAATTTTATGTGTGTTTTGCAAGTTAAGTGGATCATCGTCTACTATAGCAGCCTCTGTACGTGTAATGGGTGAACTATCCCATATGCATCTTTTGCTTCCAGTATTATTAGAATCTGGCTCGTAATTTTACATACTATATGTAGCTTCATTATTTTGTGTGAATATTAATACAATTAAAACATCTTCAAATATGTAACAAAACGATCATGCAACCGATAGGTATTAAAATCTCTATAGTCTTAAGTGCTCATTGAACTTAAAATGTACTGGTGTTCAAGAATAGTAACATACAAGACAAGCAGTGGTTTACGAACAATTAGGAAGCAATAAGAAAGTCAAGCTGAATGCATCGCACATCCAAAGAATGGTGTTAATAAGGGAGCCTTGAAAACAAGCACGTGTTTTAGCGTGAGAAGATCCCCTACCATGCGTAAGGACCCACGTGCACTAACCCCCATCCTCTTGCGGAACAAATTCATCGTAAGAAGATTCTACTTTCATTTGAATATTCTTGACGTCCGCGGTGGCTCATACGGTTGAGACGCACGCCCGAACCAAAAGTCATGGAGGTGGCCCGGTGGGTTCGAATCCTGAATTAGACATTACGTATGTTTGTAATACTAACCCTCGCTTAGGAAGTAAGCACCACTCATCACGTATTGCATCGTACACTCAGCCAATGTGTTTGCAGTTAATGAGAATTTAAGGAAAAGTGTATTGCTTATATTGTTGACATAAAAATATACATTTTTCGTTCCGGTAGCAAGCTATTGCGATAAAGGAAATTTGGCAAGAGGTTTAATAGCTTACTCCTAGAGCGAAACCCACATTGCATTTGAAAAGCTCGTGTTAGTTTTAATGTTTGACGCAGATTAAAACAAATGTTATCATTTAGATTGATTAATTACAGTTCCAGTGAATACATCAGTTTCCTCGTTGTATTATTCGATCATTGGCGGATTTTGATTTTTGTAATGCATTTCCTACGTCTGTTAGTAGATCTCGATAACATCATTCATGTTCTATGACGAGGGAAAACTTAAAAAGCTTAAGTCATGATTGATGGCTGCTGCTCTTTACAATCATGCCAGCAGCTCAATTGTCCTCATTTTGTTATTTTAATGGTCAAATGATCATCATCGAACTTTTAAATCACAAGAAATTACCGTATTTCTTCCAGTTGATTGTAGGCCCTGTACGTCGTATTTGTAAAATTTGAATATATTATTGTAGATTTTAAGTTGAATGTTTTACCAAGATAGTGCAATTCATCAATCTCACACGAACAAACAAATAGTGGCATTCTGAACGTAGCAATACTGTTATTATATTCATTGCAAATTCATGGGATTAGTATTTATCCTAATCACGTAATTTTGTTCAAATATCATCACACCAACATATATGAAGATTGGTCAGTGCTGTCAAGACGAACTCTGTGTTTTTTGCTTGCGATCTTCCTAGCGTCGGTATGAAAATTGGATGGCATCCCTCCTTATTAAACTAGCTGTCGCCGCTCAAAGAAAATCGTTTACATTATTACTAGGCTTATTTATATTTTCTCACCCAATCATCTCGGCACTCAGGTCAGCTTCCTTCCAAACTACATTCTAAAGTAATTGTTTTCCAGGTGATAAATCAATGAGCACCTACTATCGCCACATCTCAAAACTAATCTAGCCTAACTCGAATTGACTTCTATACCCTAAAGGGATTTGGATTTTTTCCTGTTGGTTTTTCATGCACGTCTGTTCTATTTTGATGATCTAACCAAAATACAAAAATGTTTTTCATTTTTGTCGTCAATGTTGATTTATAAGAGAGCCCATTTCATTCTGAGTGATACATTAGCTCATTTGTGTTATTTAGTTAGTGAAGTCATTATAACGCACATTTGAGATGATATTCTTGGTATATTTACTGATGATTGGTAATTGATACTACTGAAGTCTTCTCTCTTTTACATAATATTATACTTTCGTATACTTTCACGCAATTCTTTCGCAACATGACTTCCATTGGTCTTGTTACTTAGCTTCAGTTGATTTATTGTATTGAATAAACTCAAACTAGACAAAGAAATATCGATGACATTATTAATAATAATAATTAACTAACATTATATTATTATGCAGCTTATGTTCTGATTAAGGTATAAGGGAGTGAAGCTGCCATATGTGCATAACTTTTATTTTCTGTCCGTTCGTCCGTCTGTGAGAGTGCCCGTTCGGTTGGCATGCAACTTTTTGTAAGCATTGTCCTACAAAAAGGATGATACTGAATGTTTTTGGTGACCATGGTGGTATGGGGGGAAGGCTATCCCCAGAAAGTTTAAAAAATCATGAACCGGCACCTACACCATTTCAGTACGCACGAACATACAACGAACCTTTTTTAGTGATTAATGCCTACCCGGCACCTCCACCAAAATTTAAATTCGTCGTGTTATAGTTAAATGTACATGTAGGTAGGTAGATTGGTAGGTATAGGCAGGGTTGTAAGTAGGTAGTGACAAATAAATAAGTTTTCTATGTTTTATTTGAAATATCACTCATATTATATCTTTTTATAAATAATAATTGTTCAAGAAATCGGAAATTAACAGCAAACTCCGAAGCTTTGCAATGACAACACTTGCTCGACAAACTTTCAAGGTAGTCTTTAGAAGAAGTTCTATCTAACTATAACCTATGATACTTATTGTCCGAAGATGTATATAATGTTTCCACGGAGCACAGATCACACTGATGGCGTAGACAAATATAAACCAACCTTGCGAATGCTGGACGTGCGTTGTGTTCGCTGCCCCTAATATACCCCATAGCTCCTCAAGAGCCGTGTTTCCCTAATCAATTCATTTGCCATTTAGATACTTTTATTGCTATTTCTTGGTCGTTATTTGTGAAGGTAATTCAGAATACCTGATAATGTTAATCGGACACAACATAATAGCGGAGTACTCGCTCAAGATATAGTCACAGTGAATTCATTTAGATGTTTCAAATAATACTATTCTATCTGTGAGCAACAATTTTATCCATCTGACATAAACAGTATTCGATATTCTCGTCACGCTGATTCCCCAAAAATAAACAATGTGTACACACCTTATGAAATATAATTATACAGTGCTATCATATAGTCTACATTGATTTATTATATTATAAAATAATACCTTTCTATTCCTATGGGTTACCTGTGGGTGCAATCACAAAATATGTAAGGGGACAAGTTTTTCATGGCTAAACCCTTATTTCCCCTGCTAATGTGTTAAGCTAATAAGTCATGGACATACCACGTCGAATTAATTGGCTTAGAACTGACCCAAAAGGCAATCCACAATTCTTTCCACGACAGCATAGTAATATAGGCACCCATTTTTTGTTCTATTGTCCAAAATATTATGATGACGAACGTACATTTTGACATTCCAAAACAACTACAAGGATTTAATTTTAACAATGATATGTAGGCCGCTTTAGTATTTTTTCTATCACAAATGAATATGGTTCTCTTAATCTCCATATTAGATTTCAATGAGTACTCAATCATGTCTAAATGCGTTCCCTATTAATAATAGTTCTAAGGCATGGCTCTGTTGTTGGGTTATTTAACTAACACCTTGTTCCGAAAATACCCTACGTAGGAATTAAGAATAATACTCGAAGTTCGCGTTGGGTTTGGGCATTCTTCATACGTCTTCATATATCATCGTAAGTTACCGGCCATGCAGGCGAAGGTAGGTTAGGTAGGTGGTGATGGACCACTGTTTGTTCTGCTAGCGCTGTTATGAATGAGGGAGTCAAGTCGCTCGATCTGTGTGGGCGACGCCATTCAGGCTTATTGCATGGCTAGAAATATTTCCGAGGGAAGGGCTGACAAGAGTCTCTCCAGGAGAGAGTAATAATACCTGCTAGGTGCTCCCGTACTGGGCCATACTACCTCATTAAACATTTACAAGGAATGTTTAAGTACTTGTAAGTTGCAACAATAAAATTAATAACGCGAACAATTTAGTCCTGTAACAAATGTGCAAGTAATTAGTATTACTCTTGCAGTTAAAGTGGGGTGGGACTGAGTTGATGTTCTTTGCGTTCCTATTCCTGCAGCCATAACCAAAATAATTCATTACATTTACACGTTAGTACAATGTGTAAGTATTGCTAAAAAATTATAAATTTTTGCCCTAACACATTTTTGATAACTTATTTATTTTCTTTACTTTACAATAATCAATAAATAATTGATAACTTATTTATTTTTCTTTACTTTCCAAGAATCAATTGAGGGAAAAGTGTTATGGTCTTTGCCTTCCTTTTTCATTTTTACGTTACCTTCTTCCATGTTAACTTTCAAACATAAGTGTCAAAGTGTTCGGAATTGTCGAAAAAATTAAATGTGGTACTGGTATAATGAGCATGTCCACTCCCCCCCCCTCCCCGAATCCAAGCAGCCAGCGTGTGGTAGCAACTAAACGTCTCCTTGTGTCAGGAGAGAGGAGGTTAGGATGTAAGGAAACCTTATGAAAGAATTAAAGCCAGGAGTCACTAGAAGGCAATATAACCACACAGGGAATCATACACACTTGACTTAGCACAATTGATGTGAATGTGTTAACGTGTCTAGGTATAGCCCTTTGATTAAACATTGAATTAAAGATGACATTACATGAACTGATACATAATATGAACTATAATACAATTTATTTTAATTTGCATACTTTTAAGTACATTTCGTAACTTTTGTTGTAACTTTCTGAATATTTTTGGCAGTATTATTTTTTTCTCTAGAAACCCCTTAATAATATAAAGTAGGTATAGTGTCGTAGGAATACAAGACTAGGCTTCTCACCTGTCTGTCTGTCTGTCTGCCTGTCTGTCTGTCTGTCTGCCTGTCTGTCTGTCTGTCTGTCTGTCTGTCTGTCTGTCTGTCTGTCTGTCTGTCCGGATGTCTAATCTCTGTTGTCGCTAGCTGTCCTGTCTGTCTGTCTGGTCTGTCTTACTTTCTGTATGTCTGTCGCTTCCTTCGTCTTTAAAGCAGATGCGGTGATCAGAGTTATCAATATTGTTTCATTGTCTAGACGCAAACACATATTTTTGTGTAATGTGTCTGGCTCATTTAAATCACATTAGTGCTATCTGGAACCGTTACAAGTTTGGCATTAACCAAATTGAAATAATCATTACACATTCCATTTACTATTAACCACAATGTTTTATTCATATTTTCCCATAATTTTTCTTTGTCATAGTAAGGCAAATATCTTAGTTGTTTTAGAATCGTATTGATTTACACATTATTATCTAATCGAAGTAGGCCTACTTACACCGGATTTAACATTGCATCATGTATAGTGTATTATCGTGTACACATACAAGTTGGCTAATTTACATAAACATATCAGGTACTCTTACACGTAGGGAAACTTTCAAATCATCAGTACTTGTTACAAAGAGTAGATTTAGAGCGATCGCTCCCATAGTTCGGTGCGTGAAGAGATAGAGCGGTGCGTTCCCCCTAGCTTGCCCGTTGACGCGTGCAGAGAGCGGAGGGTGTGGGCAAGCTCCCCCCGACCCCTGCCACCGGGTCATCAGTCAGGACTCAGGAGCGACAGGTTGGCGAGGGGACCAACAGGTAGCGGGTTATACAGTGGTTCACTGCGTACCAGATATACTAGTGGAAGTAACTTCCTGTTTTGGTAAATACTATGTTTTAGTGGTAGTAAGATGCAGTGTTGGTGAATGCTATGTTCAAGTGGAAGTAAGTTCCTGTATTGGTAAATGCTATGTTCTTGTGGAAGTAACTTCCTGTATTGGTAAATGCTATGTTCTTGTGGAAGTAAGTTCCTGTATTGGACAATGCTATGTTTATGTTCTTGTGCAAGTAAGTCTATGTATTGGTCGCTATAATATGCCATATTCTCTGGAAGTAAGTTCCTGTATCGGTAAATGCTATGTTCTTGTACAAGTAAGTTGCAGTGTTGGTAATTAATGTACAATGTTCACGTAGTAACGTTCCTGTATTTGTAACTAACATAATATAATTACAATGTGCACGTGGAAGTAAGTTCATGTATTGGTCAATATAATATGCCACATTCATGTGGAAGTAAGTTTCTGTATGAGTAACTATGAAATGCTATGTTTAAGTGGAAGTAAAGTTCCTGTATGAGTAACTAATAAATAATGTTCAAGTAGATATGCTATATTCACGTGAAAGTAAGTTTCTGTATGAGTAACTTATATGCTTACGTGATATTGACGCAGAATTGAGTTCTGGTATTGGTCACAATTATGCGACACGTACGAAGTAAGTTCTTGGAGTAAGTTCTTCTTCTAAGTAATTTACTTCATTGGGATTTTATGTCCATCTGTTCATTGTAAATATTACAAGAATAAACAATAAATAAATAAACAACGCCAAAAAAGTACGTTAATTTAGCGGAAATATGGCAGGTTTGTAGTGAAGCAAGAAAGAAAGAAGCGTGAACTTCCCCAAATAGGGCAGGAAACGTTAGAATTTCTAGTAAAGACATGTTATAAAATATTTCCATAGCTATGAAGAGGTGATTAACATTTTCATAAGAATGTAAATCAATACAATAGTAAAATATTTTAATATTATGCTCCATAGCAAAAAACACCAAAAATGTAACTTTCAATTTGTGATTTCTACCTCCACTGAACATGAAATAGTCCACACTACAAGCCTGTTGCATGAAAGAAATACGTGTACTAAACGCTAATCACTGCGCATTATTCTGCATCAGGGGTTACGTTACGTAACGTAACGTAGTCACGCGATGACTCTCATTGCAAAAGAGCAAGCAAAATGCTATTGTATTAATTGTCTGGAGATTTGTTCTGATTAATTGGAGGTTTGCTTGCCAACACAGCACAGCACCGGATATTATTCCGAGGGGTGACGGCCAGTAGGTCAGATGGCCCCTGCTTCCGGCAATACCGAGCCCTGTTCACTCACCCAGCACAATATCTACTTGCACAATCAACAATTCTCGACTCCATTAACATCTATTAATATTTGCTTACTTAGTGAGCATGGTCGAATTTCGGAAAAGGAAGGTAATGAGATGGAAATGGAAAATAGGCATAAAGAGGGATCCGAGGAGCATGTCCCATCCATTTCATACAGCTCACTTTAAATTTATAAATCAAAAACTTATAGAACCAGTAGATGTTAATATTTATAGCATGTTGTATTCTTTTCAAGAATTATTGAGAAAGAATCTTGAAAATAATCTTATCATCACGAGAATATTGCAGAAGTCCAAACATAATGTACATATTACCACTAAATATTATTTTTACTAAAAGTTTATTTATTGTAATGAGAAGAATCTTTATTATAATAGAAAAAAGTTGCCCATCAATCGCAATAACCGACGTATGTAGCTAATGCATGACGTGATTCGGGGCGTCCCGAGCTCAAATCCCGCCACCGGCAATCCTTACTGACAGTTTTCCAAAGTTTAATTCAGTCGTTAACGCGAACGCAAGGAATAAAACAGCGCTTGGGCATTCTTCATAACTAGTCTTACTTCATAAAACTACTTAGACATTCGAAGAAAGACATGCAATAATTTCTGGGTATGTATCGTACGAGAAATTAAATAAATCAATCGCAATCTACTTATGACTGATGGAACATAATAGCATACCATCAGTCCTTTACTGGTTAGTTTTGTAAGTTAACTTTGAGAAACACGATTACCAAAACGAACAGTAGACAAACCGCATAATGTGAGAAATATGTTTGGAAAAATGCCTTTTGTGTGTTATTGATGTGATTCGAATCGCATCGCTTCTTGGGCTAGACACCTGACGAAAATAGAAAACCGTTCCCACGCTTCAAGTGAGTAACAATCACAAAACCAAATACATTTTCAAACCGTTTACCCTATGAGCCAATCAGCCCCCGCACTGGTCCGTGTAACCGGCGGTCGTGGTTCGAGCCCCGGCAGTGGCAACTCTTATCGCATCACATAATAAAATCGTTCCAACCGTTGTTCTTGGCACATTAACTTGATCGTCCGTTCTATCCGAATGAATCTATAATCGTTCATTTAAATCTGTTTTATCGGTTGAGTAACCAGCTATTGAATAAATTCCTCGAAGGACACTTGAACTGTCCAGTATGCCGATCCAACCTCCATTATGGAAAACTTCCAGTTTAGGACACGTAGCGAACTAAACAATGAAGCCTAATCAAACTTTCAGTTAAATTACAGTGGCAATAACATTATTTGTTTGAATGGGGCTCTCCACGCATTTGTCCCCCCATCAATCGCACCGGGAAGCCATTTGCTATAAAAGCTATTATCCACCAGGCTACACCCTTCAACGACTCTTCCATGGCTAGTCGGGCTGGCTTGGCGTACTTGCACAAGACAATAAGATTACTACAGATGTAATGTTTCATAGCGCGTGCATCAGGAGGAGGGGCGTCCACCTTACAGAACACATCAACAGTGTTGTTACTTGTATGGGCACGTGGATTAAGTAATTACTTAGAAGTATAATACACGTCTATTAACTCGATTTGCTATTCAAACGATAGACTACACAAGAAGAGAAGGGTATTAGCTTTTCAAAATTGTGAATTAAACTGGCATTTAGGTCATTGAACGTGCAAAGAGAAAATAAATAAATATCTATAATATTATCAACAATTATTGGAGTCATCATAATTAATGAAACAAGCACCCAAAAGAGCTGGAGTGAAGCTACTAAAGCAACAGTTTATCGAAGAACAATACACAAATAATGAAAAGTTCTCCTTTCCGTTCCTGAAACTCTGGAGATACACAAAAAAAAAAACTAATTTCAGGTCGTCGAAGATGAATACAACCGTACGTTCTTTCTTTAAAGAAATCTCGTTGTTGGTGGAGGTGCCGGGTTAAACAGAGATATAACACTAAACATACATTCAGACAGTCGAAGCCATCGAAGATGAATACAACCGTACGTTCTTTCTTTAAAGAAATCTCGTTGTTGGTGGAGGTGCCGGGTTAAACAGAGATATAACACTAAACATACATTCAGGTCGTCGAAGATGAATACAACATTGAAATAATACGTTTCTTTATTTGTTTTAATGTCGCTGTAGGTGGAGGTGCCGGGTTTTGACATGTTTGATTGACTCTAGCCCCTTGCAACTAACTCCTAGACCCAGGGTTATCAAAACATTATTTATCTTTCTTGTTGATGAGAAATGTCACAAAAACACATGATAAGAGGGGTCGCTGAGCATGACCCAACTCAAATGCGCGCACACAGTTGTGGATGATTTTGATTTCTGCTGAACGGTTACTTATACCCTTACTAAATTTTGCATTAACTTTAATTAAGTACTTTTATATTGATATTCACAGTTGGTTGCAAAAAATGAGCCATATAGATCCATTGCGAGACATAAGTCCAAAACGTGAAAAAATGGGAAACTCAAAACAGATTTCAATTCAGGAAATTTCCACCAAACCGTTTATCTTTCGATGTACCAAATTTTCCTTGCGTTCATATTAATTTAAACGTTGATAACCAGTATGCAAATTTGTCGTTAAAAAAATTTGCACAGTTGAAATGAATTCCCAAAGTTTAGCAAAATTGAGTATATTACGTAGATTTCACATTTTTTCCAATCAATTAATTAATTTAGGAAAACGCGTACTGGATATCTCATAGGTTGATTCTTTCTTAACGTTCGTGTAAAATATGATTACGATGTTTTTAACCATTTACCCGGATAAAAGTTTAAAATGATCGCTTAAACTCGTCTCCGCGCCAGCCTTTTTCGGTTTTAATCACGAGACGTGACACATCACGTACGCTCGGACATAAGTACGGTCAGAAGTGTGATGATTATAAGGGAGCTTCGCTACCAAAGAATAACATTTTGCTTAATTCTTGGGCGTGTTCAGTTGTCTATTACATTGTATTTGTTATTACAAGTACTTATTGTATTTGGTATTCGGTGTAGTGTATATCCTAATGCGTTATTTCTGGTTGGAATCATCGGTAGGTGAAGGTGATATTGTGAAGTACTCCCACCATTTGTAACAAAATACATTACGCTTTCGCAGTTATAAATATTCATGATTACTTTTTCGGAAGACGTTGGTGTTGATGTTTCAAGGTAAATTATTATAAGTTTGACTACACTTAAACTCGGTTAATCCGAAAAAAATATTCATGCACATAGTTACTTCTTTACCTTGTTTGCTTAGCTATTGTTTCAAAAATCTGAGATCTTCATAACTTAGTTTCTAACAATTATATTCACCTAAACTAGGCCACTTCGCGAACGCTTTTTTCAGTCGCGTTGAGGGATGAGCTTTTTTAATTTTTCTGTCCAATGATCACGTTTTTAAGTAAGATCTCATTAGTTGAATTTTGACCAACTTTTTCAACTTTTCATTCAAAAGAGACTACATCACCGTTATCTTTATGTCAATGTAAAATATGAACGTTGCAGCCCCACTTGTTTGGTCAGAATCGGCCAAATATCACGAAAATATCGTACTAAAAACCGGGGGGTGGGGTGGGGGAAATCGTAAAAGTACGGCTTGTATGAAAATATTTCTTCAAATATCTCTAAAATCATAACATATAATTTCAGTGATTTTAAACGTTCTCATCGTTTGCCAAATATCAGGAAAATATCTCATTAAAAATCGACAAAAATCGTAAAAGTTCGATAATCATAAGCAATATTAATTGGTCGATTGTACCCAAAAACGTGGCAAGTATAAGTTAAGAGATTTCGAAGGTCCCCTCAAATTTTCATCAAGATCGCATATGCCGTTTGCCCGGTAAAGCGCGAACAAACAGAGAGAGAAAAAAAAACACCCGAGTTATTATATTTTTTGTGCGGGGGGGGGGGGGGGCAGTGAAATTGAAGTCTTCGATTTGCTCATCCAATAATAACTGGCTATATTTCGGAATACTCTACCCCCCCCCCCCCAGAACTAACCACATGCCAGTGTATGGCTCACGTGCATATACGACCGGAAACCATGCTAATTGCTTATTTTCTACGTCCTGAGCATTAGATTCCCTCTGTTCTCTTGAACGGTTATGATCATTCTACCATGGTTTACCCTGTCCTGGATCCCACGCACATGTGATCAGGTGCATGGCTGGTCTTAGGGAGGGGGGGGGGGGGGCGTAGAGCGCGCCATCACTTACACGAACTTGCTAGATAATTTACGTCAAGATAATTACTTAAGGAAATCAGTCAAAGTTCAAGTTAAATATTTCTTTGTCTAAGATCCACATATTGCGGTAATTATAATAGGGCCCATTTCAACCGGAGCCTTCTGAGTTAAATAAACGAATAGAGCGCAGGGTGGTCCCAACGCAAATTACTGACAGCTAGAGAACCACAAGGATGGACCGAATGACAGATTGTTCCAAAGCTTCGGTTATTTATGGCACTGGCCTTTTTGTGTACATACACTTTTGCACCTTGACATCATTTTGTTAATGTGCTTAGTAAAGTAAAATAGAGCCCCACTGCTGATACAAACACATTAACAAAATGTCATTAATACAGGCGTAGAGAAATTATGAGTAATTAGTCGTGTGTAATATTAGTGTTGATTCCAGCTATTGATGACATAGATAAAGGGAATACATCAGTTAACAAATATAGATAAATGCTATGTAAGAAACAGTATGGTGTACGAGATAATTACAATTTGACATATTCCCGTTGCTATTGAACTAATAAATACATACTTAATAAAATTTATTATAGCAATTACGCTTAGTTACCATTTACAAGCGGCTCAAACCGTTATATATTGTAAATAAATAAAATTAGTGCGTATTTTTCGTCTACCCACTATAACTACGAAAATGGAGTGCACTGTAGGGTACATTCTTTGTTTATCTTGTAAAGCTGCCAAGATGAATCGGCAAGAAATATCAATTGCGTTGTAAAGAGGATTTATCTATATAGAAAGGATCGCTAATGCCTTGGCCGAACATGCAATGGTTTTGGGTCAAAGCCCTAGCCTGAGACATCGATTTTATTTTTGATTATTTATTATCTCGGGTGTCCGAATTTGAATATTTATTTTATGGTTTATGATCATTGTACTTATCTATTAGCAGCCGGTTCAGTTACGGCATTTCGATCAAAAATCTTCAATTAATTGCAAATTCCAAAGCCACCGCTGCATTACTAGACATTAAAATATGAATGAAGTTGGTAGTTATTAAGTCATTTGAAGCTGTGTGTATGCGCAAGGTTTTTGGGGGCGTACTTTGAGAAACACACACGTCACAGATATTCGTAATGTTGTGCATAGTTATTTATCATCCACATACATTTAGTCATTAATGAAGTTGTAAGACAATACCAACGTAGATTAGTACCTGAGCATTTATTCTTGGACTCTCTGTAGAATGTGAATACAAAACACTCAATTTCAAAACTGCAACTCACGTAAGGCTTTCGAAAATTCGTTATGCCTCGATATAAAACAGCTTTTAAAACTTGTGGTGATCCTTGCGTCATTAATTTATTCATACGCGAGTGCATCTATCCATTCACAACCTTCTTTAACTATAGGCTAAGTAAATTCCAAATAAATTATATCATATGAATACTTGTGTCTCATTACGCCTACGGTACCACAAACACTTTGGAACTTGAGTAGGAAGATAGACGCATGGAACTGATGAATGAATTTATAATAATAGTTTTAAGACCCTAAGCCACATTTATTCAATTATTTATCGCACAAAATATGAATACGTTTAACCATAATGTATTCAGCTGGTAAAAGTATGAAAGTTGTAGACAATGGTCTTTGTTAGAGGGCATTCTTTCAGGGCATTGGTGTTTTAAGCGTCGAATCTTCTTCTGTGAAAGTTTCTTGGGTCGCCGTGATTCTGCAAATGGACCATCTTTGACGTGGTTGGTTTTGTTTTGAGACTGATGGATGGATTGTCAGCACCCTATGGGCTTACATCCGGCATTAGCATATTATTATACAATGAGAGGAAGGTATAGCCTGACAATCTCAACACGGGCGTCCGTCCGTCTTATCTCGCCACGAGCCATTGATTTCTTCGACACAATTACTTATCATTTGTCTAATTGTCAATGCTATTTTGTCCAAAGCCATGTCAAATAAGTCGGAGTAAAAGGCAAATACTTGAATCGTAAACATATGGTTCATAATAAATAATGTTATTTGCGCAAGTAAATTCGATATTTGTTCATCCAAGTATTACTCAAATGGAGAAGAGTACGAATATGGCTGTTTCGTTCATTGTGGCTTGGTAATAAACCAAAACTGTATAACTATTTTATTTACGTTCCCTGGGCACAAACATGTGAATCCAAACTGATATTAATATTAACTATTAAATCCTCTCACGGTACATTATGGCTCACAATGGTTTTACATAAACTCGTGCCTTAAATTCTCTTGTCAAAGCTCTGAGTTATAGGGCCTACCTCTATACATATTGATCAATACCTGCAATCACCAGCCTATCAATGTAGATAAGTAACAGTTACCGTTGACTAGCCAAACATCTCTACATAGGCTAGGCTGCGTTTTTTATCCATGTATTTAAAAAAAAATTATAATAGTAATTCTTGTAAGAACTTATGGAACTTATGTGATGTTACTTTTCTCGCAGAACAATTAATTAAAGATTTGAAACGACAAATGGTGTTGCAATTCGAAAATATTACTTTGTGCATACTGGTAAATTCAATAGCGACTCGCAAATTGACTTGAGAAATGCTAGAATATTTTTATTTTCTCGTGTTTTTTAATAGAACATCTTAATTTGAACTCTTAAAACGTTTGAATTTTAAAATTGAAGTAAATATTGTGATTCTATTGTCATACAATGGAATATTACATCATAGATAACCTTTCAAACCAAATCTTTTTGTTTCACTTGTTTGTTTTTCTATAACTTTCCCAATTTGAATTGCAAAGTTTAATTTCAGCCCCTCATAAATACCCTTCTACTTAACCGTCCAACTGAACGAGCTTTCATGACCGCTCTCAATACAACGATAAACCTTTGGAGGTAGCTCACGAGATACGAGCCACATTCTAAGTCGGGAGGGTATCGGATCGACAATTACCACAGGCTTTCCACTAAGTTGTTATTTAATTAACTTGCCTAATTTAAACGATTTGAGTTCTATAAAAAAAAAACTTGTCAATTCTACGCCATAATCCTCACCCTCAATAACCTAGATCGTCACAGGAAGGTGGACAAATTATCCCTGGGCAGTTGTCATTAGGAAGAAAAAGACAAAGAACACGCGGATTAACTAAACTCGAAATAATGTAACGCAAATTGGTACTTGTAGTAGTAATAAATCGTGGTGTTCTCGGTTAGTTTGTCGACCTGTACCCCAGTTGACACGAGCGCATGCTGTCGAAGACAATGGTAGGCGTGTGACGGGCGATACCATTCAACCATTGAGGTTCTGCCCACTACCGACCCTGCAGATCACTGACTAAACTTCACCTCTTTCTCAGGGGTCAGGACTGAAAGTCGAAAGAAAAATGATTTCGATCTTCACCCCGTCCTATGACGGGTGATTTCAAGTAGGCTCTAAATACCACTCACTATAGTCACTAGACCGGTATAACTTCCGTGTCGGAGGAGCGAGCGTTAGGTATAACTTATAGGGGAGAGTTCTTCGAATTAAGATTGTGGTGTTTGACTTTTCGTGAATAAATTCAGTTTCACATCCTTTTCATTTTATTTTCCGTATAGGAACGAACGCTCTAGGACCTAGCATACACAAAAGCTTTTCCGGTGTGACCAATTCCTGGTGACTACCCAATCAAAGGGCATACATGATTTGTTTTTTGAATCCAGCCCCTTGAAGTACAGCTTTTTCAGTACAGACTCCTCAAATGCTGGAGTTTTTTTGTATTTCTTCGTATATCAAGAAATTTAAATAGCTAAATATATATAGCAAAATGAGTGTTGTTATTTATTAGTTTTTTTTTGTTATATTTCGGAACCTATGGTGAGGAGACGATGATGATTTAAGTTGTCGGGGACACAAAATCACACAAAACAGCACGTTGAAAATTGTTGGAAACAATGATTTTATTATATTTTATTGGATGCGCGAAGCGAAGTCTGATTTCACTGACCCCCCCAAAAATAGCTCTGGTGTTTTTTTTGTATTTTTTTGTCTGTTTGTTCGCGCTCTACCGGGCAAACGGCATATGCGATCTTGATGAAAATTTGAGGGGACCTTCAAAATCTCTAATCTTAGACTTTCCACTTTTTTGGGTACAATCGATCAAATATTTCTCATAGAAATCGTACTTTTACGATTTTTTCCACGATTTTTCGCCCGATTTTTCGTGATATTTGGGCCGATAATCAACCGTAAAAGCTCATCCATGAACGTGACTGGAAAAAGCGTTAGCGAAGCGGCCTAGTACTTTCTCAAGGTTGCACTCTTTCCAGACCTGATCTACAAAAGTCGGTGTCTTTCCTACTGTACATCTTCACTTTCATAGCATCTCTATCCAAGTGATGTACTATAGAACATGTTTTCAGCTAATTAACCCAGCCTAGATAAGGCTAACGTTCACGGGGAAGTCTTCACTCATCTTTTCTTTTTAGCAACCTTGTGAACGCTTGGAAGCATAAATAAATACACCTGTATTGCACCTTCCTTTGAGTTGAGCCCCACGCCGCAGAAGCCGCCTTAATTAAACTCCATACATTGATTGATCTCGTAAGCAATCTAATCGAAAACAAATGGGAAGTATCCACTGTCCGGGACTTTCTGGACATGAGCAGATCAAAGATCCCGGCAAACGAACTAATCATTCGAGAAGGTGTAGATTGTAATAACTGGAATATTTTTTGCAGCAATTAACTAGGTTACGGTAGTGTTAGTTTTACGGAGCCAATGCCCATTAGTTCTAGGTTTTAAATTATAGCCTACCATGAACTGGTGTGCGGGTATCCGAATTTTTATTTGCGGGCCAACCTGATATTCAAAACTATGTGCCCGATTTTCAAATTAACCAAAAATATGTTTTTGGGGGATGGTGGAGGGGCCAGTCCAGGATTTACGTACATTTTCGGTGGAGGTGCCGGTCCAGACTATTTTTATTTTCACTCTTTATACAAAATGGCATTCAATGAAATAACAGACATTAGAAAATGAATTTGGGAGAAAATTATAATGTAATTTCTGCAATTAAAACTCATTTTGTGGTATCATATTATAATGGTCGTCTTTTCCCTACCCTACCAGATCCGCATCTGAACCCGACCTGACTATTGTAACACAACCCTACTATCAAGCTAGAACCTACTGTGAACAACAATTTTAAATAGAAACAGGCCAATATCATTGCATTATATCTACAACACAAATAATAAACTATGGTATTTGTAGGAAACCTGGCCCTGCAGGACCAATGTCTCTCCAGGCGACTTACTAGGTTGAGGGGGTGATAGTAGTTTATGAAGATTGTCCAAGGGCGGAATCGATTAAGAATACGAAACCTTCAGCCAAGGGTTTTCGGCAGCGTCCTCGCGTTCATTGGATAGTCTAGCAATTTTATTCTAGTGTCATCTAGCCAATTATTGGTAGTAACTAATAACCAAGGAGAAAGTTTTATAAAATCACCCGTGTTACAAATGGTTTTGTATAGATTAATGCAGTAAATAATTAAACAACGACACAATAGTAAGTTTCTTAATTTCATTAATCGGGACAATGGATAAGTGTTCACTATATTATCAATTAGAATGATTGTTTAGCTAACCTGGGAATAACCACAGTGAGTTTTGAAGTTGGAAATTATTGTGTCAGTTTAAGATGATGAGCGTTGTCTCACTTTGGCTATACTCGGAAGTATCTGGGTGGGGTTACTACACAGATTATAGTTTTTTATGAGTATTTTATATAATCAAATCAAGTGTATTGGCCTTAATTTACATATCGCTTTCATAACATAAATTAGGTGTCTTTAAGGCCTTCTGATATTAGTAATTTACATGTTTTTCATATAGGATATACTCACTGTATCGTTTCAACATAATTGGTTGTCTATTAACATTACCTTGTCTATAATATATAACATTTTAAAATTATCCGTTATTATAGGAAACGAGAACTTCATGCCAGTAGACAGAATCCCCCCCCCCCCACTCCTCCTTCACTCATATTCCCTGTCCCCTCTAACCCTTCATCACCATCGTATATAAATCGTTTACTTGCTTGTCTCACATAAAGTTCGACGTAAAAATGTGAAATACGTTTAACCTACTAAAGATAGATCAGGAGAACGTTTTGAATATTTTATTATGTAGACAAAATGTTATTTTATAGTATTAACTAAGAAAGTAAATACACATGAAAAAAATATATATTTGTATAGTGAATCATGCAGAACATAGCTCATTCCAGAAAGATTAAAACGTTAATTTAAACAATTTGTCAACAAAATTAGCATGGTGTATAGGAATAGTCATAATTTTCTTACAATCAGTCCATACAAGGTATTTTCGACATGTGTTTAAAAATAGTATTACTCTCTTTCGATATGTATAGCTATATTCAAGGCGTGAACTGTTAATTGATCATCAATTGCCTTCCTATCAACTTTAAATTAATGTATCTAATGATGCACAGACAACATGATTTCTACTAAAGCCAGCTTCGTTCCTCTGCCTGCAAATTAAAACAATTTTTAAGTCGGTTCCACTTCTAAATATAAAACATTTTCATCATACAGTCCCGCAATTTTCAAGGAAGTGAAACTAAAATAAGACAAAGATCTTGGAGAAATTCGTCCGACTTCAAATTACATTGTCACTGAAGATCTACATGGAAGAATTATGAACTTCACGGTCTGGTAAAAAGCATATTTGTGTATGTCCTAATGCCCTCAGCTCATTCCCATTTACAACAAGTAAAATTATTTTCTAACATTCTAATAGTTTGTTAAATGACATGAATTAGCCTGTGATATGTCACTGTAGCCATTACCTTCTTCCTTTCATTCTTTGCTTGAGTCATTCCACAGCAGCCGACATCCTGTCTAAAGCAGTTTCATGGTTCTATGGAGACGGTATCAATTGAAATTAGCTTATGTAACATTATGTTCTTGAGAGCATTCGTCAAGGCAGGATACAGGAGACTGAACAATGGCGTAGTTCAGAGCGAGCAATAGTTACTGCAAGATAGGTGGTATCCTATCCTTCCTTATTGCCTCACTAAAGCCAATTATCATGTCAAAATTAAACCAGTTTACGTACCATGAATTGGAATGCAATGAAGATAAAACTGATAGATGAGTTTTGGAAATCTCTCTTTGAATTGATGTGAACATTGTGCATTGTAATTAATCGTCAAATGTGTACATAACAATATAACTTGAGGTTTGGCTGTTGTTGCAAATAAATGTTTTACACAATGTTCTATTACCTATAGATAAGAAAAATAAAACTTTATAACACAGGTAATAAAAATAGAAAAACAAATAATTAGACATTTACAACTATGTTAACTTATATTTATTAAAAACGTAATATTTCGTAAATATAAGTGAACAGGTGTATAATTACTGTAAAATTATCTGATTTTTTTTACCTATAAATAAGTTTAATTTTAAACGCTTTGGTTGATATTCTTTTACGTGCACATAAAAGCAAATTTGGTTGACATTAATTTAAACCAAATTTCCATGCTGATCGTTTAAACTTTCTCGTCTTGCTTTGGCACACACAGTTGCAATGTACAAGTATGATTTTTGTGGAATAAAATGATGGTTCACAAAATGAAGACGGAAGTTTTCAAGAATTTCAAGAATACGAACAATCACCATTTATTTCAAATGATCTCTGATTTTCATTTCAAATTTTAGCTAGTCGTTGACTCCACTTACACAACAATAAAATATTTGAAAACAAAATTAATTGATATATGAAATAACTTAATTAATGGTAATAGTTAATTCGCGATAAAACTTATTTACAGTGACTATAAACAGAACAGCCTGGGGGTGAACTTGCGAACTCGTATACATCACAGCGACAGAGCATGTGTTCTGGGCCCCGCATCATACATGATACATAGAGCAATGTTATATTCTGAATATTAGCATTAATTTTCAAATTTAGCATTTTAGCATAATTTCTTCTTCCACCAAAACCCAAATGTGGGAGTTTTTGATTTCAATGGGAATGAATTCAAATTATGCTTTATGGAACATTTCAATTCAATATAGTCACTTAACGTTAGAATACAATGCTAAACCAAATTCTCAGTTGGTAAAGGTAACCTTATTTTCAGTAAATTTAGCATTTGTAGCGTTTTTAAGAATTTATACTCGCTGATTAGCATCAATAACCTAAAACGCTAAATTTTCATGCCTCTAATGATACATGCATACATCATTCATCACCATCATCATCACAATGGCACATGTCTTGCGGTGTAAAGCTTCACTAACTAAACTATGATGCTCTCTGCTACCTTCATTCACCGAGATATCACATTATCACTTTGACATACGGTTAAGCTTAGTCACTTAGCCAACACACTCATGATGACACCTTGGTGGGTACCTCGGAGACAGAGTATAACATATACAGATTCTTCTGTTAAATTAACGTCAGGCAGAAAACAACACATTTACTTCAAGTTAACTTCCATTTCATGGTATTTTGCTCGTGTATTTATTGTCACTTTGAATTTAGCCAATATTAATACTAATTAATCTAACTGCTTTCAATTTGCTTATATTTTCTTATTTACTTTCCTATATGCAATTTTGTACTCAATTCGATAATTTCTCAAAGAGGATATTTCAATTTCATAAATTAATTGTGTATTTTTAAATCATGAGTGAGCTGAATGGTCAAATGTCACGTGGTGATAACCATCCTGATAACCACCAATTCATATACTCCGTTTGACTCGATGCACAAGCAATGGCATTAAATACAGTAAAAATCTATCTATCTAAATGGCATTGGCAATGGCTATTCGACCGCGTTTTTCTATTTTTCCAAAATATGCTACCAAGTCAAAATATAGTGAATGGCTTTGAAACCTGGGTCTATTAGAAAATCAAAACAATTTTTTCAAATTTTTCAGATCGGGCACACGGCAAATATCGTCTCTTCAAAATAATTTCAAACTTCAATTCGCCCAAGCACACCATTCAACGTAGGTAGTTGTGTTTTTGTGACATTAATTTTCAACTGGTTTTCTAGAAGCTGACTGAGAGGAAAAAAGTTTATTTTAAACAATTGTTTTTCCTGCGAATTTTTTCGTTTGCCTGTACAAATCGGTACAAAATACCGCCAAACGAAAAAATTCGCAGGAAAGACAATAATTGTAAAAAAAACTTTTTTCTCTCAGTCAGCCTCTAGAAAACCAGTTGAAAATTCATGTCACAAAAACACAACAACCTACGTTGAACGGTTGCTTGGGAGAACTAAAGTTTGAAATTATTTTGAAGAAGCGATATTTGCCGTGTGCTAGATCAGAAAAATGTGGAAAAATAGTTTTGATTTTCTAAAAGAGCCTGGTTTCACTATATTTTGACTTTGTAGCATATTTGAGATTATAGAAAAACGCGGTCGAATAATCAAAATCAAAATCAATGTGTTCGTGATGTACTTGCACCCGGGGTCACATATCACACATTGACCCAGTGTTGTTGTTGGCCATGCAGCCATCACTAACCGTCTAGCCGTCAGACCCGAGCTACAGTAATGATAATCACCCACCGCACTCAAGCTCCGGGAAATGAAGACTTCACTCAAACATGCGATTCATCTAACCGTGAAATAGATATGATTATTTTGTCAAGAAAATGTAAACTGGAATTTCCAACGATGTAATGAATGTATAGTGAGGAGATTTAAGTGCAGCCATCACATTCTAAACAAGTATCAGTACTCTGAAGGACGCATACACATCTACATTTATTAACACGAAGTCGACCAACGTATACGTGTTATTATTAAATAAGCTATCTTTATTAAAACATCACCTTGGTAAATCGTGCAAGACTCGAGTTGCATGATGTAAATTAAATAACATATCAGCATTGATAGGTATATTATTATAACATTTTAATACTATCATTAATTATGTAACAATCGACACAATATCTATAGATAGGTAAAACATTTCTGACAATATGGTTGGTTTGCAGGAAACAGCACTCTTCATGAAGACAAGTTTTTTTGTTTCAAAGTTATTATTATTCTTGACTTATTATGACGACATCTTTTTAAGATTGGTAAACTTTCAAAATTGATTTATCATACTTTTGCTACGTGGATTTACAATCTCTTTATTAATTACATTCTTGTAACACGTGGCGAAGATGCGAGAGAGACACAAATAATTCTTACTGATACAATGCTTAAATGTGATATGCAACAATAAAGATCAGATTAAAAATGCATTTTTCCAAAAACAGATTCCATTTCAAAATGCAACTTGTAATAAATTAATGATGATGCCATTACAATAGTTTTTCTTATACGTTCCACATGCAAATGCAAAAACATAATTACTGATTCAATAAATAAGGTATCACATTCGTGTTCAATAATTCTGTGCATTATCGTGCAATGTTTCAAGTGTTCGGAAGTCGGTCTAAATGTAGCGTTCCCCCAATGGGTGGAGGTGCCGGGTCATGGAAGCCATGTTAAAAACTTCAGTTTCATGTTCACTTCGTCAGAAAAATCTGGGCGCATTCTATTAGTAATTTTTCATGTAAAAAATCATGATCCTTGCGATAATAGAGATAATTACCTGAATGGAAAATACTAAACTTAGTGAAAACGGTGGATTCGTATGGTGAACGATCTTATCCTATTTGCTTCCCGAAAAATAATGTAATTTAAAAAAGTATAATCTGAATATTGTTTTGAAATAACCGACGATCATATATAGAATTTAAATTCTACTGTTACTACTCTACTGAGTACTTTACTGCTATCAAAAATAGTATACATTGGTTCCATGTTGAATTTATTTATTAGCAATATTAACGATATGCATGTCAATATTTTACCATGAATGGCAACTGATTTAATTGAGGACTTATATGGATCAATGAAGTCAGTATCCGGTTTTCATATGATATTTTGGATATTTTAATCCTGAAATTGAATTTGAATATATTCCAATATTTGTTTACTGACTAAGTCCTATAGTGCTTCCCCGTCAGTCATGGTTTCCATTGGATCGAGCAACTGCCGCCAAGGATCGGTCAAGAAATTATTTAAATATTTATCTACGAATTCTTTTCATAAAGATCGTATATTATTTCTTTGCCTACGTATAACACAAGTTTCGACGACCATGGCAAAAAACCTTGGTTTTAATGACGATTTCAATAACGTCACAATATCATGTACAATTAAAAATAAGTGGACTTGGGGTTTATCTGAAATTAGTTATTAATTTGATGATTATGCAAACGATTTCAATGTTGTCATAAGATGACTGTCATCAGGCCACGAGTCAACGTGTTATGTCGCCTCTCTCTCTCTCTCTCTCTCTCTCTCTCTCTCTCTCTCTCTCTCTCACTTCCGCTACGTCCGGCGGGTCTGCAAACACATCTTGTTGAGCCTTCATCATTTCATTTCACCCTTTTTCAATTGTTTAGCGACGTGTGCCAATGTGGACCCGAAAAAGCAAACACTTAACGCACTTCGTTTGCTAAGCACGACGTGACCGGGGTACTGCGGTCGCCACGCCACGCCTCGCCTCGACACGCCGCGGGAACAACGTGCTGTCTGTGAGTCGCCGGAATAGCGTCGACTGGAACAACGTCGACCACCTCGTGTGTAGTGTACTTTCTTTGTTCCTCTTAACCTTCCTCCTGACCTTTCAGCGTCCCCCTATCTGTTACAGGACGACCGTCTGAAATATGAAAAGAAATATAGACATTTTCTTTTGACAGTTATCCATGTAATTTTCGGGCCAAAACATAATTTAAAATGTTGACATTCATTACGAGTCATTTTATCTCATGTAATATAAATATGCTGGTTGACTTAATTTTGTAAGAGTTCATTATCGAGGTCTATGTGTGGTCCAGTGTTGCCGGTCTAGGGAATTATAGGCAAACCTTGAAATTAAGCTAAGACTTCACTTGGAGCTTGGACCTTAAGTTGAATGAGTTTAGTGACTTTTTATATTTCTAAACGTGCAAATTAATGTTAATTTAAGATTTTTATTACACAATTGTTACTTGACGACCAATTTTTACGCAGTTAGTTCATTTTATTTGGCATACACACAAAAATTGTAAAAACTATAACCTTATATTATTTGCTCACATTTAAAAAATGTGTTAAATATGATGAAAAAGTTGACCAAAAACTTTCCGTAACTTCTCAATAAACTTTTTCAACTAAAATTATGTTTATTAAGTTTTTCTTTAAGTTCACTTATAAGAGTCAACGTTTTTGTCTGTAAAATAGGGGAAATTTTTTACGAAGGTCCCCTCATCTTCGTCTAGCCGCGCTAGATACAATCTCTGAGTATATCTATTACTATTTCAAATATCTAGTTGAACCTTATATTTGTGTTTGATGTTAATTCAGCGTAATTTGAAATCGATCCATTTGCCCTTAGTAATCGGTGATCCCATGCAGCGGGGGAGTTAGCAGTGGGGGGTATTGGTGGGAGGGGGGGGTGAGGGGGGCCTAATTGCTTTACGGTGACATTAATGAAGAGAGGAAGGAGGAACGATATGTACACACTAGGTGATTGCATAGCCTATGCAAACTGACTCACAACTCAAAACCCATAGCGTATACGGGAAAATAATTGCGTAAGTTAGCCTCTAAACGGACCAATGTCATTTTTTGTCGACTAGGTTTTATATGTTTCCGACGGAAATGTGTCCCGTGTAGTTTGCATATCTTCAATAAATTTCCAAGAACATGTGTGATATTTATATAAGTAACATTATTATGTAAAGTGTAAACAAGTAACTTTGAGACCATTTTGTTAACAGATGTGTATGAAAAGCAAACACATCTACGTTTACCTCCTAGATCCCGGGATCATTAGGCAAAGTAACACATCAGACTACTCATGTATCTTATTTTCTATATTCACACTCTTATTTCATGGGATGCTTTATCTCATTTTTCTCTAGCAATTAATAATTTTTTCACTTCACAAAAGTTTATTTCAATTTTTAAAAAGTTTTGTATTAATACATAGGTTAATTTGCGTAATGTGATACCCCTTATGCATGTACTGCATGTACGTGTGCAGTCTATTACGATAGGTGTACTTTTAATGAGGTTAGTCACAATGTAACGCCACTTTAGCTCAAGGGTGTACAGCGCCATACTTTGATTCGGGTGGTATCAGATTCGAATGCCGCTAACGGCAATCCTGACCGAAAGTTTTTCTAAGTTTGCTTCAGACGTTACTGCGAATGCAAGGGATGAATCCTAGAAAACAGCTCTTGGGCATTCCTATCACAACAGCTACCCTGACTCGAAAATACCTAAGAGAGACACGCAATAATGACCATCATGGATAGGATAGTTTAAGGCTATTCCAGAGCACTCTTACCGACATTTTGAAAGTGGAAGTAAAATGGCTGAAAGTTTGTTGAATGAAGAAAATAATTGGACGGGACAATAGCTCCACCTTTGTCATTATATGCAAAATTTTGGTTAATAAGAAAAGTTAAGTTCTAGGTGCAATACCTAATTTTGAGCTACAATGTTTGTATTGTTTAAACACACCTTGTTTCTACAAGTATAAAGAAAAATAATTTTCTAAAATAACGTTGATGTATGATTTTTTCATCCACCGGTTCAAAACCCTTATTTGTACCATGTGACAAAAAAATCGCACATCGAACATTATTTCAGAAAATTATTTTCCCTTTTACTCGTAGCGGAGACAAAGGTGTGTTTAAACAATAAAAAAAATCATAGCTCAAAATTAAGTATTGCACCTAGCTTTACTTTTCTTATTCACCCAAAATTTGCATATAAATGGCCAAAAAGGAGCTATTGTCCCGTCCAATTTGTTTCTTCTTCTATTTTATTCAAGTTTCTCTTTCATTTAACCAACTTTCAGCCATTTTTCTTTGACTTTCAAAATATCGGTAAGAGAAATGTGTTGTTTTCCTTTCGAGTTCTACAAAAATTGTTTATATTTGTACATATTAAATTTATGTCTCTCAATGAAGATATATTCGACGTTGCCACTGTCGTTGTCGTTGTCGTTCCCATTCAGACAAACACTGGTAGTGGGAGTCGGTCCCTCAGCCTTCCAAATCATGTTCATGTTCACTCGAATTGCCAGGTTTAATCGCTCAACATAATTGAATTGTTTGTTATTTATAATCATACCAAATAGAGCCGATTAGTCTTTACATAATTAAACCAACGCCTTTAAAGCCGTGTGATTCAGCAATGTGGACTTAATGAGAAAGACTGTTGTTAGTGCAGACAATAAATCACCAACCTACACATTTTACGGGTGACTACATTTGAGGAAGTTGTTCTTAAAATAGCATTGAAATGGCACTATTGCATTGCGGTTATTTGTGAATACATTTATTGCCTAGGTGATGCCAAGATTCATATATAACACTGCTAGCAGCTGGCTGTAGTAAGTTCGGTTGTCTGAAAAATAAGGACATTCTTAGAATATAATAAAAAAACCAATACTAATAACAATTCACGTTTCTTTTGAAGTAGCATTACATCGATTTTTTAATGTAACCGATCAAAAAAGTGTGTTTGCTACAAGGCTTGTTATAGTATACATCTCTTACCTGTGGTGATCGGCTGATAGGCACATTTGAAATATTGCCACTTTGTATCTGCAAAACATGAAAAGCCATCCATCCATGAGCATCAAAGCTGGGGAGGCATTCTAGAAAAGAAAAGGAAGTCCTGAGAAAAGATGTCGTGTTTTGTCTAATGCAGAAGATCCGGGGTTCGACCTCCTGCCCGTGTGGGCTTCAGCAATCTAAGAAGGAAATGGCTTCTTCCTACAACGGGTAACCTAGCAGCACGTTTGTGTTTTATGGACATACACTCATGATGCCTACGCCTGTTTACGCTTACGCTATTCTTGGCACTTTATCCATAAACTAGGCCCAAGGAGTAGTTAATAAGCGGTATCAATATCTAAAACCATTCCCTTGTTTTATTTCTTTTCTACCATTCTTATTGGTCAATTTGTAACAACCACTACAATTATATCATCTGTATAATTAAAATAATAATTATAGTAATCATTCTCATTAATAGGAAACAATAACGGTGGTGTTTCTAATACTTGTTTTTAGATAATTTATTGTTTATGACATCCATAATAAAATGTGGTATCTCTTTATGGAAATATAATTTAAATTTATCACAGAATGCTGTCAGAAATATCGGCTCCGTGGTCATGATTGATGATGGTGAAATTGGAAATAGAGACTTCTGTTCATGCCACGTTGCCAAACTGCTCTCGCCTCTAGCTCAAACGTATTTGGTACATGTTTTTGTTAATTTACTAGACCTAGTTGGATAAACAGGGATATACTTTGAGCTGGCTTCCAAATTTGCGCCTTGGCCCAGACGTGCCAACTGTTGATGAATGCACTTGGTTAGAGGGTTGCGGTGTCGACACTAAGTAGTTCGGCCTAAATATGTACCTAACTATAAGGCTGTGAATAAAATAAGCTCAGATAAAAATAGATAAATCTCTAATTAGATAAATACATCGATAAATCAGTTTGAATAAAATGAGAAATGAGTTTTTATGGTATTGCCAAGGTCCCCTTGGATGTATACCTGATTCACCTACTCACTGACGGTGGCCCACGCTTGTTCCGCTGTGGCTCCGGCAAGACAAGTGTGCTGGCAACTCGCTAGAAGCCATGCCACTTACCTGCTATGAATACACTTCGATACAGTATCGTTTACATATCCCTCAAATATTCCTAACTTGGAAGCGATATGGACGGTGACAAGAACATATTGTAGCACTTACCTCACGGAAACGCCAAGCTTGACAGGGTGCCTTGACAGAATGAAGGCAAGGCGTTGTACGCCATGGACAATTTATAGGCAAATTATTATTTAAATCTGTTATTTTTCATTCTAACAGAACAATATATTATAAGGGACTATGACTAGATGATTCTACACAACACCGATAAGCTGCTTGTTTTTGTTTAATATTTTATCTTTACATCATTATTGCATTTATTATTTAGTCTAACAAATCAAATAAATTATCATATGTCTCTTATCAATGATAGATTTTGTGTTCTAGCTTCTAGTTACGTTCACACTATTAAAGGTAACAGATAAACGGTACAATTAATTAAAAAGTCGACTGCGGTGGGTGATACAATGGGTCGCAGGCCTGAAGCGTCCAACTCGAAGGAACGTGGGCTCGAATCCCACACAAGTCACCGAGTTTTCTACACATCATTCATCACTTAATTACCACAATTCAATAAAACAATTTCATTTAAAAAACTTTACTCCACAAACTTACTTCATAACTCATTACGCAATTTTTCTAATAACATTTTGTTTCACTATAGCGATAAGTTCTTTGTGTATGGTTTCAGGACAACTGAAAATGGGAAAATAAATTATGTAAACGTATTATAATGATTGTTTTATTGTCGGCAATTAATTTCATGTGAAGCGATATGTGTAATTGGCCGTGGTTGAAATCAGTTTAGAATGATCGTATTAATGTAACAAATGATAAAATTACCGAGGAAAATCAGTTAAATGGTGCAATGTATGTATGCCCCTCTTCAGGTGAACTATAGGTATATTGGAGTTAAGATAATTGTGAAGGGATGTCCGAGGGCTGCGTAAGAGGACTCAGTCTCTTGCGTTTGCATTAACGACCGAGGTAAACATCGAAAAAAACTTCAGTCAGGAGTGCCAGTCACGACGGGATTTGAACCCGTGACTCCCGAATCAGAGTCAAGAGCTTAGCGCTGGAGCCAACACTGTTGTATACTCTGATCACTAGTAATTTAGTAAATACCCTAGTAGGCTATATTTGTGTGTTGAGGTTACGGGTTCGATTCCCGTCACCACCAACCCTTACTTAGGTTGGTGGTTCATCGGTGATAGATGCAAATGCTAATGTTGGTCCTACTAAAACCTCTATACCTAACCGCAGTCTCCTGGATGTATTTCAAACCATTTAGGATACATAAAATAAACCACTTCTTCACTTCGTCACAATAAAATATAATAACAAAGTGCACAATTACATAAAACAAAATATGTATTTCAATTTTCAATACATACAGATAATATAAATGCATAATGAATCTCTTAGTGGTGGGTTTGAGTAATTCATTTTTGGTATTAAAAATATTTCTCCTGTATAAGTATCCTTGTATAGGTAGAACTGAAAGTTTTGTATTTTCTTTATTTTGACTGGAAATTGTTGAAGGGTAAATAGTAAAATACTGCACAGAAAATGAATGTGTCAAGGACGGAATGAAAACGTTAAGCATGTTTCTTGTGTTGTGAGGGATTGTTCGAGTTGGTGGGGATGATCAAAGAAATGTTGTTGCTGTTCAAATAAAGGTGGAATTAAGGGTGAGGATACTGGTAGTGATAGGGAATTGGGGAAAGTGTGTCCTGCAGAATGTAAGCCTCATACGATTCCTGCCCTTAGGATTCCGTATAGAAAAGAAATTGGAGAAGTTTCATAGATTATACATAAAAAATGTGTCCTATTTAAAATGCCTGTCTCCGAATGGCTATTGTCCACGCGTTGGTGGCGTCGGCACCGTAACGGTTGCTTTATATACCATTTTTAACTAAAGTCCCCCAATGAAAAATGTGACTGAATGGGTAGATACGGTAGATACCCTAAATACGGTTTTTATTTGTTTGACATAATTTTCGTGCACTTAAACCAAATCATGAATTCAACTTACATGTGTTTTTGAAGGAATTATTATGTCACAATAACACTTTCAAGATAAAAGTTTCTTTGATAATAATGTCCTTTCATGTAAATTCATAATTAATCCGTGCACTCTTCATTTCATTTTTTCATCTCGAATTGTGAAATGTTAATGGATATAGGTATGTTTTATAAAAGCCATTGCCGATTTAACTTTTCATGGTCATTTTATTTTCAGTGATGATTAACAACGAACGATCCTCTTTCCTTGACACTAAAAACAACAATGTTTTCTGTGTGGCAACTTTGCGTGAGTGGGCGCTGGGCGCTGAGGATGCTCGGGAGCCGCCTCGGTGAGTGAGCGAGCGCAAGTTTCATTCTCAGGTTGTCAGGCTCGAAGACTAGACGACCCATGTCTCGGACATCTTCAGTGGCAATGTACACATTACACATGTCTTATTACTCCACATAAATTATTGCAAATAAACTACGTTCTTAAAATGATAATTCTATACGTAGGCCTATTCACCGAAAACGAAGAAATCAGTGGCTTTAAACAATTGATGCTTTCACCAGACCGAAATATTTTAGAAGCTAAGATTTCTTGGCTACACCATCACAGGGCAGTATTAAATTCTTAAAAACATGTCCTTAATAATAATATTTATTATAAATTAATTATAACCAAGAATGCACAATGAAAATGTGTTTATAAAATTATTATTTTATTATGAAAACTAGAATTTAAATTCATAAAATAAATAATGATTGAATAAAATATTTGGTGAAATGGGTGGTGAAAGGTAAAAAAGAGTGGACTATAGCTATAGGCAAACCAGCTACACCCCCCACAAAGGGACTACCTCAAGTACACTTGATCTCATTACCAGACCTCCTATAAACAAGTCAATTTGCAACCGAAAATGTTTTACAATGATAATCATATACACAAACATGAAATCGTTAAATATGCAGAAGAGAAAAAGTTGAGCTAGTTAGTGAATGATTACATATTCAAATAATCTTCCTTATTCTTCGTGTCTATATTTATAGTTAAGATACGTGGTGTTGTTCGCTTGGCATGACATGGGCTTAACGGCGCACCGCCCTTGCGCTGAGCCTAACACAGCTTGCAAGAGTAATTGGATACATTCATTCATTCATTCATTCATTCATTCATCCCAACAATTGAATGACTGCCTCTCAACTTATCCGGTTCCTAGCGAGAAATTTACTCATCATGTTGTTTTGCCTACCAAGAAAAGTGTAGGCCTACTTTCATTATAGATGTGGGGTCCGCACTTAGCACAAGACTTCTTTTCTCCTTTCTCCTCTTAACAATAGAGAAGTTGAGCAGGGCTGTTCTGGAAGTAGATTGTTATTCGTGGCTCGAGGGCTTCGATGCACAGTTTACAGTAAAAATACACTGTAATAATACATAACAATCACGGAGGTATCTGCCTGCTTTCGAGAGTTTAACATTTTTCACTTTGATGCCAAACTATTCCAGCCGACTTGCTCGACTGTGTGATAAATCGTGCTATAGAATATTGAAATACAAACGAATATTCTTTGTTTTAAAAAATGAGCAATGGTTCAAACAGATAAATTACTCAAAATGTCCAGTTGATATTATTGATTCTAGTAAGCTCCTACATTATATGTGTGTGTAATTTTTCTGTCCACCCGTTTGTGCGTGTGTCACGTCTCACGATAAAAAAAGAACATGACCCCCGAATGAGGTTGGCATCCGATTATTTTGTCGGCTTTGTCCTTCAACATAGATAACACAATGTTTTAATGGGGGTTGGTAAATAGTTCCATTCAAAGTGGGAATTCTGTAAACCCGGCACCTCCACCAAACGAGATCTGACCTCTGAAGTTCACTCACGTACACATGTCCGTTTATTGGATTTAAAACCAATAGGCGTGGCTCAACATTAGCACGATAAACGTTATTTCGCGGGTCGTGCGTTCGATTCCTTTAATCAATAAAATACATTATTTCTGGGGCAACCCTGATTATTAATTCCACCTATATTTTACTCAGTCATTACTTGAATATACGTACATGTTTTCAGTAAATCGCAATTCGAATTTAATTATAAAATATAATTTATTGTGTGATCTCTGATAACAATGCCCTAAATATGTGCCACTACTGGGGATCGATCCTTCAATACTCGGCTGTTATAGAATAAACCTATTCTTGTAATAACTTGCCCCATTGGGGATATAGAACCAGAACATTACAATTCTTTGGAATGACAGTATTCTGGACTGGCAACACAAAACACATGCAGTCTTCCCTCCAAACCTCCCTGCATTTCCCCACGCTTCGAACCACTAGCTCTAGGAAATAATCCTGTCAAATAAGATCGTATATTGACGTTAGGAGGAAAAATTGCGATGCCACTAAAATTTTGAAGAGACCTTCCTTATATAATACTTCTTTACATACTAAAACTCCCCTACAATCGGACTGGAGCTTCGGCCGCCATATTGGAAAATGGCGGCCAAAAGGTGTTTGTTATCGAATATCTCCAAATTGGTTTGAGATAGACAAAATATCTCAATGGCAAAAATATTCCCTATTTAATTCCCTACAAAACAAGTATCTTCTATAGTTTTTGTTAGGGGGAAAGGTTACGTCACAAAATCGTGGTTTATATGTTGCTCATTGGAGTACCAGCTTTTTTCCAAATTTTCACGCCCAGCATCAAACAATGCCCGGTAAATCCGTAAGAAATCGATTTAAATACAAAAGGACTTTTGTACGGGGTTCATGAAAGCTTCCATTAGTATTTTGAAAAATCAGGTCTACGAAATCGAATTTTGCATGTACCCGGAATTTGTTTTTTTTCCGTTGTTGGCAATTGCTCAAAAATGCCCTTTTTGACTGTCCATTATTAAGCACTTCATAGCATTGGAGGAAAAATTCTTCCTACACACATTGAAATGACTCAATAATGATCCGATTACAACCAAAGTTTAAATCCAATATGGCTGCTAATTCCTAATATCCACAACATCAAAGTGAATTATGTAACAAAAGAGTGTAAAAACAGCACGAAACAGTATTCATATTGTGAATATTAGGAATTAGCAGCCATATTGGATTTAAACTTTGGTTGTAATCAGATCATTATTTAAGTTATTTCAATGTGCGTAAAAGAATTTTTCCTCCAATGCTATTTAGTGCTTAATAATGGACGGTAAAATATGGCATTTTTTTAGGAAATGCCAACAATAGAAAACCCAAACTCCGGGTAATGCAAAATCCGATTTCGCAGAACTGTTTTTTTTAAATACTACTAGAAGCTTTCATGAACCCCGTACAAAAGTTCTTTTGTATTTAAATCGATTTCTTGCGGATTTACCGGCATTGTTTGATGCTGGGCGTGAAAATTTGGAAATTAGCGGTACTCCACTAAGCAACATATAAACCACGATTTTGTGACGTAACCTTTGCCCCTACCAAAATTATAGAAGACACCTGTTTTGTAGGGAATTCAATGGGGAATATTTTTGCCATTGAGATATTTTGTCTATCTCAAACAATTTTGGAGATATTCGATAACAAACCCTTTTTGGCCGCCATTTTCCAATATGGCGGCCGAAGCTCCAGTCCGATTGTAGGGGAGTTTTAGTATGTTGATAAGTATCCTTTAAGGAAGGTCTCTGCGAAAATTCAGCGACATCGCAATTTTTCTTCCAAAAATTCTTATTTGACAGGATTAAAAAGGAATCTGTGATGTTTATGGCCAGCAAGGAGGTAGCAGCAATCTGAAGCATGTCCACACAAATCTTTCAAGTGATTTACCTTCTGCTTCTTCAATTCATTGGGAACCGATAATATTGGGTAACCACAGAATGGCCCTAGATGTCAAGCTTGGCAGAACGGTTGTCGTATGACGTTGGCTCTTCAGCTGCAGTTGGTGCCTGGCAGAAGTCTTCTTTGAGTTGGACCGTATTTACCCTAACTGCACATATTTTTATGAAACTTGCTTGCTCATAGTTGTTGATTTTTTCTAAATACTTTTCACACGTCTAAACATGTTGAGTTCTTTAATTTCAATTGAACACTACTGCAACTCCTCATGCACTCTATCAGTACTCAGGATGTGTGCTATAGATTACAGCACTAGAGATGTGAATTTACCTCCTGTTCAACTCTATACGTCACATCTAGATTGATAAGAGTACAGCACTAGAGGAGTGTGACATTTACCTCCAGTGTTCAACTCTATACAGTAACACATCTAGGATGTGTGCTATAAGATGTAACAGCACAAGAGGAGTGTGACATTTAAAAATAAATAGGGTTTAAAAAAGGGAAAGTAAAGAAACAAACGTGAATTTCACTCGAACTAAACTAATGTATTTCTGAAAGTAATTAATGGGAATGATAACTTAATTTAGAAATATACACTAAAGATGTAAATCTCATTGACAATACATTATGAATGATTAAATGTTTCGTTTGAACTTTAAAAAGATTTATCTTATTTAAGCAAATGCATTATAATAATAAAATACCAATTCAAAATATTAAGTATAATTTTCAAAACGCCATCCCTAGATTTGAAAGGTTAATGTCTCGATTTGCAACTGCCTCACGTCTTCTATTTCAAAATGTAAGTTATTTGCTAATATTGTGTTGAGTGCGATGATGACGCAACGAACAGTATGAGTGTTCGCACTATGCAGGAGCGAAAGTGCCCCACATCCACGTCTATCTTTCCCGTGATGGTAGTGTGACCTGCACGACTCAACTCTTGCCCCTAACGACGGAACTACCGCAAGAACAACGGGCGAAAGTTACAGACGAAACGAAACCATTTGCATTACATTATTCTAATCTTTCACTCAGGACCGAATGCACCTGACAAAGAGGCTGTTTAGGACCGAACAAAGGAACTATATTGAATTAATTATACACATTTTGTTCTCTATGTGGAGACGACCGTATTGTATATAGTATAGACTCAATGGGAAAGTTTGGGATGGATTTGATAAATTTATTAAACATTTAATTTTATTGCTACGTATATAATCATTAAATATGATATTGATTTTTAAAATACATTGTTTTCTAACCGTTTATTACCAATATTACTTGGTAATTTATTCGGCAATAAGTTAAATTCCAACAAATAATTGAATTTTCATCTCATTCGTGAACATGAATATACCTGCATTATATCTTACCCATTCCATCGTGTATGCACTTTATTATTTAAAAATAAAGTAACATTTTCAAATATGACGAAATGTTGGTTGAAAGGCGCATTGTTTCGCTACCTTGATTCGTTCCAGGTAAAGGTTACGCTCCTAAGTTCTAGAAGAGCAGTTCCCCGCAAGTCATCGTGGTGCCATGACCCCCACCTTAAAGATCCCATTACTAACAGGTGATAGTGATTTGCTCTCCAGCTAGGGCTCGGATAATGTGTGGGGCACCCCGCCGGGGCAACACTTTGGGCATTTAGCGCCTCAGACCCCTGCGAACATAGATGTTAACGTGCTATATGATGGATACCATTATACATATGCGTATCCCGTTGTTACACGTAAGATTAGTGTTTTCATTTCGTAATGTACAAAATTGGGTTTGAGTTGATTAACTTGGCTGTGGCTCCGACAGAGTGCGAACCGTTTTACACCAAGGGATGTGGGCTACAATTCCGAATAATCTAAGGGCATTGGTTATTCTTTAATACAATATTATGATGGGTTTTGTTGTTATTGTGATATTCGCAACGGCAAATTGTAAATGATAAAAATAAAATTACAATTAAAAATTGCCTTTTATCCCGGAATCGAACCTCTTTTCTCGACTCTTTGTGTATGTATGACACAATCGTATAAGCCACATTGAATTGCTCCTTCACTTTACTTTATAATCTGCAAAATCAAATTATAACAATTGAAAAAATAGAGCCAATATGCAAAAAGCTAGTGTTAATCTTATACTTTACCGGAACACACCGATTGAGATGATGGCCTACTCTAATAAGGGTCGCATACGTTTGATTCCCGCCACCAGCAACTTATTCAGCCTTAGTAATATGTATCACAATCAACCATTTAGTTAGTACGGCAGCCGCCTATTATATTCTCTACTCATGTTCTTTATATTCTATTTTCCGTTATCATTTATAAGTTTTATTGCAAAACAATGAACATTGCATATATTTTCAGTGGAAAACCATTCCTTTGCTTTGCACTTGTAAACAATTCGGCGAATAATCATTTTAGTTTTATTCACTTTAAGATAATAGAATATAATCAGAAATACAAACCTGTTGTATATAGACGTTACCTCTCCTTCAAGACTCAGTTCCCTCAAATCTTCTATCTGCATTCAGCCCGTAGTGGTGTCATTGTCCCACACCACACCATACCATGTCTTCTTTCTAACTCTTAGAATATTCACATTTTGTGTTTCCCTCATTTTTATCCTTTGATACTCCTTCGGATCCTTCCTATACCTCCAAAATCAAAATGTGTTTCTCTAAACGCAACCGAATGTAAGAAAGTATTTCATAGCTCTGTGATTATCTCCTGAGCAATTTTGCCCTTGATGGTGGTGTACAGGGTCGGGACGGGCGCACGGTGGGCGTAAATCGTGCGCTAGTCATGAGGTGTACTGTGCTTTGTCATCGCCATTGATCAGTAGCAACATTGCAATTATATAACTAACAAAACAGCATAACTCAAGATAAAATAAAGAGCAGGTAAGACGTTCTAAAAATAATTCTATACTTGAAGTAGTTATACAGCAATTGTTTTTCTGTCGTTAAATCTTAATAATGTTTAGTCTTTTGCGTGTGTTATCTAGAGGCATGCTTTTGTTGACTGGAGTTACTTACTCTAGAATGTGTTTACTTGCATCGTTGTTTAGATTAAAGCTAGGCAAGTACGTTTGTGATAACTGAAGGTGCAACAGTCATCACACTCACACTCGAACAAACAATTATGATTGCTACATTTTATGCGGCCAAGAAGACTATAATTATAAAACATTACGGTTTGATTATCCAGACATATTTGTTCCTACCTAGATGATGGCGTCTTTATTCCGTAAGGATGCCCACTGAAGGGTTCACATCAGCTTTATACCTGAAGTGACCCTCTTTAGAGAACTCAATATTTCTAGGCTGATAGGCAATTGTCAATTAAGGGAATGTCCGAGGGTTGTTTAATAGGAAAATCACTTGCATTTACATTACCGACTGCAGAAAACCTCGGAAAAACTTTCAACAAGGATTTCGGTGGTGGGATTCGAATCCGTGATCTCACTAATTTTAAGTTTAATTCTCTATCTCATGGTAAATTTTCTATGTATTTTTTTAATTTAATTAGAAACCATCTTTCCAACTGAAAATTATTATAGTCGTTCGTTACAAATACTAGTAAATATAAACCATTCTAGCACCAGACCGCAGATTCTTCACCTACTCGTACGCTTACAATGGATGCTGCAAGAGCGACAAACATTCATAATGCACTTATTGAAAATATCGAGCATTTGTGTTTTCAAAACAACTCTTATAAAATGAGGTAAGGAAAGAAACTATTGTAGCAGACTACAATCGAAATTCAGAAATGCATCCCGGATAATAATATATGGATTGTACTTTAAAATAATTTAAGATTTTGCAATTATGTTTATAATATAATTAAATGGGCGTCTACCTATAGTTCAATTGTAATTTGTTAATCACTAACAACTGCAGAAGGAGAAAGACAGCAGTTTAGTTTCCCTTGTCAACAACAGCTGTAGTATGGTCAGAAAATGTCCTTCGTGTTGCATGAATGTGCGATTATGTCCATATTGTGTGCTATCCATGCTCTAAGTGTTAATTACATCTTAAACTAGAAAACTAAGGATCATACAAAATTACACAAAAACATATTTCAATACAAATTATTTCAAAATTACATTTATTTCGCTGCATTCTATACAAGTTATGCTCACGAGTTTAGCTCATGTTAACAGCACAAAAACAATACAAACTAGAAAGGAACAAAGAAGATTCTTGACTTGATTGAGAATGATGATAGAACAGTCATGCAACTCGTCACAGTGATCATAGTTTTAATTTTGGCGCTATAAAATAAGTCGAGCTCACAGAAGAATGATTCTCCTTGTCTGATATCACATTGCCTCTAACTTCGGACTTAGGGAGTGGTATGGCCGGGATCAATACAAGGAAATGAACGTGGTTTCAGCTAGAGTGAATTGAGACGATACATTGTATATACATCGTGTGGAATGTAATAAGCTAAAAATACGAGATTGAAAGTGAAACGACATGGATGCTGTGAATATAACGTTCCGATTTACTCTCGTCTTGGCATGAATGTCGAACAGTTGATCAGTCAAACTATGTGGTGGGCTATCACAGTTAATAGGCAATATTCTCGCTCTGTCCTCTTGTAGAGGAAGGCACAAACTATTCCACTCTAAGGCACTCCACTGATTTGCAGGTGTGCACTGATTTCGCCAGGACACCACCTCACTATATAGGGAAAGTCGAGCAATAAAATATTAATAAATAACAATCATCATAATATGTTCGCTTGGAAGCAAGAAAACGACAATATTTAAACAAATTCGCTCAAAATAATTATAATGATAAAGATTTTTTTTCGAAACTGCATCTCGCAATTTTTCGAGCGTTTCACTTTTTGACTGTTTTCCTCGAACACGTAAGAACACTGGTCACAAATGAATGAGTCCTCATACGGTAATATGTCTCTTCATGTGCAACGCAAGGTGGTCGGAGCGCGAGAAGGCCCGCTCGCAGAGGCGGCACTGGAAGGGCCTGTCTCCCGTGTGCTTACGATAATGTCGCGTCAGCTCGTCCGACCTCGCGAACTTCCAGCCGCAACCCTTCCAGCTGCATTGGTAGGGCTTCTCTCCCGTGTGGGTCCGGAGGTGAGCCTTCAGGTGGGACGACTTCGTGTAGGTCTTCGTGCACCCCGCGTAGGTGCAGGTGTGCGTGGTCACCTTCTTGCGACCCCATCGCCGGCGTCCTCTCTTCGCCTTGACGGGCAACGTGGTCTGCTCGGAGGACATGAAACCAGGGGGTGGCGGCAGAGGGTGGGGTGCTTGCTGTGGGTGCCCCGGGGGCAGGTGGTGGTGATGGTGGGGGTGGTGGTGCCTGCTGTTGGTCAGGAGGTTGGCAAGGTGCGGTGAGGATGGCGGGGTCATAACGCGGATGTTGGAGTAGTGGTGGTGGGCTAGACGGGGATACTGCGGGTGCATCTGCATCATGTCCGGACTCGGAGCGGAGGGTGAAGGATACTGGTTCTGCCGCAGAGCTAGGTGGGTGTCCGGACTGGCGGGAGGGGACACGTGACTGTAAGGTACAGGAGTTGTCTGAACGATTGTCATCGTCCCGTTGTACCCCGGGCTGCCTTCGGGTGGGTGGGGTTGTTGGAAGGTGTTGTACCCACTGGCTCCCTGCAACGAGGGGTGGTACAGCGGAGGGTTGGAAGGTCCATGCTTCATCTCCAGCAGGCCGAGGTAGGAAGGAGGCTGCGGAGGAGATTGCGCCATGTACCCGGAGTACTCTGGCTGAGACAAGGGGTCGTCGCTGAGCGACTGAGGCTCGGTCTTGATGTGCTGGGCCTGGAAGTGGTGGTGATGGTGCGGTTGATGATAGCCGTACTCCAAGTAGTCGCCCCCGAAGCCCGCGTACTTGGGCAGCTCGTTGTTGTTGTTGCCGGGCATGGTCTGGGGCTGCGTCTGCGCCGAGAAGCCGGGGGGCTGCGCCCTCTGCTCGCCGGCGTGGCCCTCCTCCAGCAGCACGCTCTCTATGTCCTGCCACATCTGCAACACGCACACCACACGCCGTGTTAGGCCGCCCACTCGCACCCAGCACCAGAGATGCTAGTAAGCTAGGAGCGCAAAAGTGGACCAACCCTCACCCCTCAACCCCCAACTAAGCGTGCAACTAAGCGTGCACTAAGCGTGCTCCCTGAAAGAGAGTTCGGCCCAGTTTTGCGCTCACACTTCTGAACGATCAGGCGGGTTGGGTACACGCGTGAGAACTAAGCTTGGTCCGTGAGATTGGTCGAGTTTTGCGCTCTGTGCTTCAAGTGATAATCTTTTACTTACAATTGTACAGTGCGACTGGTTGATTATGATCAATGACTGCTAATCCGAAATATTTCCAAGTGATAAAGCAAGCAGGGAGAAGATTCGGTGCTTACGATCTATTCTGCAATACAGGCAATAAGAACAGATCATGTATCAATGTGTAACAAGCATATCATTATGAGCATGTCTGTGCCAGGTTGGATAACGAACGCATTCACTCTGCATGTGAGCTCTCTTGTCACTGTCAATATTTACTAACATGGCAATAAGAATTCTACGACAAGCGTTTCTAGGAAGCCTAGACACGCCGCTCAGCACACAACAGTCAACTTATTTGAGGAAAAAGACATATTTCCTATTTCCTTTGCGTTTCTCCGACCATTACCCGACTTAAACCTCCGAAAACAGACGAATAATAAGAATATGAAACGATCAGTAATATTTCCGCATTTTTTGTTTGTTACTTTATTCACACCTTGCAAGGTCGCGGGCAATGTGTTGATTTATCGTTTGGCATTAGAAAATGAAACATACTAAACAGTAATTTTAAAACACAAACACGTCTTCGACTATTGAGGGTATTGATTTATTGGTTGGCAGTAGAATATTCAATACTAAACTAAAAATTTTTAATTTAAATAAAAGTATGTTCTGTAGACGAGTGGCTGCATTGGTTTATTGCTAATTAAACTCACAGACACAATAAATTAAATGTGAATTACCTGCATGCATATGATACGCTATTGATTTACTGGTTGACACTGAAACATCAGACACACGAAGAAAACAATGTAATACAACGGCACAACATTGTTAGTGTATTGACCATTGATTGGCATTATATAACAATCCACAGAAATCAGTGACTTAAATGATTTCCTATTTACGTCACGTGCTGATGAATTGATACATAAATTAACACAATCAATTAAATCAGGAATTACGTTCAGCAATATGTTCTCGACTATCGATCTAGCGATTGACGTTACAACAATTGATCAAATAACACTTGCGAATGTGAACTCAAGTTTTGCCAAGCCAAGCTCACCTAACTTAATCAGTTCTAATCAGAGTGTATTCCCCTTAAAACCCACCGCTTCAATGGCTTGTTAATGTGATGCTGCGATCGCGTGCGCCGATTCTTTGAGTTTGTGTCATTACGCGTAACTTATTATCTCGTTACAGACGGAGTGGTATTGCTATCCATCACCCCGATTACACCATCCCCCCCCCCCCCCCCCCTCACGTAGCTCTCAAGTGTCCGTCTCATCAACTATTCTCCGAGCATCGGCCAGCCAACAGGAAAGGCAGGTTACTACTCTTCACGAGCGTAGAAGGTGACGACATTGCTACCGTACCTTGGCAGGCTTCGTCTCTTCTCTCTTTCCTTCCCGTCCTGGGCAAACCTATCTATCACAATACGACATAGAATCTTAAGTCAATGTAATGAATTATTTATACTAATAACGCATTGCATTGCACGTGTGATTCGCTTGTAAGACTTTGCCATATTAGGCTGGTGACAATAGTTTCAACACGTTTCGTAACAGATAGGAATATTAGTTTTATTAATGCTGTGGCTTTATACATAATGCATCAAGGAGACGGGAATACATTTCAGACGTTTTCCGGTATCAACCACGTTCCACGCAAAATATCCACAGTTGCAACAATTAACTGGTGCCCTAACAATGAAGGACCACTTAACTTTCTTTTTGATTGGCGATGTGTAAATATGTATCAAAACCTTCTTTATTGTGCGTTTTGAGTCGTTAAATATGAAGTGTTGGCTATGTATTATATATACTGCGCATAAGAACTTACTGATTTGGATTTGAATTTTGTTAGTATTAGAATATCCATATTAGATCGAAGTCTTGTTTAAAATGTTGAGATGCATTAGTTTATGGTGAAACGAAATTATTTTCGTCGCCAAACTCAAAATTGTGATAAGCAAACCGACTCAAAAAGTCACATTTTCACAGCTAACATATACATCGAATGATACCAGCAATTCCTTTACAAGATAACCTACCCAAAGTATTAGGTGGCAATGGGAGGGGAATGGTGAGATACACCTTACGATTAAAATTTTGAATTTTGAAGCACAATTCACAGTTTTTGGGCATAATAAATACCATAAACTGTCCTGATTTTCAACATAAACTCCTGCTCTTTGCATAATAATGTAATATGTATAGTTACAGTTTGATATAAGCATACGCGTACATACATATTCAATCGAATATTATGCGTCGTATAGCGTCCATCGGTCCCCACATCCGTGTTATGTTAGTTATGGATTTCAAACGCAATGGTGACCCCTGCCTGACACCCTAATAATTGTAAATTGGTCTGAAAAGTTTGGCATGTGATTTCATCAGGTAACCATAGTATTTAGCAAACATCTCAACGACAAAGGTGTTATCTCCATAATCACATATACAAATGATTGTCACACTCGTAGTGTACTACGATTTCATGAGAGCCAAAACAAACAAAAAAATCGGTGATGTATTGGCTATATAATTAGTTCTTCCATAGCGACAGAGACAATTTACAAAAAAATATAATATAAAACTAACTATACGAACGAAATTGTGTAAAACTATTTAATTTTTTGTAACACTGGTTTTTCTAACATTCATTTAATGATAATACAACTTATTACAAAAACCACTCACCGAACCCTGGGTTACTTACTTCAAATTTTGCGATATTTCGGAGACTCCGTCTCCTTCCTCAAGCATCGTCCATGCCCAGGCCGGCGAAATCTCCGAAATATCGCCAAATTTTAAGTAAGTAACCCAGGTTAAAGTTCAGTGAGTGGTTTTTGTAATATATATATATTTCCTGGTTAATGAGTTGTGATAATTTTTAAATAATACTTTACTTGTTTGAGTGACTCCTGTCGAGGGGCGCCTTGCTCCTATTTAGGGGACTGTCTGATGCTTTATTGTATAAAATTTAATCTCAGCATTTCCTTTTTACTGAGGAGAACTTTAGAGGGAACATCTCCATTCAAGATTGCTGGTGGTCGGATGTGAACGAACGACTTTCAAAATCAGAGCCTCTCTAGATTGATGTAAGCTTATTATTGTAAACGGGCGCTGTTCGAGCTCAGGAGTTAGTAGATATACCTTTGAAACAAAACCAGCACAGAGCAGAATGTGTTATATGACCGCAATGGGCGAGTACACTAACTAGTCCTAAACCATGCAACATTTAATTAAACCGTTTAGCCATATTAAACTTGTAAACAAACAAAATAATGTGCATTTCATTCGCTTGCCGGTCGGCTTGGGTGATTAGCCTACGATATTGGGACATTGTTAAGGTTTCCTTTATCGACGTACCCGTTTAAAATATCATCACGTATTACGAAAGTCTATGAATGAATGAAAATCAATAATAATTTAAATTATGTATTCAAAATATCATAAAGATATGGAACGTTGAGCTTTGTACTTGGAGCAAATAGGATTGCTGCCTATAACCTTGTAAATATTGAATATGGGCATACAGTTTTACTAAAAAAACACTATTTCTAGTTGTTTCAAAAGCTTTCAAAAGTAAACATAACAAAGAATTTGTCAACGAAACTTAATTTCTTATTACAGTTGATTTATTATATTGATTTTATTTACGTCATCCCTACAGATCATTCGATGTATCACAATTTTTGATAACAACGAACAAGAAACGCCTTTTCTGTAAACCAAATAACTGTCCGATTTGTAATACACCACGATACACGTGTGCAACGTCTACTGTGGGTACTGTGTGGGTGCAACTGTTGTTAACACAATCTTCGTAGATCTTGAGGAGGAAGGCGTGAGTTCAGAACGCACCCTTAAAACCCTAGGTGATAGATCGATACAACCAGTGATTGATTGGTATTCAATGGTTCCAATATAGAATTCATGTTAGAGCCAGACTTACTGATGACAGGTGATATGTAGATGGACGAGAATGCAATAGGTATATGCAAACTATTTCCAAGATAAAATCAAAATTAAAAACAAGTTATTCGTTTCCATTTGTCATTTGGTTGGTCTTAATTATAAAACTAACAAGACAATATTGTGGGTATTTTAAATTTAATTAATTATATACAATTAAGACGACTAACTTTACAACTTCTAATTAAAGTGAGAACAACAAACCCCAATCCAACTGTTTGAATTTAGTGAAAGAAATATATTTTATAAATGTTAATCTGACCTTTTTAATGAAGCTTTCGTATTTGACAAGTGTCTAGTTTGTGTCCGATTGCAATTAATAAAGCGTATTCCCTGGATGGGCACCTAGGAACTATCTCGTACTTGTAACCTGCATGTCGTCACCTCGGGCGGTGTCTTTGAGTGATAAGCGGTTACTTATTTAGATTAGTGACGTTACAGCGTGTGTCACACAAACATCACCCAAATCCTGGCGTACTAAACTTTTCCCACATATCCGTACAGATGTGTGAGATGAGATGTAAAGAATTTACTATGTTTGTTCTTAGAACTCGAGAGAATAACCCAAGAGGACGAGATAGATCTTCAACACTTGAATTCGTGAGCTAATATTAATTTTACAGAAGCATTTGTACAATAAACAGTGTAAAAGTGAACCTCATCTATTTTATCTGGCCGAGAGTTTTGCAAGCTGTGGATGGTTTAGCAAACGACACAGTTAAGCACACTTATAATCTGAAACGACAAACCAAGCGAGATTGCAGGGAAACTGTCAAAGAGATTTGCCGACAAGGTGTGAGATTGTGACACAATGTGGCATTTTTATGGAGTACTAGTAGTATACTATAAGGCTCAAATAACACTGTTCACCTACACTGACGAACATGTCCTTAAGGTACATGTTAATTTAAATGAAGCTAGTTTTATCGAAATATGCAAATTATGAGACGGATTAGCGATTTCAATCAAATATGTGAAAATAATTTAGGTGTTGATGGATGTAGGATTATCTTTATACCAATGAGTGAGTGCGAGTAAATAGGGAAATTGCATAAGCCCTATACTGCGATGTCACAGAGAAAATGTGTTGTAGTAATTGTTAATTTGTGCACTTGTACACACAGTTCCGGTAATTTAGATATAAATAAATGCATAATAAAATATCTTATGTTGTTAGCCTTGTGGGTTGTTAGTTTTGTACTCTGTCGGCACCTAAACCAAAAACCATTTAATTTTAATCTATTTTATTGAGCGAGCGAAGCGAGCGTCTCCACTTGACTCTTATGGCTCGAATGTCTGTTTTTTTTTTTTTTGTTACTGCTTCGATACAGGTCGCACCGTTTCTCTGATCGACCTGAAATTTTGCACACATGTACATACCACCTAGGCGGGTTGCTGTATAGTTTTGTGGCAAAATCGTTCAAAAAGGTAAAAAGTTACATTCAAGTTAATTGAAAGTTTTTTTTTAAACTTTAACGGAGACAAAATCTGAGGTGGCCAAATCATTTAGAATGTCCGTCCGATCACGAATATGTTATTTTTTATTTTGATCCGATAAGTAGTGTAGTCGGAAATTACATTATAACAAAGTCCCGTTACCATGGCAACGGCGCACGTGGTTTCAGGTCACTACCCAGCAAACACAGTGGTGCAGGGCACGGTCTGGGCACGCACTGTTCGTGCTGGCGGAGTGCCGGGTAACGGGCATGTAACATTTTGTCCTGCTGGGCGCGTACTGGCGAGGTACTGCTGCCAATATCACAATCTACTCACGGTCATGTGTCAACGTGCGATACCGGGCGCGTACTGGCGAGGCACTGCTGTCAACCGTACAGACGGGTACCGGGCATGTATCAACGTATCCTGCAGGGCGCGTACTGGCGAGGCACTGCTGTCAACCGTACAGACGGGTTACGGGCATGTATCAACGTGTCCTGCGGGGCGCGTACTGGCGAGGCACTGCTGTCAACCGTACCGACGGGTACCGGGCATGTATCAACGTGTCCTGCAGGGCGCGTACTGGCGAGGCACTGCTGTCAACCGTACAGACGGGTAACGGGCATGTACTGATGTGTCCTGCAGGGCAAGTACTGGCGAGGCACTGCTGCAGAAGCACTGCCGAGTTACGGGCATGTACTGATGTGTCCTGCAGGGCGTGTACTGGCGAGGTACTGCTGTCAACGGCACAGCCGAGTAACGGGCATGTACTGATGTGTCCTGCAGGGCAAGTACTGGCGAGGCACTGCTGTCAACGGCACAGCCGAGTAACGGGCATGTATCAATGTGTACTGCCGGGCGCGAAAAGGCGAGGTATTGCTGTTGATGGTAGAGCCATTAATATTCAACCTCTCTGTCCAGTAACGAGCAGATGTCAGATGTTTTATTTTAAGTATAAACGCAAATGTTCGCACATTTGTTTGTAGACTTTGCACGAATAAATAGATTTAATCAAGTACACATCATTCTCCAGTTATTATTCTTTATACACGTTCTTTGCGCGTTTTTTATTGCTATTAATTAATAAAACATGAGCAAAACTTGATACGTAGGCCTATCCCTATCCGAAATGTAAAAGAAAGAACGCATGCGTCAAACTTTGCAAATAATATAATGCTTTTAACAAGACAGTTACTTTTTCATTATTCAACGATGTTGTCTTCAAATTTTAATGCGACATAATGCGTTAATATCCTATGAATAAGGTTCGATCGTTTTTGCTGTTACCTTAAAATATCAATATCGTTGTACTAAAAACAATCAAATGGATGAAAAACATTCAACATTGGAGTTCGTCTGCGAATATTTGTATTCGAGGCAATGTTGATAAATTCCTTGATTGGTCCTTTAATAAGTGTTTTATGTTGATAACGTTTTCGTTGGTGAATGCACTGCCTCCTAGATACTACTTATGCGTGACAATTCTTAAATTGCCTCATAGTCATACGCACTTACGTACCGTAACGTACGCCTAGGCTACGAACTCAAATTCTATAATGCGGAATGCCGTATCTACATTAGCTGTCCAGCAATTGTTAATGTTTTGTATTAACGTTATTTATATATCAGTGAAATATGTATTATTATTCTACTTACCTTGTATATTGATCTATATGAGATAATAAGATTATCATAGAAAGTCTGTATATAAAACACTGAGATTGCCTTTTTGATTCTGGCGTTGATCCGCGGGTGTTCGCACTGTCCATACCACTGATTGCTATAACTAGGGAAACGCCAAAGTCGTTTTAGAATTAATATAATTATAATTATAACAAAAGCTGAAACTGGACTTCCCGTATCTTACACTCAATACTAATTTAGTAATTAGTACGACGACTGACAACCAATAAATTTATTTATACGGAAATTGACTTGAAACTTAGTTGATTTAAGGTGGATTTGAAGGTAATTTTATTTAGGTGCACGTTCCGGTAATTATTGATTTGCTACTTTAACTTCTAGCACACAGTTTGTAACTATTTCTACAAAGAATTTGTTTATTAAAATAATAATATCATATTACCAGCTACGTATAATACGCCTATCTTCCAATGTCAACTAATCAAATTAACAGCCAAGAATGTTACTTATTAGTTATATTTAAATTAACTATGATCAATTATTTTAATAGTTAATAACAATAAAACATAATAATACATCAATTGATAAATTATTAATATGTTCAGTACTTAAGCAGATTCACAAAGGGTATCTATACAAATACAAGTCTCTTGTGACATTTCCATTGTGTTGCCCGACATTAATGTATTATATTATTTGTACAATTACATATTTAAGTAGGCCTAATTAAAATTATTTCCTCACAAATCCTCACGCATTCAGAATTACGTATTATTTATTTATGTTTCACATCAAGTTTATAAAGTCTGACTGCTACACGAAATTACTTTTAGATAATGCTTCTATTTGTGTGTATAATCCAAGTATAGACCTAAATTATTGGTTTTTCTTGTTGTATACATAGGGCTAGACAATTTTATAATACATTTTTTCCGCCTCAAATTTTAATAAGTAATGCCAACATTATTGTCATTATTATAAACCCGATATAATGTTTTAACTAGTGTATTTGTTGCATATCATTGAAATTATTAATAATTAATGCTAAGTTCGCCCACAAATAACCATACCAGTAAGAAAGAAAATAATAAATAACAATTCTTATTAACAATTTGAGTCGTAAACGCATGTTATGTTCTGCAGTTTTATGTTTCGAATTACCCGCTCATGGGCAAGACTCTCATAAGCCAGCTAACGCGCTCTGCTACTTATAGGTGCAGTATCCGAGTGGTGAAGGCGTGCGGGAGTGGAGGAAGGTATCTCGTGTTCGAGTCCGGCTCATGACGATAAAATTTATTCCTGTATAACATGTTCTGTCTACTACCATGTACTTGTTCTTCCATACACTGTCAATAATAATATGATCTTAATTGTACCTCTTAATTAAATGCAATTTTTTTTTTAAAATTCGTTTACAAATTGGGTTATTTGCGTGGCTACCAGATGGCGCCAGCGTAGTGCCTTTTTAGTTTTTAATGCTGGGCGCGTGCTGGGCGCGTGCCGTCGAGGCCGTGCTGTCCCGGTACCACCGATACTTAATGGCCCGGCGCCGCGAACGAGGTACCGGCCCGATGCCGCGAACGAGGTACCGGCCCGATGCCGCGGACGACGTACGTGCCCGGTACCGTGAACGCCGCACTGGTTCGGTACCGCGAACGACGTACGTGCCCGGTACCGCGAACGCCGCACCGGTTCGGTACCGCGGACGACGTGCGTGCCCTGTGCCGCGGACGACGTACCGGGCCGGTGCCGCGGACGACGTACCGGCCCTGACGTTCCGCCCCCGGTGCCGCGAACCCCATACAGACGGGACCTAAGGCCACACCGGACCGGCACCGCTGGCATAGGAAGTGGTAGGACACTTTTTTTTCTGGCCCAGTACCATGTACACGGTACCTGCCCAGTACTGCTTGAGCCGGAAAAATACGATACTGTCCTGGTACTGGGCACAGTTTTTGTGTTTGCTGGGTATGCACTGCCACCTAGAAGTAATCAAAACACTATCGAGGAAGCAGTGTATTATTTGTAACCAAAAAGTTTAACAAGGAAATGATGTCAAGGTCTTCTAGATGGCGGTGGATTTTATCCATTCTCTCCTATTTTTCAAATTTTCAGCTAAATCGGTCAAGACCTTAAAGACTTATTGGTATGTAACATTATGGGAATGTCTTACTCGGGTCGTGTTGCACGTACCGGTGCTCGCTCAACAACGCGTCCAACTGAGCGTTTTCCTAGTAATAGAATAGTATCACTATGCTCACCATGTATTGCCAAAGGGCATATAACAAAATGGTTTTGCATACATAAAGTTTATGGATACTAGCTTTGCTATCGATACAAGTTTTAATACAACTTAGCCCCGTCCGGAACTCGAACCCAGAACCTATTCCCAACTGATCTAGGGCAAGAGAATTATTTACAGAGTAAGGAAATAATAATGGTAGATTGTAAAACGTCTTATCTGTAGAACGTAGAGTACAATTGTTATATTGCTATAACGTTATCAATCGGTTTACGTAAAGCCGAATATTCTAGTTAAAAGGGTCCCAGCATTAAGTCACTCAACGGTCCCAGCTCTTATTGTTATAATACATCTTTCTACGACCACGTTTGCTATTAATTAATTTTAAAACAGCAATAATGAACTGACATGAGTTGTTTTAATGAGAAGGCATTTTGAAAGAAGATGCTGATAGCACAATGATGGTAACATAAATGTGAATAATTTTTTATAATTATTATAAATACACCCAATAATACTTTAATAAGTTGTACTTGAGTAACTTGTGCAGATACGAAGCACATAACATCGAAGCTAATTCGTTCGGTCGACCAAGAGGGTAAATATTTTGTGTTCGAAAGCGTAGTTATTGATGTCTTCACTATCTAATGAATGGGAAATCAAATGGTGGGCACATATGCATAATGCACCAGTCTAACTAACATTCAAGTGTCAAAACAAATATATTGACCCGAAAACGAGCAGTAGAAACGAATGCAAATTCTTGGCACTGTTAAAATATAACATTAACCAAATAAAAATGTTAAAACATGAGAGATGTTTCTAGTGAGAGTCTATGAATCAAATCACAGGAGTGGTAAAACATTTCTCGTTGACAAATACCGACTACATAAAGTCCTGCTTGTATGGCCTTGGCTGCACAAAAGCCATAGCCCAATAAACAAGAAATAGCAGCTAACAAACCCCGATTTATTGTAATTTATCACAAATTTAAATTTCAGGTTAATAATAAAACCAGAATGTTTCGTGTATACCAGTTTTAATAAAATATGTAAACTGCTTAGCGTTCATAACCCTGTGCGCTGCGAGCGTGGCTTCAGAACAACACATCAGCGTTGCATATAAATCAAGAACATGGCATTCTTTCTATTCGAAACATTTCCATGAATCCTAGTAATCTTCTTAATGTCATTATAAAACAACTTATCATAAAATGAGCACAGATCTATAAATTTGTGAATATTTATATTTGTTATATTTCAATTTATCCATGTAGCTACATTTTGTAGCAGCAATAAAATAGTATTTCCATGTAACAAGTCTACGGCATTGGCAGGTATGGTAAATCAAGGTTCGAATGATGTAATGCCTGCTACCTAACTGGGCTTGGGCTATTGTCAAGCCAGTGGCATGCCAGTGGCAAACAGTGGCACGATGAGATGGGGTTGTCCGAGACCGAGGCAGCGCGGGTACAAGCGTGCTAAGTTATTTGACCGTCGTCATATCAAAGTGTTTGGGCGTAAAGCTCGCTCGCTGACTCAATCTGGGTGACCTTACCTCACTCGGTTCAGTTCGGTTCAGTCACCACTCACGTCTTCAGCGCTGGCTCCACACACAGAGATTGAGCGACAGGTCTACGCTTAATTACGTACGCTACCAGCGGACTTGACTTAGCATCCTTAATAAATCACACATCAATTACAAATGTGTGTGTAGCTCAAAATTTTGACAGTGCCTATTATTTCTAAAAGTGGATTTATATTTAACTCCTCACTTCAAAATTCTTAAGTTTCTTTGGAGAATTTCAAATCATTTGTCAACTAATTTATAAAAAAAATATCCACAAAAGATAACGTCAATAACACAATTAGGAAATTTGATGGCTTCATAGGTAAATTATGAACTTGACTCGGCCCCATCAGCTTTAGGCATGTTAATCTTTATTATTAGTCATTCAAATTTTTGCTAGATATAAATCGATAAAGCCTTATAGAACGGTTTTGACGAATTACCATACCTGCCCAAATTATCACACCGGCAAGTGTGAACCAATTTACTGTAGACGTTGCCCCAATGTAGCCTTAGCTATAAAGCGCTGTATTTACGAAAGCTAATTATATATAAACAAACGTGTGGTTCAATCTTTATGGACATCATTCATAACACTTAACTCAAAGTGATTATATTTTAGGGAAAATTTGTCTTCGATGCAATTAACTTAGCCCTTATATTACGTCGGGAGCTTCAAACTCAACCCAGCGTGTGTCGTCGTACGAACGAAAAAAGTTGTATCTTAACAATTCTTAGAAAAAGTCATGCACATCACACAAAATTATGGGCGATCAAGTTAAGAAAGTTGTATCTAATTAATTAATAATGGATGAATAGTGCAGACTATAGACTCAAAATGTAGTATCCAACATACAAGCAATTGTTTCAATAAGTCATGTTCCATGTACAGGCACAGATGCGCAAATATTTGCTCACAGAGGTGCAGATAGATTTGTAATTATTCGAGAACAAACGCCCAGTATTAAATGTGTTAACATTCTAGCCAGTGCATAAATAAGGCGTACACAGATGCAATTATTTATTCAAATATGTTTATACTTTTACGAACATTTTGTAATTGGTCAAACATTTTAGTATACATCTGTGGCAGTTTTACCACTACTTTGTAATTTCAGCTGTAAGTTTGTGTGGTGCATCAAACCATAGGCGTAACTTTTTTGCGTCGGACTCGGTAAAAACGAATATAGTCAGGTATCTGTATTGAACTATTCAGAATCATTAAATCGTCATTAAAGTAATATGCCGGGATTTCAAGAAATTGTTTATGAGATTAGTGAAGAATAAAAATGTAATATTAAACTTTACAGCCTCTCGTACAGAAATACAATAAACATAACCACCATTTCTTAACATACTGTAGCTCTGGCAGGTGGCAACTACGCGTGCGTTATGTGCATGTAACTGTTGCAACAGTGGAGATGCACGTGAAAATGTTGCAACAGTGGTGGAGACGAATGTGGAAATGTTGCAACAGTGGAGATGCACGTGAAAATGTTGCAACAGTGGAGACGCATGTGAAGATGTTGCAACAGTGGAGATCGCAAGTGGAAATGTTGCAACAGTGGTGGAGACGCATGTGAAAATGTTGCAACAGTGGAGACGCAAGTGGAAATGTTGCAACAGTGGTGGAGACGCATGTTTAGATGTTGCAACAGTGGAGACGCATAATGTGAAAACACGTTGCAAGAGGGAAAGGAAACAAAGGGCAGAGGTTACTAGAAAATATCGAATCAATCAGACTAAAATAAATAAAATGTATTATTTCCGAAAACCGCAAACAGAGAGAAATGCGGCAAACTCATTTAAACTGATTGCCAATTCTTGTCGACGACAAGCTAGGAACAGTAAATCCTGTGCGTATAGCTGTACAAGTCAGAATAGAAAATGAATTTATATTTATATAGTCTTGAAGCTACCATGACTTGCAAAGTTGTCTACATATAAGCAGTACTATAGACCTAATCGATGAGTTAGAAATGTACAGGCCTAGCGTTCATCTTGCCTCGAGAGATTTCACAACCGAGATCTATGTACTTGTACGTGCCCAGTGATGGAAGGCTGCTGCGTCATTTCGATTGTAAACTGAGTTATCGTATGTATCGGAACACTTTATATTGATTAAGATTATCATTATCATGTACTTGTTTTCTGTACTGTGTTAATCGTATTGCACTGCTTGAAATTATAATTGGTTCAAAGGGATATTTTCATACACAAATTTTCTTGTTTTTCAGTGTTCCTATATGTTGTAGATTACATATTTTAGCACATTATACATTGTATAAGATAAGCGTTTATAAATGTTATATTTGCGTATGTGCTTCGAGTGTGTTGATAAATATTACTTAAAACAAGTGTTCTTCTTGTGTTACAAAGGATTAGGTGTATAGTTGGACTGTATTGCTTTTTTTCACTACAATAATACAATATAATTAAACAATCCTGATAACTTTTTAAATTGAGTTAATTCTTCCCAAAATATGTTTATATAATATTAAGTTCTTTAACCAAACTTTCATAATTAGCCATCCACTGTCAGGTGATGTTTGTGTAGGCACGTGCCATTATATATTGCTTCTGACGTGTAATGAATTTCCACAGGTCGTTTTTACGAGTGAGACTAATGTAAAAGCGGACACACAGGACACTGAAAACATAACTGTAGTACTCGGAACATGAGGAGTAGTTCTCAACAGGCTGACTGAACTGTTGTCGTGGATTTAGTAATTGTTACGCGTGTTGGGCCTATAGCTCATTTCTCACAGATTAATATTTTAAGAGAATAACGTGTCGTGGTCAAGACTCGAGTTTATATTTAGAGGTTAAATTGTCATTAAAAAAAAAAGTACGATCGAAAAGTGTACGAGAGTTGCTTGCTGCCTAGGAAAATCACGATTCCTTTTTAGACACTAGATTGAATGTGTTCAAATATATGGTGTGGATGAGATGAATATAATTTAAACATCGTTGAAAGACACACGAATTAAAAGAATGTGTTATTCAACGAGAATAAAAATAACTCAAAATTCAAATTTTAGTCCCCGGGAATACAGGGTAGTGAAACAATCAACCTTCCTGGATTATGTGCTTCTTGTCTTTACCTTATGGTTGGCCATGTTTTAATCAAGTAGGTTATCGCACCCTGTTCTTATGCGGATTTGTTTCTTCTAAGACGAGTAATTAAAACATGGTTATTGAAAATAATAATTATAATGACAAACGCTTAGAAACATAGCGAGCAATGCGCAGTATCTCGTGCAACTTAAAAAGGAGAAGTCACTAGCATCAATAACATGAACAATATATTATTGTTGTACCTATTCCGAGTATTACAACTAACAAAATTCATTAAATTGTTATTTTTAAGTATAAAACGTTGAACTGTTAATAGCCGTATAGCCTTCTTCTGGTGTCTAATGTTTTAAGGTGTACGGAGAGACTGGAGAGAATGCTGGAGCAAACCCTCGAGCAGACGATATTCCTGATCAGAGTCGCGTATGCCAGCACTGAGCCAGGCAGATCGGTCTTGAATTGTACGGGTGGATGTTGGATCTGTGCCCAATACGTGTGCGCTATACTAATTAGTGAATAATCATCAAACAATAGAAAACATATTAATTTGTAAATGTTTTTTTCTAATTATTTTAATATATTTATAAATTTTGATTGCCTGTGCTTTTATGTGTGGCTCGTTGGTCTTCTGGTTAGCGTCTCTGCTTCCAATGCAGAAGGTCCAGGGTTCGATTCCCGATAAAGATAACTTAATTCCATCAGTTCTTGGCTTAAGAAGTAGTAAACGGTGACTCTAGAGCCGTCCTAGCAACGAGGCACAAAATGTATTCAAAGTTGTTCTGAATCAGCCTTGTTGATTCTGGCGTTGATCCGCGGGTATTCGCACTGTCCATACCACTGATTGCGTCGGGGCGTACAGGGTTGGCTTGGTCGCTTTCATTTAATGTCCCCCTCTGAAAATCAGTTACATGACTGAGTGGTAGACTCTCAATACGATTTATTTATTAATCAAATCTCTACTGAGTGTGAACACGAATTTATTTAATGAAAATGTATGATCTAAATACCCGAGGCAGCGTCACATACAGGCTACACGAACAGCGAGCTATACGTTACGCATAAAATGTCCATCGTACATTTTCGTACGACTGAAGAAATCCTTCCGTCAGGATTGCCGGTGGCGGGAGTCTCGAGCAGTTGTTGTGTCACACATTGTTTGCTGGTATTTCTAATGTAGCTAAGTGCATGTGATGTGACTGCAGACTGCATCAAGGCGTGAAACCGCGGCCGGGGAATAGCCGTCGTGCAGTCTCGAGTCCTCGCCTCGCCACTTCCACTGTCTAGGCCAGAGACGGAGCAGATGACAGGCGACGCGAATTTGACTGACACCCATATCATTCCAATTTATTCATATTTTATACTTGAAAAAATTAACGAGCTATTACAAACTAGAACTATGCGTTATTGCGAAAACATTCGACGAACCGCTAATAATTATTCTATTATATTTTTAATTTTATTTATTTATCAAATATATCCTATTCGATAATATAATTGTTTTACAAAATTTAAATAAGCCATTTGAAACACACGCCACTCATTGAAACAATGTAACTCAATGCGAATAGACAGGAGCAAAAAACGAGTACACCTTTTCTGACCGACATTGATAATGAGGCTAATCGTAACGTGTGGGAGTGATTCGGGAGGTCTCGGTACGATTCCCGCTACCGGTAATCCTGATTGAGAGATTTTCCTAGGTTGTTTTCAGTCATTAACGCGAATACAAGGGATTGAGTCCTCTTAAAACCGACCTCGAACATCCCTTCACAATTGTCCTAATTCCAATAAACCTATAGTTAGAACGTGACAAGGGAATTATGCGTTGCATCCTGGTCAGGTTTCCCACAAGAAATGTAAAAGAATCTACACCTTTGCTTGAAAGTTTTTTTGGTATACGGTGAAATGAGTTTTTTTCATTGCACACGAGACTGAATTCGCCTGGGCGCGTTCCGAGCCTTTGTACAAGCAATCCTGACAAAAGTTGGTCCAAGGGTTTCTTGGGAATAAGGCTAATTGTGGGATTGGTTAGGCCTACGTATATTCCCTTATTGGCATTCCTTTCCTAATAATCAAATTATATATATCGATATTCTATATGATAGTACATATATTATATATAGTATATATAATCATTTTTTAAGTATCTTACGGTAATACCACGCACGAAGTTATTATAAAAAACTTAGTAATCACGTTTCAGAAAAACGTTGTTTACTCACTTTCAGTGGACGTAAAACACAAATTCACTTAAACAACAACAGATCAAAAAAAACTATCAGAACAAACACTCTATCCTTCAGACGCGATAGGCCTGCTAGAATGTAACAAGAAGTCACACTCACATGCAACCAATGATTTCATTAGCTTCACATGCAATTGGATCTTTAATTTTCTATGTTTGCAAGTGTAGTGTATGTTTTTTTTTTTATTGTTTCACTATATTGTTTATTTTATATAATGCATGGTTTTTTTATTGAATGTTTTTTTTTAACCTTCCTGAAAATGTTAAACTCAGTTTTTCGAACGTGGATTAAAGTTATTTTTCATACTCGTGCGCTGATTAATTAGACCGTTAGATAGCTTAAACATTACCATGGATCTACGAAGCTTAGACAAAACATATTTATTATAATATGCATTCACTATATACTATACATTATATATTATTATATAGTTGAACAATTATTGTATAATTGATACCACGAAAGTTTTTTGCCGAGACTAAGTAAATTTCAAAGTTGTTACTAACTGCTTTGACTAAACATCACAAATTACTTTCAAATCTAATACGAATGCGAAAAAACTTCAGTCATCAAAGATTTCTTTCTTTCCAGTTTCCACTACGCCTATTTTTCTTCTTTCAACAATACCTTTCTCCAATCTCAATGCCAACTCATCAACTCAAACATTGCAAAGCAAGTTGGTTCCTTACAATATTATATTATTATCATTAAGTTACGTTAAATAGTTTTTTTGTATAATTTTCACATCGCGACTTTTTGATTTACTGAATAATAGGAGTGAAAACCATGCAAAGTATTTTCAAAAATGTTTTTTTCACGAACCTGACAAATGTTTTGCCATTTACAATGGAAATTATTATTCATCCGCGGTGGCTCATAAGATTAGGACGCTGGTCTGAAGCGTATGAGACTACGAGGACGTGGGTTCGATTCCCGCAAATGGCATGGATTTTTTGTAATTGCCCTTCACCATCATCTATCACCACTTATATTTTCCAATAGCAAAATTGCATAAAAAGAGACAGTTAGCAACAAAAATCAATCAATCATATTAAACCCATTGGAGCTGGAAAAAGTAAAACAAGTATCCAAAAATGAGCATGATTGGCTTAATTTACCAAAACTGTTGTAAAATGGAAGAACGTACACATGAAATATATAAAGGATTAACAAATAAGTTCGAACATAATGTGTAAATGACTCGTTGCATTCTGTTGATACAATTAGCCTCAATTCTGCGACGGTTTGTCAGTAGAGTGGACTTTGCCCTAGGTGGGCACTTAGCCCTAACCCTTGCTCCAGCTCTCAATCAGTCAGTGTACGGGCAGGGCAGACAGCACACGTGTGCCTTGGAGCTACCTTCAAATGGAAACATATTCCATCGTGATATTCCAGGACACAAATCAGGTAAATTTCCCTATTTTAGCATAATATTCATCATTGTGTTTTCTTAGGTGTGTGTCGTTCAGTAAAAATATAATAATGTGTGTAATTTTCAACAGTACGTGAGGAGGAATGCTAAGTATAATGAACGTTTAAAGCTGAAAATTCGGGCTCAAATGTTTAGGAAGCAAAATTCAAGTGCTTGAAAGTTGAAAGTTATTTTAAGAATATTGTTACAAAGATTAATTACTCATTTCAACGCTAAATATATATCCATACATTACGATTCGGTGTTAGGCCGTAGTTACAATCAAATATTGCGTGTACACGTGCGTGTCCGTGTAAGCGTGTATTTCAACAACCTTGAACGGTTTTCATTGGCTGATTGACATGACGGATCCAAGACATAACGCCGTGTACGTGTGTGAGACTAATACGCCGCGAGGCATAAGAGAAATAGAGCTATAACCATAACTACTGCAGCTCCCTTGCGGACAACGCAGGTGAGCAGATCTGCATTCGCGAGGCTGGGTTTTAAGCTGCATTAGTGCACAATTATATTCTAACGTTTTAAGTCGGCTAATTGATTAATTAAAACATATATCCCCCTATACATCCTTTAAATTGGACATATACTAGTTTAAAATGTTCCTTTATAACCATTATTTCCCATAGAAGTGCAAAAACGCGCCCCCCCCCCCCCCCCCCCCCCCCACCCACACAAACAAAATTAAGTATGCTACATAACCTAATTCTTTATTTGCTCGGAATTTGTCAAATAAATGCTAAATATTCACAATTGAAATGCTGTTGTAGCGTGGAATGGTCTAGCTATCATAACTCCTCATCGGAAGCCTGACCCAAGGTGGACTTTGGCATTCTCCTAGTTATTTAGAAATTAGATCTGAATATTACAACAAGACATCTGTATACCGAGGTTTGCATATACCATTGCGATATAGCTTGGCATATTCTTATTGAGAGTGCCTTAACTTCAAAATTAAATTTAATATTACATTAATTTAGTCCTCCATGATAATGGTGTTTTTAATGTTACATTTACATATTACTTTTGACAGTCATACTTGTAAGGAACTTGTGATATATTTTGCGAAATAAATAGGCCCGATACCGAGTTTTCTATTATTTGTTACGTTTCGGTATTTGCTAACTTAGATTGCACTTGATTGATTTGTATTGCTTATTGAGACGATGATTGGTGATAGATGAGGATAAAGGATGAACAGAAGGGAGTCGGGGGAACCCGGTACCGGCACGTAACCTACTCCTTTCGAAGAATACCAAAATGACCAACAGCTTTACGTCCCATCCGAAAGGATGGTGTAACCTTGACAGTCATAAAGGTTCCTCCAGTTACCCGGACTGCCGAGCAGACGTCGAGGAGAACGAAGCCGTTACACTAACTCTCGCCCTCCCTCCTAACCAGCGGTATTCGTGTGTTTCAGGGGAGAGCGTTCACCCACTCTTCCCCTGACCACGCTCGAGATTGCTTAACTTCTGTGTTCGAGTGCAGGGAACCGGCTAAGCGACCGCGGCTAAACCGCTGGCTGATATTGCTCTTGAAACCAATGACTTACCGGTACACATATGTACATTTGTTGGCATTAGGAAGTGTAGAAACACGTTCCGAGTGTAAAAACGGTCTGCCCTGCAGTGAGTGCGAGCTACGACATGTCAGTGTGATATGTATGCGAAGGCGTGAGAGACAGGACATAACAAAGTGCTCTGTCGTGTATCAGCCGATATCGCCTCTGTCTTGGAGATTGTATATCAGACGGTATCAATAAGATAAATCTCTGTTTTGCCGTTACGCAGTACCTTGTTGATTGAGTTGTTTCAGTGTGGAAACTGGAACTTCTATTTCCCGATTAGCCTTTATAGTAGAGCTGTTAAGCTGAAAAATTGTGCACTTTTTGAGAAAAGCATGAAACTTCTAGCATAGCTAGCTAATACCAATATATTCATTTAAGATGTGAGGGAAGTCAGATTTGACCTCTGAGGATACTGAGAGGTCAAATTCAAAATGGCCGCCACTCCACGATCCTAATGATTAAACACGCTTAACTTGGAAGCAAATAGTGTAGATAAGCCTTTTAGGTGTCATTTCCATTAATTTTTGGGATGACCATTCATATAGTAACACTCACGTGTTCGTTAGGTCAAGGTCAAAGGTCAATTTTGACCAAAAAGGTGAACAAAATAGCATGCACAATCGTTTGTTTTCTACCTCATTTAAGAGAATACTCTACCTCAAAATGATGTATATTTGTATCACGAAGGCCGCCAAGATGACCAACATAGCCAAGATGACCACGCTGAGAGGGTCAATCCAAGATGGCCACCATTCTACCGGCTTAATGATTATACACACCTAGCTCGGGGAGCAATTAGAGTAGAAAAGCCTTTAAGGTGTCAGTTCCAAGTAATATTGGGATGCCCAGTTCTTTCAGTAACAATCACGTGGTCTCCAGAATGAAGGTCAAGGTCAAAGGTCAAGATTGACCAAAAAGTTTGAACACAAAACATGCACAATTTTTGTTTTCTACGTCATTTAAGAGAATACTCTACCTCCAAATGTTTTTTTTTTATCACGATGGCCGCCAAGATGACCAACATAGCCAAGATGACAGCGCTGAGACATAAAATCCAAGATGGCTGCCATTTTACCATTCTAATGATCATTCACACTTAACTAAGGGAGCAAATATTGTGATATAAGGTGTAATTTCCTGTTAATATGGGTATGCCCAATCAATTGGTGACATTTTCATTTTTGTGATCGCCAGAACTAAAGGAATTACACTTAGGTCAAGGTCATAGGTAAAGACCGTCGTAAATTACTCGAATCGATTGTATAACTTATATTTTATTCAAGAACATAATTCTGTCAACGATCTCCAGAACAGAAGCACAATGCCGTGCACTTGAGTGCAGCTTTGGCACATCTTCATCGTCCAGTGCAGCCTTTCTTACAGCCACAGTGGATCAGTTCACGGCACGAATCTGATGCTTCAGGGAGAGTAGTCCAAAGAGGCTTCTACCCTGTCTCTTCCTTCATCCAGCCCCAGTTGTAGGGATCTGGCAAATCTGGATCCATTATCAATGCCTGGTTCCAACAGTTGGCCTGGTAGCAAGTGCACTTAATGTGCTGCTGGAGTGCTGCCTTGGTTGGAGGAAGATTTTCTATCGATCGAGACTTCTGTGTGAAGAGCTGTTTCCTGGCACCATTAACCTCCATGATGTCACTAGTTCGATCTTATATCAGCACAACAAATCGCTCAATCAATGGCATTGACTCTTGACTGACATCACTTGGCATGGATCCTATCCATTGGCATTGTGCCGGATTCATTGCGGCAACCATTTCGTGGACAGCTATGTACCGAAAGCTTGATCCGACACCAAAGGCAATCCACAACTCAACAGGAGCTATTTTGCTGAATGAGGCTATAGCCAGTACCTACCACATCAGTGTCAGCGGTACGTATGGTCACTTTCTTACATCCCTTTTGCACGGCATCTGCCAAATGCAGTAATAGACGAGTATCGGCTTCCTCGTGCGAACATGGAGCTAGGTGTCCAAGTGTGACTCAGCAGGAATGCAGATAAACTCCATTGCCATCTGTTGCATAAAGTCTCTTTCCCTCAACTATAGGAAAATGGACGGCTTCGTGGGACAGGAAAGCAAACAATTCGCGTTTTGTTTTCATTGACTCGAAGGAAGTCTTTCAGTTCTTTAGCATCACAGTAGAAGGCGACACCCGTTTCCTCATTCCCTTTCCCCTTTTCTCCCTCACTGCGATTTGTTGTGCTGATGTAAGATCGAACTAGTGACATCATGGAGGTTAATGGTGCCAGGAAACAGCTCTTCACACAGAAGTCTCGATCGATAGAAAATATTCCTCCAACCAAGGCAGTCACTCCAGCAGCACATTAAGCACACTTGCCACCAGGCCAACTGTTGGAACCGCAGGCATTGATAATGGATCTAGATTGCCAGATCCCTACAACTGGGGCTGGACGAAGGAAGAGTCAGGGTGGCAGCCCTCTTCGGACTACTCTCCCTGAGCATCAGATTCGTGCCGTGAACTGATCCACTGTGGCTGTAAGAAAGGCTGCACTGGACGATGTAGATGTGCCAAAGCTGCACTCAAGTGCACGGCATTGTGGCTTCTGTTCTGGAGATTGTTGACAGAATTATGTTCTTGAATAAAATATAAGTTAAACAATCGATTCGAGGAAATATACGACGATCTTGACCTATGACCTTGACCTTAATGTATTCCTTTAGTTCTAGCAATCACAAAAATGAAAATGTCACCATTGATTGGGCATACCAATATTAATAAGAAATTACACCTTAAATCACAATATTTGCTCCCTTAGTTAAGTATGAATGATCATTGGACCGGTAAATGGCAGCCATCTTGGATTTGATCTCTCAGCGCGGCCATCTTGGTCATCTTGGCGACCATAGTGATTAAAAAAAAACACATTTGGAGGTACAGTATTCTCTAAAAGACGTAGAAAACAAAAATTTGTGCATGTGTTTTGAGTCCAACTTTTTGGACAATCTTGACCTTTGACCTTGACCTTTCATTCTCGAGACCACGTGATTGTTACCAAAAGAATAGGCATCCCAATATTAATTGGAAATGACACCTTAAAGGCCTTTCTACTCTAAATGCTACCCAGCTAGGTGTGTATAATCATTAAGCCTGTAGAAGGCGGCCATCTTGGATTTGACCTCTCAGCGCGGCCATCTTGGCTATGTTGGTCTCTTGGCGGCTTTCGTGATACAAAAAATACATCATTTGGAGGGTAGAGTCCTTTAAATGAGGTAGAAAACAAACGATTGTGCATGTTATTTTGTTCACCTTTTTGGTCAAAATTAACCTTTGACCTTGACCTGGCGAAAACGTGAGTGTTACTATATGAATGGGCATCCCAATATTAATTGGAAATGACACCTAAAAGGCTTTTCTACACAATTTGCTTCCCAAGTTAAGCGTGTATAATCATTAGGGTCGTAGAGTGGCGGCCATTTTGAATTTGACCTCTCAGCATCCTCAGAGGTCAAATCTGACTTCCCTCCACATCTTAATATGAACATTATATTATATTATTTCATGCTTTTCTCAAAAAGTGCACAATTCCATCAAAATGCTCAGTTTAAACAGCTCTACTATTACTTAACCTACTGGCGCGTGACAGTAGGATATCAGCCTTGAATCAATGTGATAATCACCATCTTAACACCACAAATATACTTCATAGATTCTAATAAGTCATGAATGATCTTGTGAAAAAGAACAAAAAGGGTTCACCGCAGCTTGGAAAAAATGGCCAAAACTGGTAATTCTTGAGGTAGCAATATATCTCCAATAAGAAATAACATTCACAGTTATTGACGTAATGAGTATTCGTCTATATTTCCCGAACATACGTCGATGTACTCACGTAGGCACTTCTACGTTTTATTTTGAAATTCACGTACTGGGTTCGTTTACAATATACGTGGATTAAGAAAGGGTGTAATTTCGGGACAAATATGGTGGCGTGCACGGTTTCAAGACACAATTTCTCAAGGGTTAGTTAGATTGTCACTTTGATACTATCTATATGCGAAAGAGAAAATAAGCAGGCGGAAACCGACCTAAGAAATTCACCAAACCCCCCATTTTAAACAATTTCAGGAGTCAAAACGCTTTTAAAAATTTTTGCAAAACACTTTTTCAGATGCATTTTTCAACGGAGAAAAATATTTTTTATTAAAATGGCTCCTTTAATGCTTTTGTAACACATTCCGGTAATGCACTATTAATTATTGTTAATTGAAATTTTCTCGCCAAGCGAGATGGCCATTGTAGGGCACAGTGCTCTCTTTAGCATTTAATATTATGATTTAGGTAGTTGTTAAAGGAATCTCCTATAGGGCTGTTTAAAAGGACTCAATCCCTTGCATTCCCATTGACGACTGAGAAAAACATAGGATAAAACCTTCAGTCAGGATTGCCGGTCTCGACTGGATTCGAACACGGGAACTTCGAAATCAGAGTCAAGCGCGTTGTACGTAGTACATACAATATATCTTACCAGAATACAACACACGATAAACGTGGTATAAAGATCGTCGTTTGTCTGGTAGAGAGCGAAAGAACAGACAAAAATATAAATAAATTCGGAACCTGAACTTTTTTTCTCAGGACAGTCAAATTGAAGTATTGGCTAGCTACGTATCGTGTCATTTTTATTTAAACACAATTAACGGCTTATTAAATTACCAGTATCAATTGTTTTAAAAATTATGCAAAACTATGTGTGCGGCGATGATTTTCAGGATTTATTCGGCCTCTAACCAGAGAAGAAAACTTTAGTGAGAGGTCTTATATGCATAATATGCTGACTGATTAAGTTATCACCACTTACCACACAATTTATTTTAATGATGTCTGTATTATAATTTTATGTTGATGAAGATACACCTAGTGAGATAATTTATTAAAATTAAGCTAATCTAATCAGTTTACTCACTTTGCCTATTGTGAAGTACGATTATGCAGAATATGTGCAATGAAATTAAGTCAGCGTTTATGGGTTCCTCAAATATCAGTAATTTACGTAAATAAGAGTTGAGCTTATGCAAATTTTAGGTCCGTAACTCATAAATTATTTAAGATTCTCCTTTTAAGTAAGACATTAGTTATTTTTTATGAATTCGGGATTAGGAATTATAATACCTTTAGACAGCCACGGTACTTTTATTAAATTGACAAAACTGTCTGTCAGTAAGAGTTCAACTAGGAGATAAAGGAATAAAAACAAAGAATATTAATGAGTTAGTCATAAAAAGTGGATCTGAAAGAATCTATAAATTCTTTTGAAGTAGCTCTGTCAAATCATTAAGTTTAACCATAAGAACGCATTATAATACATCTTATTACTTTAGTAAACGCTTGTCATTTACTTTCTGTTTACGAATACCGTCAAGTCACTTGATTGAACAAAACTTTAGGATATCCGTTTTTAAACCCAACCTAAGAAGTGCACTCGTGAGGGACGGCCAAAGTTGTAATATTCCTTCCTGAATATTGACTCGATATCAGCAGTTTTATTGAAACATTTGTATATCTTTGACACGCGGGTTTTTATTCGGTACATTACGTTAGTATAGAAATGCAAATTTTTTTAATTTTTTTAACTGACAAATTTGAGAAATTTACAATACATATTACGAATATGACTAACATTTTTTTCCAGGCATTATGCAAAACTCAGCAGTCCAAATTCATTTTTTAGTCAAAACTTGCATTAATAAATTGATTCTAATTAAAAGGCTGATTTTCGTTGTCTCTTAATTGTTGAAATATGGCAAATTTAAGCTTTTAAACAGTCCGAATGGCTCTACATAGCATCCGCCGCCCTCACCGTCATGTATTAAGATAACGTAAAGAAATCACATTTAATGAACTTACTATAAGTTCTTTAATTGTGGATTAAAAATTCTTCAATTTGTAATTGATTTTGAATAATCTTAAGGGAAACCAACACCGTCATTCGCTAAGCTATCAGAATACTAATCGAAACCATGGTTACTGATAAAATATCTCTGCATTTGATTTAAATTAGACAACCGATTATTGATGACCCTCGGGGGCTTATAAGAAACGTAAGACAATCGCATTCATGACTATTCTCGAAATAAGTGATTGAAATCTCATGGTATTGAATTTGATCGTGGCCCGCTATTTCCTAAGAAAATGAGCATCGAAACGTAACGTAAATCCATATTTAACCTGATTCTTTTCAGACCATATTACTGTTTAATATATTCGAGTATCATAATTCGGTGCTGGACTGTCAACCTACCAAGGCTATTTCTCTGAACGAATAGGAGAGGTAGAGAGGGAGAGAGAGAGAGACTGTGGATGGAGGGCTATACCTCAGTGAGTTATGGTTTCACGAGGCAGAAGACGCACGTTTGTACTCAGCGCGTTTGCCGCCGCGCTAGTAACTTTTTTTTAAAAACTTTAATCACAAGAAAAAATAATGAAAATGAGCATTCGAAGAAAAAAATCTAAATTACGGTGTGTTTAAATCAACATCACCTTTATAACCTGATTCCTCCTTTCAAGACTCATATTTACTATGTTTTTTAATCAATGAATTTCGGAGTCATACATGAATTCTTTAGAACCGTAGTTCCGAAGATTTATTACATCTGTCGGGATTTACTGGCCAGTCCGACTATTACGGTTGCGCTATGGCTTCTATAAAGGACGTTTAGAAAGAAAACATTTCAACTTGGGTTATTTATATTACTAAGTGTGTACAGTTATATTAATAATTATAATAAGGATGGCATTCATTGTTGAATCTGTGGTTGAAAGGTGGGGCTTATCGCCGGCCCCCCAGTCCGTAGGACATAACATAATACGTGGGTTCGAATCCCGGGATATTTTTTGCGTCTATAAGTCGGAGTGTGATCAATAAATGTTATAAATTTAATTTAATTAAGTAATTAATTGATAACAAGTTTCCATCTTCGTCATGTTTACGTTGTTTTCGTTGTTGAACTAGAGCACATTTATATTATTTAAAATTATCGCATTGGATCATTAGGATAATTAATTATTAATTAATTTATCTAGCTTGCATCGTCTTACAGTTTAGATCTTTCTGTTTCGTTGAAGCGTGACAAAATACATTATTTATGAGACGATAATTTTTTTCTTATATCGTATATTTTACTCTCAAGAAACTTTCAATCAACTCAGTATCTATAACTTGCTTTAGGATACGGAATCATTTTTCTTTTTCATATCACTCCTTAGGTACACATTGAAGTAACTTTTAATTGTAAAAAGAATAAGAATCATATTCCTCCACCACTGAGTACTGACTGTCCCTACATTAATGAATAAAGCTAATGGCGTTGTGTGCTATTATAGAATATTCGATACAACATTAGTCAAACATATTTTTTAATGCGCTATACGCTACTCGATTTATAACCATGGTTTGTCCAAGTTTATTTTTGTAAATATTTAATTTTGTTCTTCCTTTTTGTATGATCATTTCAAGTTACACCGTCCTTTCGGATGGGACGTTAAGCCGTTGGTCCCCTTGGTACTTTTCGAAAGGAGTATGCTACGTGCCGGTACCGGGTTTCCCCTCCTCCCTTCTGTTCATACTTCATCCTCATCTATCACCACTCATCGTCTCGAATAGCAAAAGTGCATTAATATGAGACGTTAAGCAATATCCAATCAATCAATCAATCAATTAAGTTGATCCATGTTGATCCATGAATTTGAAATAAAAATGCGAGAAAATTATCTATACACAAGTTTGGAAGGTACGGTTTGGAAGGTTGGAGACTTCAAAACTCTGCAAAATGTTTGCTAACTATTCAAAACGAAAATGCTATTTTTATTCTCTTCTGTACGTGATTAAGTAAAGCGATATAGGTGCAGGTGGTGTAGCCGTGTAGGGTTCTGGAGTCAAGTCAACACAGCTGAATGCTGATTAAGAAATAGCTCGGGTTATACGCGACAACAAACGACCCCCGTAGTGATGTATAAACACCATTATGTTCCTCAGATGTGGCTACTTGAATTGCTTTTGGTAGGCCTATCGATGTACACATTCTCCGGATACATTTCACTTGTTATCGTGCAACGTCTGGCTACGATCAATGCCGAGCTCAGCAAATTAACCACGGTCTAAGACGACGATATCGAGTTGGTTGTATTGGTTTGGTTAATGTTCATGTTTTATTTTAGTGATAGCGTAGTAGTACAAAGGTCTTTTCCATGACCTATACGTGCATGGACTCAATAAATCCATCTTTTACTATGACTAATACCCCCACCCCCACCCCCCTTCCCGTTCTAGCTATTTTAATATTTATGTTTGTAATACAAAATATTCTTTCCAAAATTTGGTAACATTGAAATTTTATTTTTTAAACAAATGCAGTAATTCAAAATGGCAAATATGTTATGATAACACAAATACACTATTGTAAATGCCATTATAGTGTATTGGCCTAACAAGTGTAAGTTTGAAGTACATAGCTGCAGATAGCTTGTTATTTTCTCCTGCCCATCGTATTTTCTCTGTGGAAATTAAAACAAATTTAACTTCTTTAAAAAGTATTGAAGTTTCAAAAATTCTGCCCAGGAACATTTTGTATTGTATGAATTCTCTATTGACACAAATATCGGCAAAAATTGTTTCTATACCTCACTTTTAACCCGAGACGGATACAAATAATCTAGTTTTGTATTGATAAATAAAAATTCTGACCATAATACCGCCGCAGAATTGAAACACGAACCAAAAACAGATAATTTTGTGCTAATTAGTCATAGTAGTACGAATACGAGTTAAATTCCATGTTCATAAACATGTTTGCGGGGGCAGGACCGGACAGGACAAAACCAAGAATAACTCAAATAAACATTAGTCTAAAACAGGATTGTGCTTTTTATAATTCTCACTTTGGCAGTTATTTACTTAAAAACTAGTTTATTATTTGTATCACCTTCACATTTTGGACTGCTTCGATTTCACATTTTCACTGGCTCGTTTAGTTCTGATCCAACGTTTTAGACAAATTTCTCAATCCAAATTTCAATCGAAGAGTTTCTTTCTGCTTCTTCAGTTTTCAACTCAGGTTTCGAAGTGAAATCGCTTGAAAACGTCAGAATTACAAAATAATGATCGCAAGATATATATTTTTTTTACATTTAGTCATTTGACTTCCGCACGTATTTCGCACACAACACAAGTCTGTACCAAAGTAAATATTATATTACTTGAACCAAGGCTAAAGTATTATACGTGATAAAATTTAGTCAAGTATTTGATCCGACGTCCTGGGTTCCAATCAAAGCGGACTTCAAAGCTTTACCAAAGCCAGGCCGTGTAAGGTAAGAAATACAGGGCGCGTGAGTGCAGCTGACTTCAAACTGCGTCATCACTACAGAACACACGGACACATTCTTCAATGATTTTTCTGTCGATATGTTACAATAATTATTTTATGGCTACCGATTTTTCATTTCATCTATTAATACAACGTATAGATTGATTTATAGGATTAAATTATTGGAACAAGAACGTAACTTTAGTTGAGAATGATTGTTTTTGGAGCAAAGATGTTTTTATGTCAACACTTGAATTAACTATGTTCCCGTATGTACATCACTACGCTCGTGAACGTAAGCCTCCTTGCTAAGGGCGTAAATGAATATAATAACCTCAAGTTGTACTATTACATTGTTACAATGACGATTCATTTATCTGGCACGAACTCTGGCTGGCTTATCATAGCACCATCTTTGCATGGCTGGGCCACCATTGTTTTGTGATGTTTTGTTTTGGAAATGTATGTTCTCACTTGATGGGGTAGGCTAGTGTGACGAGGACCGTTACAAGTGCCTGCCTGATCAGAGGAAATCACGTTTCAAATAAATACGGATGTTAAAATTGTTTCTGTTTTGTTCCGGGTTTAAGTGTTCCATTCGGTTACAGTCCTCCGTATTAAAACACAATCGGTATTGTTGCCAACTAAAAGATCTGGACATGAATTGTTGGCAGGTTGGCAGTACCACACAACGAAAGGGGGATATTGAAATGTACTCGTTGCTTTATGATTCCAATCACACAATGGAACTAGAACGGAGGCTGCTAATTTTGTGCTACCTCGTCGTGTTATATTTGCAAATTACATTTTACACGTTACTATTACATTTGTTACGTTTGACACTTCATATTCACATACATGGATGAATGAATGTTCTTGTGATGCTACGCACACACTCAATACAATATGCATTTGATGTATGTAATATGTATTGCCAGCCATATGCACATACAAACTTACGAACTAAGTAGGCTTACTTCATTGTGTTTTATTTATTATATCTTACTTTAACATTTTTATTTGACTTACTGTAGCATAATGTTCCCAAAATAAAGTAACAACGCACAGTTTAATATTAGTTATTTGATTACACTGAAACCTCCTCCATAAAGTAACATTTCTCGATACATTACTTTTAATTTAACGATTTCACTAATTATTATTGTTTTATAATGTAAAATACAACAGCAGTCATTATAAATGTGAAACAAGTAGAACAGGTAATTTGATTATTAAAAGGAAATCATTTAGACTAAATACTGTTCTAAGATATATTTAATAGGATATTTTGACACTTTTCAAGTAATTTCTCAAACTAAAAGTTGAACAGCAGCATATAAAATAACAAAACGACCATGTTATTTTATATTTTAGGCCTATTTGAACGGTAAAAAAATATTTTGTTCAACTTTTAGGTTGAGAAAGACACTTGAAAAGTGACGAAATATCCTAGTAAATATACCTAAGAACAGTGTTTAGTCTAAATATTAAATAACATCAGTCGTCGGATCTTAGTCATACTCATTATCTTTCCAAGAGAGAAGCTGCTCTAGACATAAGATGTAATTATTGTCATCTTTCACTGGTGGTATATTCTCACTCGGCATTGCGCAACGGTGCGGACATATTAATCGATAAATTTAATGGAATCAATCATAATAATTATGGCTTGGACAATTAATTCATACAGAAAGCAAAGTTATTCAAGATTCAAGTTACGTTACCAAAACATCCTATCCTCACAGAAGGCAAAGCGTCCTTCACGATCGAACAGAAGGTGACCAAATGACACTCGCAGTCGCATCTAATGGTCTAGGGTAATTAAAGAGCCAGGACAAACTGATTTGAATACTAACCTACACATAATTAAAACGAGCCCGAATCTTGTCTGTAGATTTTCACGGAGACGTTTATCAATTAATTAAAAATTAACCCAATTATATATTTAAGTAGGGTTTGGTAACATAAATAATAATTTGGAAGATTTGATGGAAGCAAACAGAGGATGAATTAATGAAGTTGCCAGATGGATACTGATAAATCCATCACTCTCTAGACCTTTGACAGAGTTTTGGTTGAGGTAGACACTCAATATCTTGATCGGTGTCCACCAACCGAACACGCATTTTCCACCAGAGTATCTGATTGGCCAGATAAACATTTTATACAAAGAATCCAAGTGATTATTATACGTAGGGTATCTTTTTAGTGTACACGTCCTATGCGTATTATCTATATCTTGATCGTTCTCTTGACCAGATTGTTTTCCCCATTCCCATCATTCATCGACACCTATCTACTATTTCTAGTCGCCTGTGGCTGGTTCTGTTCATTACATTCTTTTCTCCGTTTTATAGTTTCATCCTATTTTCCCCCTAGGTTAGTTATTCGCCATTCACAGGTTATCTCTCATTCACAGGTCACTACTCATTTCACATCATCACGATTATAACGACATCGCATAAATCAAGCAACTCAATCAATCAAAAATGTAGGTAAAGTAGCAAACGGGCAGCCTGTCCATAATGCCTCACCGGCCATTGGCTTCGTGGCCAAGTCGAATTTGAATTACTCGCACTATTCATTACATTAGCCAAACCATGTTCAAGAATCAATTTAAAGCAGCCACCATTTTATTCTTAATTGAACTAGTATTATCATCAAGCTTTATTTGTAACAAAATACAAACTTCCACGCACACACATTCTCGTAATATTAACAATTTAAACACTTTTTTAACGTAGGACGAAATAAAATATAGATTTAAGTCACATCAAAATATTAAAAATAAACGAATACGAAACATACTTTTAAACAAAGTGTTGGGAGCATTCAAATGCATAATAAACTTCAATGTATGAATTTTTAAACATAATGCAAACTATGTTACGCTCATAGTAATTACATCAAGCCTGTATTGCTATCGGATAACTCATTATAAAAGGTTTATAATCGAATGATTCTGGCATGTTTATGAGTAACTTATTTTACTAACGTTTAACTCCTTGAAACAATCAATTGAATATATTGTGGTTTTTCAAGTTTCCACCATGCAAAGATTGTGAATAAGCATGGCTAGCTTTTCAAAATGTTATCATAATTATATTGAAGAAAACTATATAAATATGTTTACGTTATTAAAATGAACGTATTTTCGAAAATGTATTATGTATACTAAAGTCAAAATATATTTGTTAAAAAGTACCAAAATAAAAAGAATTTCATTTTTCTTTCCATGAAATAGTCTTATTACATTTATGGATTATTGAATAAAATAAAACGAAATCAATCGGAATCGCTATTATATTGACAGTGCAAAAACTCTAATATTGCATGTAAGCATCATTGTTACGTTTACCCTGAGCAAGAATCGAACCCGGGTCCCACGTCCCAACGATCGGATTCCGGCCACTTGATGTAACTTTCTGTTATGACCGATATAACACTGTTATTTAGATAATGCCTTGGCTGGCGTATCCCAGAGACCGCGGCTTGTAACATGGCTTCCTGACCGGCGTATCCTACCTCTGTCACCTCGTGTGGCAATCTAAGCCTGGATCGCGATGCATGCCGAGTGCATGGTACAAGGATATCTCTGTGGCCCGTGTGTGCTGAGTTGAGGCTTATACACCCATATAGAACAAGAACATTGGAACTATACAACAGGCAATATATTGAAGCATATATAAACGCAATAGGACATTACAACACTGATATAAACATATTTTACTGAAGAAGGTAAAGTTTCGATACGTGATCGGTTATATATTATTTTAAACAAAGACATACAAAACACAGAGAACACAGACTAGACAACAAACAAGCGCTTCCCGGATTACAAATATGCTGTGAACAAGAACCATAACACTAATTATTTTTTAAATCACTAAAAACAAAGAAAACGTACAATTTCAAAAGCGTACTATATAAATTAGCAGCATCCTGGAAGTTGTTCTTGTTTTTTGGTGTGTGAAATATATTTATTTTAAAAATAACTAAATAGTTTTCCAAATATTACGTTCCCCCATTGAAATGTTATTATAACGGTCAACTTTGTAAAACGATTTTACTTTTTATAAAGACGACGGTGCGATCTCCTCCTGTAGATATATACGAGGGTGTCTCTCTCGAATTTATCACCTGCAGAGAGTCGAAACAGAAAATATACTTTCTGCCCTGTTTCAAAGAAACGTTTCAATTTCAGTTTCGGAGCAGACTACAAAATACATCATATTCTGGTTGGAGTTCACATTTTATACACAATTACTAACGGTTCGAGATAGGTTCAATTAGGAGTAGAAAATGACATTTAAAATTAAATATAAACATTAAATATGAATTTGCAATGCACAATGAACATCGTCATTTGATCTGGTAATTTGTGTTTATAGCCTAAGGGACAATAAATTGTTATCATAGTAATAATTATTAATTATTACCATATGCGAAAATATATCACATGCAGTGATGGTAAAAAAATGCATGATCGTTATCGTCGAGAAGGTAATGTTTTATATAATATCCATGCCGAGCTGAGCCCGATAGCTGCCTAGAGTTTTAGCACAGAATTATCATGGGTTATATAGTTTCTGGGAAACACGTAGAGAGCGTCAATATCGACATGTTTGTTCTCGGCACCTCCTAAATATTTGAAATACTTATGTTGACCGGACTTGAACTTAACAGCTAAAACTGAAGATAGGTTTAAAAATACATGTAAATGTGGGTGCGGGTTATAGCCCTATGTAATAATCTCAATTACAGTTTAGACTTTCGGGCTGATTAGGTTTCCGTTTTCCCTAGTTTTGGGTCTGAGTTCAACTCCAAGAGTAGAATAGAGGTATAATCTAATATGATCTTCACTACTATCACCTCCCACCCCCCTCCAACGCTTCAACACAGCTCCCCTTGTACGCTTCATTATTTCATTTGCGATATAGATTTGGATGTTTGTGGTAATATTAGGGCACATTTCATTAAGACAATGTTTACATTTCGAAATAATTGTTACGATCTCAATTCAACTTTATTTCCCATGCATTTTCTCATTTATGTTGGTTAATTAACGAACATACATTTTAAAATCTAGCTTCACTTATGCTGGTGTAAATTATACATTCGCGCTCTAGGCAGAATGTTAAATTATTCGTATTCATAATTTTTGTTATGGACTGATAATAACACGCGTCTTATGCAGGTAAACGCAATCACTGCATCAATATAGAACATATTCAGTTATTATTTTAATTACTGTCATTATAATCTAATAGTTGTGTACATTTTTTTAATAACGTGATTAGCAAATTGCAGTAATCAGATATGAGTAAAGGTTTATTTATGCATCCTGGCAATACCAATACATTACTTCATTCATCCATATGTTAAGTAGTTTGGTAATTAAACGCAGAAGCATTGCCAGAGTGATGATTTGTGGTCATTTTGGTGATGGTACAAGACAATTTACCAATCAAATTGACGATTTAATAGTAATAACAATGGCCTACCATTCAAAGTGCACAACAGCGTATGGAATGAAAAGTCTAACATACCTACTAAACTTCGATATTAAGTATTTATTGTTTACTTTGTTCAAAATATTATTAATACACAACATTTTGTGACAAACAAATATATAGGGGCATTTGAATTACTCTCTTGGTTATTTTCGTTTGAACATTTTCTATTTACTTGAAACTGAGGATTTCTGTCGCTTAACGTCTCATATTAATGCACTAAGAGACTATTCGAGACGATGAGTGGTGATAGATAACGATGAAGGACGATTACAAAAAACCTTTTCCTTATGCGGAATTCGACCCCTGGTTCTCGTAGAGCCAAATGCTTCGAACTAAGTGCCCTAATCGTATGTGCCACCCACCGCGGACGGCTTGAAACTTTGGGGTACAAAAGAAGATTACAAATGTTTCAACTATACATAATTCAACCCAACATTCATACGGAATACTTGCTAATATTCCAGAAATTAAATCATATATTTCCTTATTTGATAGTGCTGTTTTTAAAAATATACTTAATAAAATACAGTGTGCATGTACATTTACCATTCCGCTGTCATACCCCAGGATACCCCCTGCCAAGTAGCTGCTACTAGCTGAACATGTTTCTGCTCTATTCACCAGCCAGACATACATGTTTAAATTATTTTATTTTGTGGAATCAAACATTACCCAGTAGGTTTTAGTGCACTTGGCGTTCTAAATCGATATTGGCAAGCCTTCTTCGTCCTAGTTGTAACTTATCACTTCCTCACATGAGGGTAACTCTCATGACCATCTGTGCTTTCTTTAGTCATAACAAGTTACGATGCTCTTGAAAAGTCACACATTTGATCGTTTATCAATGTTTATAACTAGTTATCTTGAATGATTTAACCCTTACTACTTGCTGTGGCTGAAATACCTGACAACCATTGCAATGCACTTTGAAACCCCACAGCTATTTGAAAAGTGTAATAAAAGCGAATGTCTTAAGAGGAGTACATACTCGGCGTCACGAGTGGTCAAAACGTAATGTGTTTTCCGTTGGAAATACGCCCACCAACATCACAGTGTACGTCGCACTTACTGTTTCGAAGTTATAGTGTCATTAAAACAAGATTATGAAGATGTCTTTGAATATTATTGTACAAGTTATGTATTGTGAACAGTTGAGTTACATTATTGAAAGCATGCATAGTCAGTCAGCATACTCTTACAAAGGGAACTTGACTATGAAATCTATAAAAAAAAAACTTGGCGTTTGATTTGAATTTAAAAATCATTTCAAGAAAATATTTTGTAAATCACACCAAAATCTGCTGGTAAAAAATCTTGGACGTGAACGTGATGGTGTATTTGGCAACGTTTTCTCAGTTGTTTCTAAAAGTTCAGCCACACACCACTATCAATATGTTTCACATTATATGTTATGGAAATTCCATTCAATTTTATATAACACGAAGTAGGGTATATTCAAGGTCATACGATGTAAATTAAAAGATAAACATACATTAATTAGTACCTAGAATTTGTTTTTTATTTTTAGCCACGCGACACTTGTGAGCTCTCATTGCCCAACTAAACATCACCCCACAATCGCATTGATAGCTGAGCTCGTGCACGGCGGCCCGTCTCTAGGCCACAGTTCTAGTTCTGATGTTATCTGACTTGGCGGATGTTATGGCTACGTGCTGCATGCGCAGGAAGAAGCATTCGTCGACACAGTGGAACTAAATAAACATCACTTTTGAAAATATTTTTATTCCGTAAAATGTGAGGTTTTGTCGATTTAGTTACATAAATGGCATTACAGTGATTCCGTACTACAACAAAATAGCTAATTCAATGCGCCACTGTCGGGAAAGTAGCGCTATGAAGTGTACTCCCCAATCCCTATTTGATGTTGTTAACACTTTTAAGCACGCTTTAAAATCGATTTTGATTTATTTCATCTGATCATAACATAACATTATACGACTCGGATGGTTTTATTTTTTCGATAATGGAAATGTACTTACTAATGAGCTATTTTATAGTTTGTTTGGTGAACATTTCTATAAGTCATATAATTGACCACTATTAACGTTGATTTACAGGTGAGTGGCGGTTTTTATCAGCAATTAAGATCGTTTCTAGATTCCCGCCGTATTTTTGGTTTCTGTTGAGACAGTCTTTTCAAGGTGTAATGTCGCAAGATGTTATCGGAACGTTCTACAAGACCACGAGACGGCTTGTATTCCAACACTCTTCCTCGACACGAGGTAGAGACATAAACGTCAGGTCGTTAAGATTTGAGGAGTCTGGCCGTGCGTGGCCGGGCCTAGGCCTAGGTCGCGACCGGGGCCTAGGCCTAGGCAGGTGGGGACGGCAGAACAAGGCCAGCTGGGGAGATTTACGGGGGGATGAAGAGGATAGGATGACCACGTCGAAGAAAATAAATCGTGGGAGAGCTAAGGAGGAGGAGGAGGGGGGGATGAGGTGGTGGATGAAATGGAGACGATGATGAGATAGAAGATCTAGTGAATTAGGTAGAGTTGAGGTTGTTTTGGTTATTTAGATGGGTGATTGTTGCGTCGAGAGGGAAATAAAATCGAGAACTTGATAATGACAAAACGGAAACCTGCTAAGAGAACCAATACAATAAATTATGAAAAACGAATTTCAGAAACTAAAGGGAGGAAATAAGAGATTAAATTGGAAGATCGTGGATATAAAAATAATTGTGATAATGAGTATATTGATTATGTTATCGACAAAGCAGTCACAACGCTGCAGGAAATGATGAATTCGTCTTTGATGGCTATTATGATGGATTAGAGAAAAATATACGCAGATGTCAATTATTGTCGAGATGATGATTCAATTATTACTGCCTTTTATTATTACGATCATGTGGAGTGTTTGGCGTTTGCTGAGGAATCGAACACATAGATCACATTTTAACCTACCCGGTGTTTCCGTGATTTCACTGTTGGAGGTGTAGTTAGTACTCAGTATAGTCAGTAGTCAGTAGTCAGTGACAAAATGTTTTCTCAGAAATGTGTTTCCGTGATTTCACTGCTGGAGGTGTAGTCAGCATAGTCAGTACTCAGTACTCAGTAGTCAGTGAACGAATGTTTTCTCAGTAATGTGCCATTGTGCGAAGAAAAACAAAAACAATGTCGGAAAGAAAAAAACATTATAAAAACCAAGTCTAACGTAAATCGAGCGTTTCGAGAATTTCACTCATAAGATTTGCATGAACGAGCGAAGTTCACCAATAATCTCAAGAAACTAGCTGGGATTTTATCTCGTAAACTTGACTTTATAAAAGCCAAAAGGCATATTGAACAAGCACAAAGCGTTGGTCAGAGATTTGCATTTAGTTTATTTCCAGTTTATTTTCTTGTCTACAAATTGTGTTTTGACTTCACGGTTAATGTGATGGCTGTAAACGAGGGGTCCGCTCATAAAACTTAATATTAATTCGTTAACCGCTGTTTAAGCTTTATACACTAAAGATTCACAAAAGCAAAACAAAATACCTCTTAAGGATCACTATATAGAATTCACTAAAAGATCATTATATAGATTCACAAAAGCAAAAAAAAAATACAGCTGAAGGATCACTATATACTATCTGTGGCGTATCTAGCAATGTATAGTGAGAGGGGGGGGGGTCAACATGCCAAACAGGGAATGGAAGGCACAGCCGCCGGAGGCCTTTTTTGCTGGACTAATTTATTTTCTCATATTTGACGTTTTGAACGCATGTAAACTCGTTTTAGAAACATTAAATAGCAAGAAAATGTTATTTGACGTTTTTAACGAATCAAATCAAATACTAAGTGCATGGGGGAAGGGGTTGTACCCCATAACCCCCACCCCCCCTCCTGGATACACCACTGTATACTATAGAATTCTCTAAAAGATCACCATAGATTCATTAAAGGATCACTTAAGTTGGTTAGATATTCGTGTTGAGGACACACGTAAATCAGGTTTTCTGTAGATTCGCTGTAGTATGAATAATTTTAATAAAACATTATTTATAATTAGTAAAATCAAACTATAACAGGAAATGTATTTCGATTTTGATTCATGAATCTGACACAACAAGGGACCGATTTCTGTGTACCAAATTCTATAACCGTATACCTAGTGTGCATTTTCCACGTATCTGGAAGTGTTTTTGCCCCAACATACCGCCAATAAACAATAAACGTATTTATCAACCCTTTTACTGTCAGGGACGCATATATACTTCCACACGCGCCTACCATTGTGTTATGGACGTATTATATACGTCGGGCAATTACTGAAGTCGTTACTGGTAAACTAGGCCTATTACGTCTCTATCCAATAAAAAAATTGTTTTTTTAAGTTTGAAATATTTTGGAGTTTGAGTATTTTGAAAAAGTTTGTAGAATTAATAAAGTTCATTAGTATATTATCTCATTGCCTATTTATAAAAAAATATCGTCTTTAGGAAAAATCATCTTGACTTTTGGCAACTTTTGTGGTAGGGTATGCAAATTGCCAAATTTGGGTAAATTAGAATCATAAAGTCAAAATTTTGAATACTGTGAAATTAATTGCATCGTTTTGGAAATTTTACTTTTAAACAATATTAACTCATGACAATTTTATATCAGGGTAAAAATTCACTTGACGTATTACGTGCTGTATATTAAAGAATGAAATAACATCTGATAAATGTCCAGTCATTTGCATTTTTCAAATATTGATAATATTTAAGCAATTTTCACTTGCCACTTTTTGCAGAAATCATTGCTTCGTCCAGCTAGATCATGTTTCCCCTTTAAACTTCGATCACCGTGTTTGAAAATAGTTTAAAAACAAATCAGTCAATACAACTTCACAGAGCGTTTAGTAACAAGACATTTACCACGCCCACAATCTTAACTCAAGCCAATTACTTCCACATCCTCCACTCAATTCCAGAAAGAGACATAAACCTATTTCTAGAATGCATATAGTATCGATTAGCCTCGTTGTGTGATGCAGAAATTTCCAGTGGTGCTTCGTTGCCGCCTACACAACACGAAAAAACTCTGCTCTCGACAACAACGAAACAATGTTAAGTACACGCCTTACGCCTACTCTAATAGATTCGAGATAATAGCCTGCTCGCAAATGAATCAACAGAGAGGTTTTTTCTGACTTTATTGTCGGTATGGTTGTAATATTCATATGCATGTAAACGTAATCGTGAACACATGACAGTTGCACAAACAAAGAGCATGCAATCGGTTTACACCCTAACTTTGAAATTCCAAATAGTAATCATGAACAATGGAAAACGGTTGGAGAGGTCTGACTTCAAGTTGGCTCCGGTTAAAGGGTTTAACCAAGTCTTAGTCCCGTTATTTTAATTTTAATTTTGATTTGTAATGTATTTTTCATTAAATGTATTGAATGGCACATTCGCAGGTTAGATAGATGAGCTTCTGATTGTTGTAACTCTTCTACTTGTGCAATCAATAATAATAAAAATTAAATAATTATAATAATATCATCGTTAACAACAATAATAATAAACAAAATATTTGATTGAGTCGTCAAAATGTAACAAGGTATATTCAAATTATGTGATCCTTACCATAAATGATCATGTAAAAAAACGTACCTATACAAAACCGTTTTCAAAGCGTCTATAGTAAAGGTCTCCGATTCTTATCTAGTATATATGGAATAATAATTTCTGTTGTCAAGAACCATTTGAGATGTGCATAACAGAAAACATTCACCCGTACTAAGAGGGTACGCTATGGCACAACTCAAAATGCGCGCAATACAGTTTATTTATTTATGCTGAACGGTTAAATCATAACCAATTTTGTAATGGATGTATGTCTAAAGTACTTTATATTAAATCCGTAATGGTCACAAATAGCCAAACATCCATGCGAGCGTTATCCAAACGTGTAAACAAATTGGGAAATTCCAAACATGGATTGCAATTATGGAAATTCCCCCAACCGTTTATCTTACTAACCAATTAACCTGCGGTTCACATGATTAAAACTTTTTATTTAGCAAATTTGAGTTAAAAAAATCTTAATTGGAATAATCAAGTGGACCAAATTATAAATTTTGTGATTTCACTAATTTTAATTCAAAATCGATGAATTATTTAGGAATACGCATAATGGATAACATAGATTTATTCTTTATAACGATAGTGTGAAATTGATAGGGTGTTTAAACCGTTTGCCAGAAACAGAAGCTGAGCGTTACACTCGCCTCGTTCTACCTCAGCATACCCTCTTAAATACTTCCTTAAAAAAACATCAATTTTAAATAATTGCGAATTCAACAACTTATTTAACTATACAAATAAATAAAACTATTATTTCTGTGTATTATGTGCTGGTATTGAATGTCCATGTCTCTTAAATTCAAAATTCATTGAAGTAGCCAGGACATGTAGCACACTCGATGCTCAGCGTTTTCGCGATTTCAACCCCTTTCTTAAATTCTCATATTTGTAATTGTGCAACCAATGAGATGAATCTAATGATATTCGCTCCCTCACGCATTTCCAATTTTCGTATATCTTTGCTATGTGATTGTTGGCTCTCTACCGGACACAAAACAACTCCATTTTTTTTTCAGAGAATCTTTGATATTTTTTTAAATTTAGATGTGCCACGATTTTTGAGTGGCGAAGTTTAAATATGCTTATGATTGCCTTTGTTTGCTTCATAAAGTGTCACATTCATGATTTGACAAGTCCCAAGGGCCGTACGCGTCGAGTAGTGTGTTGAGCTTTCTCATTGCCAGTGCATCTGCAGGGCTTATTACTTTTATTTATTTGACAGTAGAACACATACAGCAGTTTGTGCCTTTTGGCGTACTATACAAAAAAACAGTCAGTCGAGTATACGGTCCCCCACTGAAAATCAGTTGTATAACTGAGTGGGTAGACTCTAAATACATTTTTTTTTACAAAAACAATTAAAAACAACAATTTTTAAAAAAATAAAAAAGTAACGAAAGGCATTACACTGCATTCGACTGGACAAAAGACAGGTTGTATCAATAATATTGACCAGATGACTTTTCTGTTTTACACAATGAACCCCAAAAATAACTTCGAAAGTATAAATACAAAAGTGATGATATGGGATTGAAGCGTTTGAACGTTATGTTATTGGTAAATCGAGAGCACTGTTTTTTGTGAGAAAAACGATTTTTAAAAGAATCTTTTGTCTTATCAATAATTCATTGTGGCACATTCAATTATTGCGAAAGGTACTTTTTCAATGGTTTGGAATTAAAACACAGTTTTTATCATCTTTCCATAAAAAGGATTGAGACATTAATTAAAGCCCATTCATACACGGAATAATATATTCTTTGAATTTCGATTTCAGATTTTGTATTAAGCATTGAGTAAAGGGCCGCGTATAATTTGTAAACAAGACAATTGAGTAAATTATAATTTGATCAATCCTTCGCAATCTAAAATAAACGATCAGCATGTTATTATAAACTCACTTGGTTCTGGAAGTGAAACTCTCAAGCCAAGAAGATAGGTCACTAATAAATTCCACTCTTTTCAACGATATGGTCACACAGGGTTGACTCCGAAATACAATGCGGTGCTTTTAAATGTGTATTGTCAATAGGACGCTCCGCTTAATAACTGAAAAACTCTTATATGGCCAGTTTAATTGTCACACTACCGGCGTCCGGCAGGAGATGTGCTCCGTTACCCTGCTTTCTTGTTACGCCGATTTACTTTGAAAATGTTGTTTTTATATTAGAATCGATTTGCTGATTCATTTCAATATTGTTCTATAACCCTAGCAAGTTAGAATGCTTGACGTTACGGAAATGGTACGAATTTACTCCAAAGGAATGGAAACAGTGGTCACATAGTGTGGGTTTCTTCCTAATGGGTGCCTACTTCCAACATACGTTTTAATAGAGTCGTTTAAACTTTAAAGCAATTTCCTTTAAGTCATCACCTTATAGAGTGGCCGAGTTATTTTTATTGGTGATTTAGTTTTTAAATGCTCTGATAAAGCTCACGCACGCTTATCCAGACAGAAGTATAAATGGCATTTCTTTAACGTGTATAATTCTTTTATTACACAAAGCCTAGGGACATCCATTAAATAGTTAGTGTAATGTGAGTGCCTAATTCTGAACGTATGTCTGTCTCTCCCTTCGTGGCTAAAACGCGTCATTAGTGCGCGTTCCTTTAGGTAGAGTTTCGTCTTAATTTTCTTAGTTTGTTATCATCTATCAGTTGAAACCTGATGAAGGCTTAGATCGCATTCATCACTAAATTAACTTGAAGACAACAGTCTTACCTGGTCCCGTCCGCGTCAGCTCTCGGGAAAAGCGTTGTTTTTTTTTCGCCGAGATAGTTTCAATATGATAAGCAGGCAGCTAGGTCTGTGAAGGTGGCTGGAATCTATCTAATGAGTACCGTGTCGTGATATCTTCTCTAGCCCGGCTTACCTCGTCCAGCGTCCATTCATTATTGCAACGTGCGGAGAACGTAGTTAGTTCATTGGTCACTTCTAATTGAATTCTTAAGCTGAAGGGCTGAATTAAAAGAACACGAACGCGCAGTGCCATGAGCATTATATGTCTGCGTAGCCTGGTCTTCTGGAATGTTGGACGGGGACAGCCGACTGGCCTGTCAACGAGTGACTGATGAAACACTGTCTCACAGTCAAGACTATCTAGAGACGGTGACGTATCACATGGACGGTGGCATAATTCGATAATCGACATTGTGCCACACAAAATTAATTAAAAAAATACTTATTTTTTTATGGGTGGTACTTTAAATTGTTTTGAAATGCAATTTTAAGAAATGCATATAAAAGAAATATGTCCATTACAAACTAAGCTTTGAAGTAATCAGCAAGGTATTTTTGACACTCATCTGGTGATGAATAACGTAGCCTACATACATCTAAATACAATATAATAATAATGTACACACTCGGGAGTCGGGCAGTATTTTCTGATCAACGTTCCCTTTCGACATAAGTGATTTTCTTTCATTACAACACAAGCTCAATTTGAGCTTGGCCCAACTCAAATGCGCGCGCTCAGGTGTTGATTGATTGGATTGATTGGGTATTGCTTAACGTCTCATATTAATGCACTTGGGCTATTCGAGACGATGAGTGGTGATAGATGAGGTTGAAGTATGAACAGAAGGGAGGAGGGGAAAGCCGGTACCGGCACGTAGCCTACTCCTTTCGAAAAGTACCAAGGGGACCAACGGCTTAACGTCCCATCCGAAAGGACGGTGTAACTTTGACAGTCATATAGGTTCCTCCACTAACCAGGACTGCCGAGCAGACGTCGAGGAGAACGAAGCCGTTACACTAGCTCTCGAACCCTCCATCTGCGTGAGTTTCACGTGAGTTTCAGAGCAGAGCGGTCACCCACTCTACCCCTGATCACGCCCGATTCTGCTTAACTTCGGTGTTCGAGTGGGAACCGGTTAAACGACCTCGGCTAAACCGCTGGCATCTCAGGTGTTGACGATTGCAGCTGAACGGTTGGATATATAATTACCAAATTTTGTATGCATGTTAATAGAGTTCCTATATATTGATACCCACACTTGGTTGCCAAGAATTAGCCTTACAAAATCTATGCGAGAGGCAAGTCCAAAACGTGAAAGAATCGAAAATCGAAAGCATGGAATCCAGTTTTGAAAATTACCACCAAACCGTTTATCTTACGATAAAACCAAATTAACTTGCGCGTTCACATTGATTTAATCGTTGATATCATTTATAAAAATTTGCGTTAACATAATCTGTACACTTAGAATAAATTCCCAAAGTTCACCACAAATTAAGAAGGTTTCATGATTTTTCATTCAAAACCGATGAAGTAATCGAAAAATACGCGTACTGGATCTGATAGATTGATCCTTTACTAACGTTTTTGTGAAATATCATACCGGGATGTTTTAACCGTTTACCCGGGAAAAATCTGAAAGCTGAGAGTCAAAACTCGTCTCGATCCACGCCAGCCTCAGCGAAAATATTCACCGTTCTGTGAATCAACCACGTCTAGCTCTTATTAGTGAATATGGATCATACATGCATGCATTATTTTATGGTACTTGCGGACTGATCGTTAGGGAAATATACTAAATTATTGTGCAATATATATATATATATATATATTGGATTGGATTGGGTCTCATCTCCATGACATTAATACAAAACCAAATAATCGTAAAATGTGATTGAGTTAGGTTAACTGAAATAATTGAAATCTTTTACAAATAAATAAATAAATAAAATAAATAAATAAATAAAAATCGTGTCCATTAGTCCTACATTAGTAATGAAAATGAAAACAAGCAAAATAATATTTCCTGATCCCAACTTTTCTCTGTTTGGGTTATATTTGAAAGCAGATTGTTTTTATGATTCTGTCTGTCCTTATCTTTGAAGAAGTCTAAGTCAAATCATCTGTTATTTACTACAATTCAGAAATTAAAAAAGTCCGCCCCAACCGGGAATCGAACCAGGGGATTTCTCGGTTGGGGCGGACTTTTTTAATTTCTGAATTGTAGTAAATAATATCAATTACACCTACGGGAGTGTTTCCCGACTAACCAAATCGAGAAATCAAATCATCTAGTAGTGATACTCATTACTTTGTTGTTTGAATCACTGAGGATGCACTTTTGACCAGGGGCGAAGCGAGGGGGGATCAGCGTATCCGATCCCCCCAGCCCCCGAAATCAGAAGAAGGGTTATAAAAATACTTAAAAGCACTATATACTTATGTGGCATACATATTATGTATGTACATATAAAACATAATGTAAACTGACAGTCCGGATGTGGACCTTCACAATTTTATAAATCGACTAAAGCACTCTAAAAACTAGTAACATGTCACTATTTGCAATGTAAAAATTCAAAAACTTTCTGGGGCTATGCGTCCCAGACCATCCCCCCAGACCGCCCATTGCACCAAGATACATACTTTTCCAGAAATAATATAGTGTCATGGGAAGTTTTACAAATTTCTTAAAATAACACCCGAAATTCATCCCCCTCCCTAATCAAAATCCTCGCTACGCCTCTGCTTGTGACTCAGTTCAAAACAGACTTTCCAACCCTACTGCCTTCTAGAGATGTATTGTAGGCTAGTAGGCAAGAAATAGCATGTTTTGTATGGCTAACTGTTACAGTAGACCTACTCGCTAAGAATAAAGATATACGTCTAATGCACGAAGATTTTCTTGTATACAAAAAGCTATTAATAAACTCTATAAAAGCGTGTATATTATTTGTTCTGATTGTGAGAAGGAATGCGCCAAGTAAGACTGTTATGGTAAACGGGTTGTTATCAATTAAAAACATACATTTTAATCTTATATGTTATTATTGATACGTGTTCGTAAAGTGGAAGACTATGTTGTGATAGCACAGGCTGGCAATTTTTAATCTTTAACCTGGGAGTTTTTTGCACTTAGGTATTTTCTAGACTCTACAGAAATACAATGAATATTTAGTGAAAATAGTAACAAAATGTAAATTGTCGCATTTGTGCACAATATTGATGCTTTTTTTCGAAGCATGGCTATTGTATTGTTACCTTTATACAACCTAATAACGTCTCAGTTAATTGGTCGTAGTTATGTACAGTAAAAGTAAAACGAAACTTAGATGATATCAAAAACAACCACTTGGGGTCTATACCAAACCTATTCAAATGTGCATTATTTTGCATATCGGTTAAATTGTTATATATTTTTCGGTTCTTGATGAGTACATGATTTTTTATTGAAACCAGCACTCTTAAAACTTGGCTTGCTCCCTAAATAAACATTTTTTTATCCATCATTTTTTACCGTTTTGTGTTATATAACAATGTCGAGAGTGTCAGTTTGATACTAAACTAAACCGTATTCTGCATAACAGTCAATTGCGATCACTTCATTTGTTCTTCGAAATAGGTTCAATACTCTGAATTCTGAGTTTAATGAGTTCACATCTGTTTTGTATCATAGCAGCGTAGCCTATGGATTGATTAAATTTGTTGGCTTTAATATTGAAGCAGGTTAAGCTATGAATTGATACGCAGTTTACTGAGTAAGCATTGTTTTCTAAGGTAGTGGAAATCATTTGATTGTGTGGCAAAGTAACCAAAGGTTTTGGATGGCAGTTTTAATTGTTGGGCTATGAAATAAATGTTAGATATTAGAAGCAGTGTACTGCACACTGTAAAGTTTTGGCTAGTTGATTGATTGACTAGATAGACTATTGTGTTAAGGAAATGGCTCGCTCGTCTATTTTTTTTTTGTGCCATATTTATAAAAATAAACCAATTTTAACAACTATTAAACTTTACATCCAAGTGATTGCACAGTGATGGCTTGATCAGAATTTGGAAACTCAGTGATAAGGGGACTTGGCAGGTTAGAATCCCAGGTCCCAGAAAAGAATAATTGTACCGAATCTCTAACAATATTAAGTATCACAAAAACAAAATCAAATCAAAATGCAATGAAGGTGATATTTACAAGCGTAACAAAACAAAATAATAAAACTATTAACAAAAAGTATAACCATCAATTGATAATACTACAGACTAATTATTATTAAAAAAACAACTCAATTTGAAAAATTGTTTCAATGTTCCCTTCAATGTAGCTTTGAAGTTCCCGAAAAACGAACAAACATTAATAATGTTAATTGATCCCTTTGATGGATGTAGGCTAAGGTCTAACTCCTTGAATTCGTCAATCACTGATCATCGTCGAGCTTTTTACCGGAATCCTTGTAGGCCTAGAGTCAAGAAATAAGCCGCGGTTGTAGCGTTTGAAGGTAGTTGATTAATTATGTTTGATCCGTCGGGTATACCTAGCGGGCGAAGCGTGGAGCTATAACCATACGCTTTCTGCTGACTGATTGGTTTGTCAGAAGCATAGAAGGCCAAAACAAGAAACAAATTAATGCAACCAGAAAATCATGTCCTGCCCAAATTGACGTTGTTTGAGTAGGCGAAATATGAGGCGTTTGAAATAATAATTGAGTAATGTTGATCTTATCGGTGAAGTATTATCGCTATCACTCTTGTCATTATACTAATTAGCAATGAATGTTAATTTCTCTGCCGGTGGCGTGTATACGCGAGAGAATATTGTCACTTTAGCGGCGAGTGCTAGTCGAGGCTGGCGGGAGATGACGCCTCAACTGCCGGTCTACTCTCCGGTGTCCCCTCATCGCCGGGACCAGCGATGCGCGACTTAACCTCGTGCAGGTAAACCCACTTCCACTTGTGTGGCTCAAACTGTCACACTAACACTGCCACTCTGATAATATCAACACAAGAACTAGAATTAAATACTGAGGACGGCTATAAAAACAAGAAAACACTGTTATAAGTTTGACTGTCGTGTGCTAAGGTAAAGTTCTCTACCGTAACGAAATATTTCGGACAATATTGCCGTGGAGGTGGGCGAGGTCCTACCTAGGCCCGGTGAGCGGGAGTGCGTAGCGTGCAACCACGTGTATGCACGTGGACGCGTGCATCACAACCTACAGGCACAGCTAGAGTAAACAACATTGCAAGAGATCTACTTACATCCGTGAAATCGGACATGGTGCAGGTACGGCCCAAGGCCTGCTCTTCGAGACGCAAAGCCACCCCAGCCTTCATGGAACGATCACGGTTGATTCCTTTAAAACTTGATCAAAACCATCGTTTTGAATGTAGACCTCCACTTGCCACAAAACAAACAAACAAACAAACAAACGCGCACTATACGTAAAAGCAGTTACATTTGAATGGTGCTAGGTATGATCCCTAGCGCGCCAAGGAAGGGTAATGTCCATGTGTGAGGCGAGGAGACTGCGACTTCCCTCTCCCTGTCAGAGTGAGCACCTCCTCCGGCGTCAGAGCCCGCCTGTGTGCCCGCGTGACGTCACCGAGAACCAATCACAGGGCGCACACGTGCACGTGCTACGTTAGCCGCCAAGCCGACAGGTGGCAGGGCGAGCGTTCATTCATTCAACTTACTTGGCCATGACTAGCGTCTATTCATTCAAGTCTGAAGATGACCACTCCACTACCCAACACAACGGCTGCATGGTCAGGTGGACTGGACTGGACTGGACTGGACTGGACTGGACTGGACTGGACTGGACTGGACTGGACTGGACTGGACTGGACTGGACTGGACTTTGGTGGAGGTGCCGGTCCCCTACCGTCTTTCATGTAGGCTACGTGACCAACCAAGTCCTCTTCACTATGTTCAATACATCCATCAGTAAAATGTATTGCTGCGGTAAACTGGACTAAACTCATTGTTAGTGACGGTTGTCTTCCCACTACAACCTGATGTGAAAAATGAAGCGTAAATTAATTAGGTTTCCAGGAATCTATGCCATGACATCTCTAGGCGACACCCAGGGTCATGTTCGCATGGATAGCGAGGCAATCAGAACAAAGGGGACTTGCCAGAAAGTGTTAGGTCATAAGCACTAACTAGGGAAAGGGTTATCTTAAAACATGGGTAGAAACAAAACACAAGAGAGAGAAACTCAGGAGAATAGGCTTGTGACTGAAGAGTACACGATGGTTGTGATAACAAGAAGAAGTTGAATAGCAATCATGGGGATTGTTGAGGGTAATGAGGGGGTGGGGGTGGGGGGGGGCAGGGAAAATATTAGCAACAAAATAACAAAAAGCAGAATTGATCAGTATCAGTACGAAACATTTATTAATGAAAATATAGTCAAGGCCGAGGATAATTATATAGGAATATTAAAAAAAAATAAGTCGTGACATAAGCTGTAAAATCTTGTTTGAGGAGAAAATATTATACTTATTGAAAACAGAGCCGAATGGGGCTCTATCCGAAACAAATCTTAAATCTTAAATGATGAAGAAGGGATGATATTGATAACGATCTACCCCCCCCCCCCTCTATTATACCAAGCCACCCAGTAGAGATTTAGTGACGCGAGTCCCCTGTACCTGCACAAATCTCGCATCAATATACACTCTTCTTCTAACAAACGTGGAGACGTTTACAAGGTTGAGGACCCAGCGTTTGTGAAGCTTAGCAAAGACATAACACACACTTTAATCCATTCCGATATAACCATTCGAGTAGTATGTTTCAATCCATCATGGAGTGAGCGCATTCTCAGCCTACACAATCCTTCCCTCCACAGGGAGTGGAACCCTCGTGCCCCGCTGTTACTACGCATCCAGACCGAAATCCCCCATGAAGCCAATAATGTAATTTACTACTTAGCCTAAATGCTTGTCTAGATCTCGAGATCTCACCGGAACCTAGGTAAGATCGGGCGTCAGAACACTCGTAAATAGTAGATTATTCAAGTGCAGTATAATTGAATCTCTTGGTATAGTGGTAGGTACCGGAACCTGTTTCGCATTGGCAGGCAATGGCCTCAAAGTAGACATTAAAGCTGTAAACATAAATCAGTGGAACATATAGGAGAGAGAACAAGTCCCAAAATCTTTCAGGTCTAATGGCAAAACAACCAACAAATAAATCTTTGTTTTGGAAAAGTTTATATGATGTCAGCAGAATGGTTCTCGAAACAGAATTGACAGCTGTTATTATTGATGGTCATTATTCTAGTATACATAGAGGCGCTGGTGATTATCATAAACTTTAACTATTCGGTTCTCGCTTAAACATTTACATCTAAATCACCCACATAACCAAGAGTGGCGTAAATATAGAGATGCCAACTGTGAAGTCGCAAAGGGTCTAAAAGTCGTCCGCGCAGTGGCCAATTTTTTTTTTTGGGGGGGGGGATTCCCGTGCAGTGTAGGGTGAGTGACCCTCTTCAGGTGACTAACTATAGTTTATTGTGGTTTAGGTTAGTTGGGAAAGGACGACTGAGGAAAACCTCGGCAAAACCTTCAGTCAGGATTACCGGTCTCGACGGAATTAGAATCTTGACCTCCCGAATCAGAGGCTCGAGCCCACACTGTTGGTGCGGTGGCCGATTCGAGTGCATTGCTGGTTCAAACAGATTGACTTGGATAGTCGGGGGTTCGAACCCCGCATAACACATGTATGCACATGTTGATGCAATGTTGCTGTATCCTCATCTACCATTATCATCTTATTTGTGTTATGTGGCTATAAAGTGCATCGCATCGAATTGCCCATTTAGTTTTAACTCACCCAATCGCAAAGACTGAAATATAATAAAGAAGCCACAGTCGAACTAGCTAATTAAGTGGGCTTACTTTGAGAGTTTACAGGTTAAGGTTCACCTTATGAGCTGCCTAGATAAAAGGGCATACAAGCCAAAGGAGATTAGAACAGGTAGCCAAAAGGTACATGAAACGGAATGTGGGGTGAACACACTGAAAATAGGTAAACGAAAAATAAAGAACGTAAAATTTAAATGGTACTTGTGAGTTTCGTCTTGCGCTACGTTTGCATGGCAAGAATCTTTCTTACATTACTATGCACATGATTTGTGCTAGAATCTTAATAGCACTCCAGGGATGAGAGAATAAGGTCGCGTGTACTCCAAGCCCCAAGAAGTCTACGAACAAGTGAGCAAAACTTATTTCCTTGGTGCAGGTGCCAGGTCTGCAGAAATTCTCTAGTCGTTGAGGTTTGTCTTGGGCTACGTTTGCATGGCAAGACTCTTTCTTACAGTACTATGCACATGATTTGTGCTAGAATCTTATAGCACCCCAGGGATGAGAGATTAAGGTCACGTGTACTCCAAGCCCCAAGAAGTCTACGAACAAGTGAGCAAAACTTATTTCCTTGGTGCAGGTGCCGGGTCTGCAGAAATTCTCTAGTCGTTGAGGTTTGTCTTGGGCTACGTTTGCATGGCAAGAATCTTTCTTACAGTACTATGCACATGATTTGTGCTAGAATCTTAATAGCACTCCAGGGATGAGAGAATAAGGTCACGTCGCGTGTACTCCATGCAAGCCCCAAGAAGTCTACGAACAAGTGAGCAAAACTTATTTCCTTGGGGCAGGTTCCGGGTCTGCAGAAATTCTCTAGTCGGTGAGTTTCGTCTTGCGCTACGTTTGCATGGCAAGAATCTTTCTTACATTACTATGCACATGATTTGTGCTAGAATCTTAATAGCACTCCAGGGATGAGAGAATAAGGTCGCGTGTACTCCAAGCCCCAAGGAGTCTACGAACAAGTGAGCAAAACTTATTTCCTTGGTGCAGGTGCCGGGTCTGCAGAAATTCTCTAGTCGTTGAGGTTTGTCTTGGGCTACGTTTGCATGGCAAGAATCTTTCTTACAGTACTATGCACATGATTTGTGCTAGAATCTTAATAGCACTCCAGGGATGAGAGAATAAGGTCACGTGTACTCCAAGCCCCAAGGAGTCTACGAACAAGTGAGCAAAACGTATTTCCTTGGTGCAGGTGCCGGGTCAGCAGAAATTCTCTAGTCGTTGAGGTTTGTCTTGGGCTACGTTTGCATGGCAAGAATCTTTCTTACAGTACTATGCACATGATTTGTGCTAGAATCTTAATAGCACTCCAGGGATGAGAGAATAAGGTCACGTGTACTCCAAGCCCCAAGGAGTCTACGAACAAGTGAGCAAAACTTATTTCCTTGGTGCAGGTGCCGGGTCTGCAGAAATTCTCTAGTCGTTGAGGTTTGTCTTGGGCTACGTTTGCATGGCAAAATCTTTCTTACATTACTATGCACATGATTTGTGCTAGAATCTTAATAGCACTCCAGGATGAGAGAATAAGGTCACGTGTTCTCCAAGCCCCAAGGAGTCTACGAACAAGTGAGCAAACTTATTTCCTTGGTGCAGGTGCCGGGTTTGCAGAAATTCTCTAGTCGTTGAGGTTTGTCTTGGGCTATACGTTTGCATGGCAGGAATCTTTCTTACAGTACTATGCACATGATTTGTGCTAGAATCTTAATAGCACTCCAGGATGAGAGAATAAGGTCACGTGTACTCCAAGCCCCAAGGAGTCTACGAACAAGTGAGCAAAACTTATTTCCTTGGTGCAGGTGCCGGGTCTGCAGAAATTCTCTAGTCGTTGAGGTTTGTCTTGGGCTACGTTTGCATGGCAAGAATCTTTCTTACAGTACTATGCACATGATTTGTGCTAGAATCTTAATAGCACTCCAGGGATGAGAGAATAAGGTCACGTGTACTCCAAGCCCCAAGAAGTCTACGAACAAGTGAGCAAAACTTATTTCCTTGGTGCAGGTGCCGGGTCTGCAGAAATTCTCTAGTCGTTGAGGTTTGTCTTGGGCTACGTTTGCATGGCAAGAATCTTTCTTACAGTACTATGCACATGATTTGTGCTAGAATCTTAATAGCACTCCAGGGATGAGAGAATAAGGTCACGTGTACTCCAAGCCCCAAGGAGTCTACGAACAAGTGAGCAAAACTTATTTCCTTGGTGCAGGTGCCGGGTCTGCAGAAATTCTCTGGAGTTCTGTCCCGGCCACTGACCCTGGAGGTCACCAAAAACCTACTGTATAATTCTGGTTGTAGATGCATGTCAGTCGGAGGTCAAGTGACATGCGCACAGACGGACGAACGGAAAGACGACTTCGCGCCATATTTTTATATCGGCTTAAATCTTACAGTAGAATTCCCTTTCAATACAAATATTCAAGTTAGTTAGTGTTTCTCGATTTGGATATTCGGGAAACACTCCCGTAGGTGGAATTGTTAATATTTAATACAATCCAGTAATTAAAAAATCCATTCCAATCGGGGTGTGTTGTTTAGGGCACTCAACAGTAAAGATATCTGTACCCTACAAATAACTAGGAAACGCTCAGTTGGACGCGTTGATAAGCGAGCACGTGCTATAGCTAGACCCACATTGCACATTATTTTAAAATTTGCGACGTTCGCTGTCCACAGGGCCATGTTTCCAATATTATTTATTATTGCCAAGGTATTTGGGTAAACCCGTGTGTAAACCTTTACTTTGTGGATAAAATCCACCGCCATCTAGAGGACCTTGACTCCTTGGGTAAACTATTTAAACTCTTTGTTGACAAATAATACACTCTTCCTCGAAAGTATTTTGATTACTTCTAGGTGGCAGTGCATTAGAAACTTCGTGTGTCTTTTCGTTGCCATGGCAACGTTACTTTTGTTATAATGTAATTTCCATTAACACTACTTATCGGATCAAAATAAAATTATCATATTCGTGACCGGACGGACATTCTAAATGATTTGGCCACCTCAGATTTTGTCGCCGTTTAGTTTGAAAAAAAAACTTTCGATTAACTTTAATGTAACTTTTTAACTTTTTGAACGATTTTGCCACAAAACTAATGGCATTCAATCGAGAACGAAGCTTGCGGATGGTCAAAATTTCAACTCGATCCGAGCCTCCGTTCGAACGTTATGGCGAGACATACAAACAAACAAACAAAAAAACAAACAAAAAAAAACAGTGACTAATTTTCCGGCAGAGTCAAATGGAAACGCTCGCCTCGCTCGCTTAATAAACTTTAAAAAAATAACATATTGTGAAAATTCATAATGATAATTTAATTCAACACTCAAATAACTAAAGTGAAAATTGTGTTTTATATTCTACTAATAAGTATAGTTCACAACTCGACTTCTCCTAAAGCATTGTGTGTGCATTGTTCTGTCCATTGTTATATACCTACCAAAGCGCTTATTTAACATAAAAAAATAAAACAATAAAAAATGGGATTAAAAGCCAACTGGACTACATGGGGCGTGTATGATTATGAAATATAGTTCGGTTGTCCAGAAAGTGCACATTGTTTGCGTTGCTTATGACAAAGTAAAAATTGTCTTAGGCAACAAAAAAAAAACATTCTGAAATATCTGGCAAATGATGTCACGTTAAATGTCATGCAAAAAGACATGATTCTGCAGATCTTAGAAAGCCTTATTTGGTGGTAATTGGGCCCAAGTTCTATTCACCATATGCAAAATAAGAGAGAATGTCCATAAAGTAATGAAGTATGAAATAAATAAAAATTTACTTAATAAAACATCTTTTTTTTGTAACCTTTTCGGCCAGTTTCATCGGCTTATGTTATTAGCTATGGCTTTTGTAATTTGATCTTCCCTATATGATGTTTGATTCGCGTCTATCGAACGAACAGTCTTGTAAGAAGGTTTATAAGAATGTAATAATCGTCCGGAACTAAACCAACACCGCTCTCCTAATAGTTAATACCTACCTTCAATGCAGATACGATTATGTCGGAGTCGGAACGTGTAGCAGATAAAAAAGACTGAAACGGGCTCTCGATTCACTGGTTTTACTCAAGATTCTTAATTTTATATTTCGAATCTTATCTACCGTTACATGTCAATCAGTTTGAACGTTGATTGAAAAAAGTAGTCGAAAGCTTAGAAAACTTGTTTACATTATGTCAGCAGACTTTTGAAGTTGAAGAGCTCGATCTGTTTTGATTTGTAAGGCAGGAGTTTTTAATCGCTAGACGTTTTACTGACCAAGAGATAGATGCGGTCTTCCGTTTGAAGGCATCTAGGAACGGTCAATAATTACTCTGCAATTCACAAGACAAAAGGCTGTGTATTAAAGGCACTTCAACTTAAAACTAACATTTAAAATGTGAGGGCAGGTTTATCGAGTTTTTTCTTCAACACGCAGATGCTTGAACTGATTTCTGTGTCCTGTAGATTGATTGGAATGAAACACATCAAGCATGACAGATAGACCTCTAGTTTTGAGTTGCCCGTGCTAAACTAAAGAGCTTTATACTGTTTATTCCAACACCAACATAAAGAAGGTTTGGGAGGCAGTCAAGAAGTGGATACAGCATCCAATTAATTAACATAAGTGATCGTACTGTGAATGTTTCTGAAAATATGTGATTTGCTTTATACTTTACTGTATAACATTTATTTATCAAATAACAAAAGTGGGCATTTTGTAAATATATTGCTTTATTTCATATATATAAAAGATAATGCGTTCGTCATACGAAGATATAACCATTACAATGGCATTTAGTTTTTTAGTTTTTATTTTTAATATGGAATGACTAATGGAGGAAAAGTGTCCCATGCTAAAAATGCATTACTCAGTTAAGTTTCTATCACAGTGTAAAAATACCTGGCATATTAGGTAGGTAGTAAAGCACCCTTACGCATCACTTTTCTGTCCGTCTGTCTGTACGTGTGTAACGTCTCACGATATAATCCGAACATGACCTCAGCTTGATATTCGTTTTTGTTGACATTGACCTTCAACAAGGATAAAACGGAATGTTTTTTATTTCCCTGAGAGTAAGAGGGCTAATAGAGGGGGGTCGATCTCCTCCCCCCTCCCCCCATGATTATGTGCTAAATCCGCCACTGCGGTAAGAAAGCGGGATGGTCACTATCCAAGAAGGTAAATTCTTTCAACCCGGTACCTACACCAAGAGGTTTAAATGTTGAAGGAATTCTATTTTACATTTTCCTTTTACAATGTTTAGGTTCAAAGTAGCTTCGCTACATATTTTGGTACTCCTTCCGATCTGAGTTTGTTCCGAAAAATAATTGTGTTTTACCTCCCAACAGTCGTCTGTTTCTGCACTCCTTCCAAAGTAATGCTGGTTCGTCTGCAAATGCGTTGAAATCGAGTTCAAATTATACAATTATCTCTAGTAGTGGTTTCTATTCTTCTTGTCTGAGCCAGACAACTTCATGTCACCATCAATCACGTCCATAACAACGTGTTATTATGTATTAAAACCGAATCTCTGGCACTTTAGAATGAGTCCATGCAGGCTGATGTCCTACTGTAGCTTGGTTGTTAACCGGCTACCGATATGAGGCGCTGATAACATCGCTAGCCGGGACACACCCTCAGACAGGCGTCCAAATCACACACACCCGGAAGACATACAATATGACAGGTTGTGAATTATGGCAGATTTCTTCGATTTAATGTAATATTATTCGCGTGAACTATGAAATATATTAGCTAATTAACTACAGTTCATATAGTGTTTTATATCATGTCGTGTTTGGGAATAATGGCTGTAATAATTAATAATGTGTGCAAATTATGTTAGCTAGAAGAAAGATCTGTTTGCTACTTTATGGTGATACAAACTGGATTCTCGCTGCGTAGGCCCAGCTCGGTTTATAAGCTCATTTGGAATGCTACAGATGCAAAGTCATGGAATTATGTTTTAGTAGGTTGGACTTAGCGAATAATATTGTAAAGTTTTGATTAGGAGAAGTTCAAAAAAATGTTTGTGTTTAATCTAAGCACTAGCGTACTATACAAGTAAAATGTTCACATACACTCTTTATCGTGATGATTTTCGATGCTGTGACAATGATGTATGATAATATTACACTGACAACCATTCCCGACGATAAAAAAATCTAGTCATATAAAGGAGTACATTTCATATGCTTGATTGTGCAAAGACGATTGAAAGCTACGTTGATTCGAATGCTACGAACTTGGTGTTCGACAAATTCTCTATGCCTTGTATTTCTATAAGCCCACGAACCACGAAACTCGACAGTATAATACAAAACAACTAAGCTGTTTAGTATAATCACTATTGATAAATGTAAATTATTTCGTTTGGCTTTATTATAACTTATGTTTTTCATTAATCGTCGTCGTTGTTGTTGTTCATAAAAGGAAAGTTTAACCTGACAGGTACACATTTTAATAAGCGGATTAGTCTAAATATGTCAACATAAATATTGACAACAGCTAAATAATAATCCAAAATTGTCATTAAGTATGTCAGATGATTTATTTAGTGTGTAGATGTTGAGTGTAGCCCTAGCTCGACATGAAGTGAAATGAAATTCAAGTTGGATTAAGGAACTCGCCTAGGAATGTCTGCTTATTCTATGTCGTTTTAAAAATGCAAAGTTAGTTGAAGTGTATTGAAATATGGTTAATTGTTTCTCGTTTAAATGTAGCAAACAGGAGATGATTGGAGCGTCCTGAGAATCTGTCAATAAGGTGCAATTTAAAACAAATCTTCGATCGTCACGCGTCCCCACATTAATTCTTATGTATGATGCCCAAGTGTGATATTTGTGAAGTATGCGTTATACGGGGTTTGATTCTTGAACCTATACACGCTTACGCTTCGGAAACTGTGAACGTCCCTACATTTTAATATATTTTATAAATTTGATCGATGTTCGATCAGTATCTCAATATGTTTTGATACTTTTCAATTTCATTAATCGGGAAACACTCACGTATCAAATACAATCCAGAAATTTGAAAAATCTTCCCCGACCGGGGTATAAAATAAAAATAAATAACTAAATCCGTATTTAGAGCCTACCCACTCAGTCACATAAATGATTTTCAGTGGGGGACAGTAAACCAAAGCTACCAAGCTAATCATGTAGGCCTCGACGCAATCGACGAGTAAACGATAACCAACCGAAGATCGTTTTTTGTTTAAAATAGGAAATATAGCGATCAGTGCTATTTATGTTTAATTCCGATTCAGAATAACTTTAAATTTATTATGTGCCTCGTTGCTAGGACGACTCAAAAGCCACCGTTTACAAAGTCAAGACTAGAACTGATGAACTTAATCAGAAGTTAAAAAACTTCTGACTCTAGCGGGAATCGAACCATGAACCTTCTGCATTGAAAGCAGGTAGGCTAACCACAAGACCAACGAGCCACATAATACGATTATCGATTACTTGCTATTGATTGATTGTTGATTGATTGATTGGTTTGTTGATTGGTTGATTGGTTGATTGGTTGATTGGTTCACTGATTGATTGGTTGATTGGTGGATTGGTTGATTGATTGATTGATTGGTTGATTGATAGATTGTTGGTTGATTGACTGGTTGACAATGAACTGCACACCAAACTGTTTCGAACGTATCTTCGCATGAGAGAATGTTTTGATCCGAATGACACTTGGAATCTTGCGCTAGTGTTGAAGCTTGGCATGCGCCGTCTCTGTCCCGGTCCCGGTCCCCGTCACGATCTCCCCGGGGCTAGCACGCGTACGTACGCGACGCGCCACTCGCAGCCTCACGAACCAACATAGCGCAACAGTAAATTCATAAAAATGTTTTGACCGTGTTCAACTTTCGAGAATTAACATATTTTGTGATGTCGTTGAGGATTTATGATTTTCATTTCCTTTTTACAACTTAAGGCGCCACAGTGGCCAAACACTACTCTCGAGGCTATGTATAGAAACGTGGGTTCGAGTCATATAAAATTGGTTTGATATTTTACTTTGCTGGTCCAGCTTTCCCAAGATTGCTTGAAACTCATCAAAGTGTTTTAACTACAAAAAAGTTGTCGATGGTCAATTACCTTTAAGCAATACCAGCGACATACCTCCTTTCTTGTCGTCGGCGGTGGCTCATACAATTGGGGCGCAGGCCCGAAGTTTATGGCAGTAAGAGGACGAGGGTTCGAGTCCCGCATAAGGCATGGGTTTTGTAATTGTTCTTCACCCTCATCTATCACCACTCATCGCCTCAAATAGCAATACTGCAATAATAGAGACGATAAGCAACAACAATTCAATCAATCAAATCAACTCTTTCCACGATGAATCAAGACCTCTTTGTATTGTACCACATGCGGATGAATGAATATAGCCACTGCTAATCATTTCTCAAACACAGATTACAGATTGTACTTACGTACGTAGGTTTATCACCACGTAAAACAGAAGCAAGTCGTGCATGCGCGGTGGATCATACGGCTGCATGGGCGCAGGTCCGAGGCAGCGATGGACGTGGGTTCGATTCATCTCTCTGTAGTTATCCTTCATCACCACAACCGTACGCGTAACACCCAACTTTCAAGTTATGGCGCTCTATGTTATGTTATTTTTAATTCTACAATATGTAACCATCGTATTTCAGAATCGTGCTATCCATTTTTACTCCAATGCATATATTTTGGACAGCAATGATATAATATAATATGTAAATACCTCTTCAGGGATATTTTGTATGTATATGTCCCCCACTGAAAATTAGTTAAATAACTGAGATGGGTAGACTAAATAAGATTTTTTTGTAATATATTTATTTATCTCATCTAGGTCAATTTTGGCTTAAGTATGTGTAGCTAGATCAAAAGAATCTCGAAAGGCAGTGTTGAAATCTGAATTAAATCCAATCAAATTAATTGTCACCTTGAATAATGATCACCTTCAAAGATGTTGTATGAACTTGTCATTGTTCTTCACCATTCGTGATAAATTAAGGGTTACATTTTGTTGTTTTTTGAAGGATCTTGAGTTTGTTATCACCCATCATTAGGATATTAAAACCAGTTCCTGTAATAACCTTACACCTCGGCTGAGTTGTGTTGGGTTTTATGGCTTGTCACTCGGCTCGGCTCGGCGTAAACGCGTCGGAATGCGGCGAGGCAAGCCACGTGCGAAACGCGACCGAGTTTGAGTAATTAGAGAGAGGAGAGAATGAGTCAGTAACGCGAGTATTGTTTTCATTGTACTTATCGCTTGGCGTGATTACATTATTGCCATTACATCTAGGTTGGCTTTGCCTAGCAGCTAGCTTTTCGTTCTGTTCTTTATTTCTTTTCTTTTCTTTTTCCCTTCCAATTTGAATTTGTTACCAAAATTATTGTCTTGTTACATGCATTGTTGTTGTAATATTACTATTTAAAACTTTACCTAACTATGATTCATGATTGTGTCTGTATTATTTATTTTATTAGATTTATTTAGTTTTCCTTTGTAAATCAGTTTTTTAACTGAATAGGATAGACGTCAAATAAATAAATAAATAAATAAATAAATAAGTGAATTAATGAATGAATGAACGAACGAATTAAGTAATGAAGGAATGAAAGAACGAATGAACGAATGAAAATGAATGAATGAATGAAAATGAATGAATGAATAAAATAAGTCGCTATTAACTTCATCATATTCTCATTCAAACTAAATGATTTTTGTTAGTTAATATTGTCCCTATTGTAATTTCACAATCAAAATATGCCATTGAACCAATTTACATCGATGACGTTTGCCCCCCCCCCCCCCCCTTCACCAGGGGCGTAAATAGGGGAGAAGGTTAGAGGGTTAACCCCTCCACCCCCAAAACCATTTCTATGCTAATATTTAAAAGAGCAGAAAAGTAGTTTTAAATGTGCCACTTCCCGTTCATTTTTTTGTTTTTACAGCGCGTATATAGTTGCTGTAAAAACTCGTTCACAAGGTCTGAGTGCAATATGTTTTGTTTTAGCTTTTGAGCTATTCATTAAAGTTATTTCAAAACTGCCTCTATTATTGTGCATTTGACATACTTTCATACACATGATGGTTTAGTTGGGTAATCAAATTGAAATTTTACGTCCAAAATCAACTAAGTGGAGGCCAATATCCTTCATAAACAAAACGGTGATAATTTGACTTGCCATTTTCAGTCAAAACATGACGAAATAACTGTATAGTTTGGTGAGAGATATTTCCGCCTTCGGCGAAAGAGCCTCTGGTGGCTGGGGCTTCGCCCCCAGACCCCGGCTGCCGGGTACTTAATCCCCCACTGAAATTATTCCTATAGTTACGCCACTGCCCCCCCCCCCCCCTGGTCACAAAATCGGATGGAGCCTTGATGTGGAGCTGACCTTGTTGTTTTAATAAATACCACAATAAGTTTATTATGCTACTGTGTGATCACATATTTAATATAAATTTGTGGTTTTCCACAATATTTGTTATTATATGATAATACTTTGCAAAAACTATGTCTGCTTCGTTCATCTAAATTCTGTTTCGAATTATCAAAGTGGAAACATAGAATGAGAACTATCTTATGCCAGTGGTAATGAAAAACAACTCCGCAAACACGTGAATGGAAGACTTGCTATGACAACAGCACCGGCTAGTTCTGCTGAACTGGCATTTATTGCAACATCGACCAGCCCTAAATTAATAAAACTGTTTGCTTGCTCTCTGACGTCATCGTGGGCCTCGAGGGTTTCCGTCTCGACCTCTTGACCAGTATCTTACCTAGTGGATTTGTTTATTGGTCTCGAGACAAATTGGTAGGTGGTCGACTCAACTCTTGCGGCTACAACGAATGCTACTGATTATGAACTAATTGTGCGTGGGTACGAATCCACCGCAAGCCATTGACTTTAATGTTCTACTTGGCCCATCACAGTCGATCGTTTATAGGCAGGAAGACCAAAAGAGAAATAATATTTCTACAGAGAATTAGTATTACACCATAAGTTCGTTTTTTATTTTAAAATAACAAAACAGTATAACCTGCTTACGACAATCTCAGATAAAATAAGGAAATGTTAATTGAAAGATCAATGCGGAGCGTAGCAGATCACATGTTTGACTGAAACATTGTCAATTAAGAACAGCGAAAAGCATTAGATTCGATATACTTTGTTGACTATACACAAAAATCGTATTTAGAACCTATACCCTCTCAGTCCCGTAACTGATTTTAAGTGAGGAACCTGACTGGCCTACGATTGGGGTGGGGTCCGAAGCGTGTCATACCAGGAGCCCGACGAAGGTTCGAATCCCGTTTAAACATTAATTTAAAGCTCATACAACACTGATCACATAGATGTAGTTCGACCATTGCCGCGAGCACGTTTCAACAACTACAATAACTGAAAACATACTGGATATTGATGGTATATGGTAGTGTTGCATTGCATATTGTTGTTGATTGGTTTTAGAAAAGGGATAGGTTATACGACGATTGGCTGTTAGTGTTGGCTACTTTAACTTACTCTTGGGAGTGGATTGATACAAATTACTCCATTTTTTACAACCTCACTAAATACTAATTTCCCCCCCAAAAAATAGTATATTTGTTTTTAAATACACAGACAAACTATGAATGTTTAGTACTGTATACAAATACATTATTTGATAAACCTTGGTTTTAAAGTAGGCGACTATGACGCTGATATGTTAGTACTTTAGACAGAAATTAAAAAAAGTGACTACACCGGGAATCGAACCCGGGACCTTGGCTGTTCGGGTCATGCTCCTACCAACTGGCCAGCCCGGTGTAGTCGCTTTTTTAAGTTCTGTCTTAAGTACCAAAACATTATATCAGCGTCATAGTCCTCTACTATATAAAACCAAGGTAAAACATCATATTCTTATCCCAACTCTAGGGTTAAAAGAGATGGTTTGTATTTCTCCAGTTCATTTCGTATGTAGTCAAAAAGGCAGTCTAATCTGCTATACACAAGTAATTAACTATGTTTAAAACAGACCAAGAATTAGACAGAATTAAATTGGTGTCTTCATAGCTCAGTTGGTAAGAGCATAGCCCGGACAGCCAAGGTCCCGGGTTCGATCCCCGGTGTAGTCACTATTTAAATTTCTGTCTAAATTACTAATATATATTATTTATTTCCATCGAACAAAATCCATATTTATTATGCATATAATTTTCAGATTCTTTAGTAGCCCTGTATAACTTTATTTTAGCTTTTCAACAAAGTTATGCCTTTTGCATCAGGTTGCAACAGAATAGCAATAATGATAGTTTGATGATTCAAACATTCGTAGCTGTTAGTGTTATCCATACTTTTTACAAATTTTCTGAAAAAAAATACATGAAAATTATAATTTTTTTACTTTTGGAATTATTTTATTCAAAACCAAATTTTCATACCAGACAAATTTACTTTTTGCTCTGTATGAAGGGGAATCCCTAGACCCAAATATGATTTCTAAAGAATGAAGTTAAGACGTCTGAAAAGTAAGTAGAATGTAAGAGGGGCTTAATAAAAGAGTGGATTATTTTTTTGAAATTTTTTTGACGGGACATAACCTCAGAATCAACAATTATATTCAAATTACTGGAATCAGTTGCTCAAGTTCAAAATTGAATTTTGAGCAGCGGGTTTTTGTATATTGTTTCTACACTCCTTTATCTACAACCTAAATATAAGGATAATTGGTTTTATATTGTTTCAGGCGTTGCACGATTTTTTCCGTTAAACGGTACAAAATTTGAAAATGTACCGGCAGGCGAAAAAAATTGTGCAACGCAACAAATCATATAAAACCAAAAATCCTTTTATTTAGGTTGTAGATAAAGGAGTGTAGAAATAATATACAAAAAACCGCTGCTAAAAATTCAATTTTGAACTTGAGCAACTGATTCCAGTAATTTGAATATAATTGTTGATTCTGAGGTTATGTCCCGTCAAAAAAATTTCAAAAAAATAATCAGCTCTTTTATTAAGCCCCTCTTACGTTCTACTTACTTTTCAGACGTCTTTACTGCATTCTTTAGAAATCATATTTGGGTATAGGGATTCCCCTTAAGGAGATTTTTGCCTATTTTTTTATTTTTTTATTTCAAGATCTGTACCGTTGTGCTTGATATAAAATACTTCATCCTATAGGTCCAGCGCAGAATTTCAATGTCGCCTAATATTTATTATCTTGCCGTCTGGAGCAATCGCCGATAGCTCCGAGCCTCAGTCATCTAGTATCGCCCTCAGCCAGCTCCGATTGTAGACCATAATGTGTTGTAAAGCAGGTCAGAGGTCTCCCTCCACCTTGTAAAATACTGCCAAACAAATCCATTGCATCGGCACGATTAGGAGATAGGACCACCCACTGGCAGATTTACAAGCGAAAACGCAAGTGACAAAAAGGATATAATTGAAAGTTCAGGTTGCGCAAATGTTTTGCTCAATATCTTTGAAAAGAAGGTAACAATTAAACCTTATAAACAGTTTAAATTTAGATGGTATTTATGTTGTGGTTTCATAGTCCATGTGATTTGTTTGTTGTCATGTCAAATAAATAACTCTTTCGAAGATGTGGACAGAATTTCACAAGTGACGTTAAAATGGAGAGGCGCACAACGACAACAACAACGACAACAATATCTTCACGATGTTGTTTCGTTATTGGCTTCATTTGAATTCTTTGCTTTCATAGCCATACACTTTAGCAGCAAAGAATATGTTTAAATCGTGTACGATTCGTGGATGGTTTGCCATACGTAGAATAGACATGGGCTAGTGTGGATTCACTGTTCTGTTAAAATTTGAAAAAAAAAGAAAAAAAAGATACTTGTATCCCCTAGCACAAAAATCTAAACGATTAACATTAGAATTGTTTGGTTATGTTCTGTCTATATTAAATTAAATTAAATCAAATTTTTATTTTTTTACTCAAATGTCATTGTTGTTAATTTTTTAATTGTTAAATCAATAGGAATGTAGCAACTAAGCTTTTCATGACTAAATTTTGTCCTAGAGAGTTGATGTTGGATTCATTTTTTTCTAAAGGAATGTGGTAATGATGTATTGCAGTGATTTTATCTCATTTTTATCTGGAAGGGGTTTAATGTTTTTTTTGGTTTTGTTGTTGGTGAAATCTACGTATTTCTTCAAATAATTTTGAAATAAAAAACCAGTAGACAAAATTTTAAATTAAATTTAAAAGAACTCTCCTTTACATCATGACCACTACTCTAGTCTCTTCAATTTAAAAAAAACAAACATCAAGACTCTATCTTAATATTGGGTACATCACATCAAGATCCACGTTATAGCAAGTGTCTCAAAAAGTGTATCTTGATATACTGCTAGTTGAAGTTGAGAACAACTTTGTAGTTTTGTGGCATATTACGAGCATATTGAAAACACAAGCATACAAACAAATAGTTATAATATGAATTGCATATGCATGTGTCTTATATCAATAGAAACTAAACGAAATAAAGAATTTTAATAAAATTTAAAAAATATTACATTTTCTGAAATTTTAAGTGGTGTAGGGGTATGTACCTTAATCGTGAGAAAACTAGACATTTGTTTGATTCCTTTGATCTCGAACTCCTTCTCCTGATTGAGGTTACAGGCCATGCCTCGTATTATTTATTATTGGAGGTGGGAAGGTGCAAGGTAATATTGATCTCCGTGGTTTTCAACAACATGTATTATTCGTGTAGTGAAGTAATTATCTAGTCCGTACAAGTTATTACACACGATAATCCAACATCATTAATACATGTTCGGTGTGATACGATTACCATACCTCTTGGTGCATGGGATGATGAGAGTGGTTTTGCCAATGTATCGTCCCTGGTTGAATTGAATTAATTACATTTTTTCCAGGTAAAGAGCGCAATTTTCCTTTTTAGATCGCAGTAGCAGACCACTCACCATTAAGGGGAGTCGCTGAAGCTGGCGCGGAGACGAGTTTAGGCGCTCAGCTTTCTGTTTTTTTCCGGGTAAACGGTTTATAACACCGTTATCATTTTTCACACTAACGTTAATAAAGAATATCTATGCTGTCCAGTACGCGTATTCCTAAATTAGGTACTTCATTGATTTTTAAGTAAAAATTAGTGAAATCACCGAAATTTACTCCATTTTGGCCAACTTCGGGAATTTATTCCAAGTGTACAGATTTTTTAACTCAAATTTGCATACTGGATATCAACGTTTAAAACAATGTGAGCGAGTATAGGTTAATTTGGTTTTATCGTAAGATAAACGCTTTGGTGGGAATTTCCAGAATTGGAATCCATGTTTTGGATTTCCAATTTTTTCACGTTTTGGACTTAAGTCTTGCAATGGATCTTTAAGGATTATGTAAATAAAAGTGCGTTATTAACATCCATGCAAAATTTGGTAGTGATATTACCAACCGTTCAGTTGAAATCATCGACACCTGAGTGCGCGCATTTGAGTTGGGCCAAGCTCAGCGTCCCCTCTTAAATGATTTGATGATAAATAATAAAACCAACATTGTGTTGGTAAAATTTTATAGAATTATTGCTGAACAGTTTTTGCCGACAAATTCTAGAGCGTAAAAGTGTATTTCCATGAGATATATGTATGCAAAATCCTAAAAGTCTTCATATTTTGTTCCGTTTACCTTAGATATTTCTGGTTAAAGAGTGATTATAGAGCTCTACATTTTCGTTTCCGTGACTACTGTATACACACTTTCGTTCACCAGCAATTAAATGTATAATGCTGTCTATAATAATAATGCCAGGGATTTACTCGTAAATAGCCCTCGGACATCCCTTCACAATTGTCCTATCCGCAATATACCTAGTTAGTCACCTGAAGAGGGTCATATCGGTTAAATCTGATGTGTATACCCTACAGCGGGCATCCTACAAAAAAATATTTTATTTTCACAAGAAATATGCATATTATCCATGCCCTTATGTATGTTGGTTGTAAACTAGAAGTCAAATGGCTAAATGTATAATCAATTGGTCTAGATAACTGCTAAAATATCTAACGTTATTGCTGAGGGTTCCGGCCCTCCAAACTGGGCACCTCCACCAATTATCAAGTTGAGTCCAATTCATTATACACACCTTCATAATGATGTTTATATGCATGACGGATACAATATGTGCAGTGCCTATACAATGTTTTCACATTGAAAACATTCTTTAAAAATGTAAGTTTTCTGAATTATGTACACCGTCTTCAATGCTTAGCTGGTTGGAATCCGCTTGAACAGCGGAAAACCTTTATCTATCCCCAGTGGCACCAATGTTTTATTTCATATAAAATCATTTCGATTCTGAGGAAAGAAAACTTTTGCCATTTATTTATTATAAAACACACGCAATTTTTAAAACTTCATCACATACGTCCAAGAAAATCTCATGGATAGGGGTTTAAAAATATTATGCAGCTATATGACAATTGTGGGCTAAGTCTATGAAGCTGAAATTCTGCAAGACTGCATGATGCCGATAGGATGGCGGGATAGGAGGTCTTGTGCGACTTTAAGGCTGTTCAAGACGGTTTTTCAATTTTCTGAAATATTAAGTAAATAAATCATCTTAAATACATCTCCGTTGGATGCTGTGCTATATGTGTTATTAGGATATAAATAAATATGGGCATTATTTGCCGCTTGACCGATCAGAATGTGGCAAAAAAACAGTTTCGATGTTTCGAGAACTTCAATTTTCAATTTCACTCGCTCTAATTTGCATATTTCAGAAAATTGAAAAACCGTCTTCAACAGCCTCAAAAGGGACGTTCAGAAGAGGAAGCTATGAGTTATTATTATTGTCATTATTTATTTAACAATCTCTCAGGTACAATTACAATAATTACACCATGAGGATTCAAACTTTTTCTTTAGTCCTAACACGCCATTGAATGCCAACATTTTTTGGAAATAAAATTACTTTACATTGATAAATAACCAGTTACTTATTTGAATCTAAAACTTTGAGTAATGTTTCGTACACAATAATTCATGAATAAATCGTACCATGTACTTTTGATTGTCTGCTCACTTATTATTAATTTATATGGTTTTAAAAATGATACTACTAAACACATGTAAATTGAATCCTCACCCTACTCAAGCTTCATGTATTCTACATTCTTATGCGGATTCTAGTCCCCATTAAAATAAAGAATGAACCAAACATAAAATTATAATAAACATATTTTTTTTCACTTTCAATTGAAAAGAATTTATACACTTTCAATGAAGCACACTAGCATTATGTATATATTTAATATAACATTTGTTTTAGTATAATACTCAATACTCATCAGCTATAAAAGCATAGGACACTAAAAACTTTCGCCACCCACCGAATATATTATTAAGGATTTGACTGCAGTGAGGTTTGATATGAATTAAATTTAAATGAATTTAAGTATTGTTGTGCACTACATAACTTACACAACGTATGTCCGTTGACTGAATTACATACTGATATGCAACATGTATGGAGTTTAAACTTAGATTTATTTTAATCTTCACATTTTATTAATCTTCACTCAAAATGTTAAAATATCGGTATGTTTAATGGTTGCTCTGCAGAGCAATTTGATGAATTTTGGTTTTAAAAATTGCAATTTTTTGTGTTTGACGTTGGTTGAATAGTTATAATATTTTGTTTTCTAGGTTTATCGATTCATCCGTGCACAACTTGTGAAAATATAAACATCTGATCGCCAGTTCTTGCGGGGCTCTACATTGTGCATAACAATGGTATAACTTGTAAGTGAAAAGTTCCGAAATAATACATGTAAAATATTGTTCGTTGGTTGCATCTTGCAAGCACAGCTTCCGCTATGACACACGACCCTGCCCTTCCCCCACGCTCCGCGCACGCCTATGATCAGGGCCATGTCGTACGTTCAAACAGTGATGCCCGAGAGTTTAAATATGAGCCGGACAAGAGCTAAAGTCACCCTCAAGTGGAAAAGATTACTGTAAGTAACAAAAATGAATATGAACGCCTTGCGGGGGGTCAGCCGTTGCTCAGGGAGTTCGTTGATTCTATAAATTATAGAAGACGAACACACAGTAAATAATCGTGGTCATCTTGGTCATCCTGGTGGATGCGGTCATCGTGGGGTCCAGCTTCTCGTACCAATACTTCGGCTCAAACCCTTCCAGTGCGCACCTCAACTGGACCTCCATTGACAGATCTGTCACAATGACAGTCACTGAAAGGAAAACACGTGCACAACATTGTCAAACACAGCAACACTTTCAAAACGGCTGAATGATGTCTGAAGATTGACATCACTGGACCTATAAGATGATGATGATGATGATGATGATGATGGAGACGACGACGACGACGACGACGACGACGATGATAATTTAAAAAAAAATAGCAATTATAAATTCCGGATGTATGGGCAAATATATAAGCTTTAATGGCGGCCATCTTGATGACGTCACCAAAAGTATACGCCACGGCCAAGGATTGAAACCATGGAAACTATTCATCCAGTTTTGATGAAATGAAAATTCCTCCAATTTCTCACGAAAACGCTCACGAAACTACAAACGCTCTTTTACTAGAAGTCCGTTTTTAATAAACGTGTGTGCTGCAGGATAGGCTACATCCTCGAACTATCAGTCATTTTCACCGGAACTGACGCTGACGCATATTCATAGGCCTACTGGAGGAATGTGTGGATGCGCGTGCGCGCTCGTCGGTAGCGGTAGGCCTGCGAACCCACATGACCAGCTTCTTCTTCTATTGTCATTGAGCATGATTAGCCACGATCGATCATACTATTTCCAACAAATCGTAATTTATGTAAATGCACGAAAATGTTATTTTAATAAGAAACGCATGTGCAATATTTTGTAAACAATTCGATTTATTTTACCCATGTACTCCCAAAGATCAAACCCGTAACCGCCAGCAACCGGCAACATCCAACGAAAACCAAATGTTTGGATTAGCACTTGATAAGTACAATATCTGTGAATGTGCTGCTGTGCATATCTAAATCGCGTTTGTGTTTTTTTTTTTTTATTATAACCTGTTGAAATAGTAATGTAGCCTATAACCAAATGATTATATTCCTAGTGTATGAACCATCCTACAACACTTTCTTCCTTACTGATTTCCTCATCCAATTCCCACGCAAAGGAAAATCCCTGACTTGCCACTGTCGCAATTTAACGTGGAATGACCTGGGGATTATAACTACTCGCAATTTTTGTCACTGAATCGCATCAAGCACTCAATATAAAAGCAAGGAAGTATAAAGGAAGATGAACTTACTAATCACGACGATTTTCAGGATGGAGACCATTTTCTCAGCTGGATACACTAGTTCTAATTGCTTCTGATACGAGCTTGCTTCTCCTTGACGTCCACTAGTGAAGTGACGGTTAGATGTCAAACTAGTGAGGGGGTAAGTCCAGCTATCCCCACTCCTACCTTATATGCCCCTACGTCACAGAATGACGCAATTCAGCTTAAGTCTTGTGGAAAAACACCAACTACAAGACCGATGTCTGGCGTCAGATTGCGAAGCACTGACTGCTAATCACAATGATGTTTTGAGTTACGTCGAGGTGGAACGAATGTTAGTATAACATTTTGCAGATAGACAATGCTATAGAGCAGCGGTTCTCAAACCTTTTTTCTGCTGCGACACACGTGTTGAGTACGTGCCCCTACGCGACACACTTACGAGAGTGTACCCGTGCACATTTCAATGAAATAATATTTAACCAGATTAAATGAACTTTTTGTTAAATTTTGCAAATTACAATACTACATCAACAGTTATTTACCAATGTGTGCCAATGAGCAAATGTCACGTGCTTCCTTATCAGTGGGTTACCTGGGACTGATGTAATTCACACAGTTTCTCAGTACGAGGGTGAATGGTAAACAGACCAACGCGCAGCTCACTATCAACATCAAGGAGTCTCGAGCGGTTCTGTGACTTGATTGTTTTTAAAGTTGGAAAGCTGCCTACACAGGTATTTAAGTGGAGATGGGAAGTAAAACACACAGAGCATTGTTAACAATTGCAGGGTATTCATTTTGAAGAGATACAAAATGAATCAAGAGATACCTCATTAAATCTTGATTTTAAAGTTGTTGATGAAGTAAATTCAATCAACTTTATTTTTTCTGGATACGTTAGGTCTGACACGTCGTTTATGTGTCCACCAGAACTGCAAATGGAGAGAGAACCCATTCTATTCCCTTTGTTGAAATAGAAGAAAAGTATTTCTTCAAACCCTTCTGAAGATTGCTCAAGTGTTGAATTACATCTTTCTTGAACTGATCTTTATATTTTATTTCCAACTTACTTGCGGCATTCATTGCATCTGGACAATTGACATATCACCTTCCTTTATTGCTGATGTCCACAACACTATTTTTTTTTCGAAAAACAAGATTTGTAAGGTAGCATCAAAACTGCATCGCGATATTTACTTTTTCACACACGCACCTCCACCATTTGTACGAATTGGGCAAATTTGCTGTAGGCTACCCGGCTCCTCCACCAAAATCGTGTTTTTAAAAATACTTACCAAATTCTAGACTCGAGTCGAAATTTCGGGTACTCGCACACCCCTAGCTGTCACTCACTTTCATTTCGCCCTTAGAACTTTGGCGGTATATAGCGTTCATGTTATTGGCGTTCATGGATAGACTTCAATATAACAATAAATGAACCAAATACTTGTGACACACCTCACACAAATTCGCGGCACACCAGTGTGTCGCGACACACTGGTGTTGAAAACCGCTGCTATAGAGTACACGGGGCCACATTTGATGCATACTTTTAAAACGATAAGACTTTGTTTCGATACAAGTTTCTACGTATCACAAGTAACATTGTAACAATAAACATGAGAATAATATAAATCGATTAAGGTCACTCGTAATATTTACTTGAAGTGCAGTGTTCATGTTGTGCCCTTTTAAGGTGCATTGGCCATATCCATAGCAGCATTGACAACAACACAATATTATCAGTTTACCAGCCACATAAATGAAAATGCCTTTAAAACTACATTCGAAACCTAACAAAAGTTTTAACATTTAAAGATGTTTATAATAATCTTAAAGATGTAATGTTTTGTGAGGAGTGTGACTTGCTATACAGTTATTCTTCTTGGCGCCATATGCCTATGTTTGTGATATTGAGATATATTTAGATATGTTTTATTCACTTAGACTAGTACAGTGTAAAAGTATATCTCTTTGCTGAGAAAGTGAATAGTCTATAGTAAATAATATTAAAAGTGATAATAACAATGATATACACAGAGTTTATGTTAAAGTAGAGTAGATGCAAAATAATAGTAGGCCCTACTAGATTAATAACTCATATAGAAGAAAGAAAAGTTAGATCTAAAGCAATAATTGATATGACATTGTATTGTGTCGGGGCCTGCAGGGTTGGCTTGGTCGCTTTGATTTAAAGTCCCCCACTGAAAATCAGTTATATAACTGAGTGGGCAGACTCTAAATAAAATTTATTTATTTATTTTATTTATAGCTGATGGCACAGAAAACAGCAATGATGTACGGTAGAACGTGTCTAATATACATGCACAATACAAGGAAGGGTGTAAGCACATATTAAATAGAAGCTTGTTACATCATTTCGGCTAAGGGAACATTTAAAAAAAGAAAAAATTTAAACAATTTTAGTGCTTGTTTGTGGTTAAACTCTAGATAATTTGTAAATATTTCAATGATAAAATAAATTAACTGCAAATATTTACAAGGAGAGGTAGTCATTGACGGAGTAAAAGCTGTTTGCTAAGAGGCAGGGTGGGAGAGGTTTTGATGTTGTCAGGGAGCTTATTGTAGAGGGTGGAAGCTAGATATTCAGGGCCTTGTGCAAAGAGGCGCAGGTTGTGGGAGGGCCTGTGTATGTGAAGGTTGGCTCTAGTGTTATGAGAGTGCACAGAAGCATTTGGATGGAAAAGGTTACTGTTGTTTCGAACAAATAATGCGGCTGATTGGATGAGGGTACATGCTAGAGTAAGATTACCAAGTTCCTTGAAGAGTTCTCGCTCTCTTTTGGAAAATGAAGATTCTGTTTGCATGGGGGGAAGCTCCCCAAAATAGCAGGCCATCTGATAAGTGAGAGTGAATATGGGCATAGTAAACTTGCAATAGATGTGGGGGTGAACTATTTGTTTGAGCTTTCGGATTGAGTAGCAACCAGATAGGATTTTGTTGGCAACGTGGTTGACATGGATGGACCAGTCTAGATTATCAGTTAGTGCAAGGCCTAGGACTGACAGTGTGAGCGCGGGGGATAGTATCAGAGTCAAGACGAACAAGGGGACTGGCAGTAGTGATCTTATAAGGGGTGTGAAAGTAGAGATGAACAGTTTTAGAGCGTGAGATGGTGAATTGTTTGCCAAGGCAGTAAGATGACATTAACGTAACTTGATTAGATTAGATTAACTTTATTAAGTTCAGTTTTGAGTTCATCAACTCGGTTACCAAACATTTACAAACAATAACCACATATTTTGCACAAATGCAGGGCACTGACAAGAGTCAACAACAACCTTGGTATTTTCTTATGCGCTCTTTGAATTCAGGAGACATTTCTAGGCAATGGATTTACACTCTTTCATCCAAACCATTCCAACTCTTGGTCACAGAACCAAGAAAGGAGTGTTTACCTACAAACCGTGTTACATTTGTGAACAAATATCTTCATACTATGATCTTTTCTACCTCTAAATGGTGCAAAAATAATCTCTTTATTTAGGTCATCCCAAACCGGTTGACCTGTAAATACTTTGTAAAAAGCACACAGTTTAGCATTTATTCTACGTTCATGTAATGATTCCCATCCCAGATCTACATCATTTCACTTGGACTATGTCTCCTTCCATATTTACCTAGTACCTTTCTAATTGCTTTTCTTTTGCACCATCTCTATAGCATCAGTAGTGTATTTTTGAGTGTGGGTCCCACACTAACCCAGCATACTCTAAACAAGGTCTAACAATTTCAATGTATGCTTTCTCCTTTACCTTTTCACTACATCCTCTCAAGTTTCTCATCACAAAATTTGTTTGTTTATTTCCCTTACTATAACTTGGCTTACGTGCTCTCCCCAATTTAATTTATTATTTAACAGGGGCTCCAAGGTATTTACAATTTTCACGATACTCTAAACTTTCTCCAACAAGCATATAGTGGGTAAACATTCGTTTTATGCTTGAGTGTAAATTTAATTAGCTGACTCTTAGCTGCATTCATTTTCATTCTATTGGCCTTGATCCATTCCACTATTTTGTCAATAGCTTTTTGAAATCTGAGACAATCATCCATATTGTTAATTCTCATATATAATATGCAATCGTCTGCAAAAAGTCTTATAAACACATCTCCATCCAGACCTATCCCTATATCATTATGAATATTAGAAATAGAACTTGATTGTTAAATAAGGGGGGGAAGGTCCTGAATGGGTTGGAGTTTGGGTAGTGTCAGCTGTTGGCTGGAGTCATCAGCATATTTTATGAGAGTGCCCTCATCTAAGTAGGCGGATTGGTCGTTGACATAAAGGATATAGGCTAATGGTTTCAAAATTTATCCCTGAGAAACCCCACAGACTATTGACAGAGGTTTAGAGCAGGTTGTGGTGACAGATTGACTATTACTGAAAGAAAAAAGAAAGAAAATTACTGAGTGCAGTTATAAAATGTTATTGTAGAATACTTATACTTGTATTTGAGTGACGTTATCTTCACCTTTCTTTCATTGTTGATCATTTACTAATAGGTCAAAATACAATCAAATACTTTGCAGCTTTATGAATTGGCACATACAGGCCTTGGGCATATTCCAGCTAAGATTGAAGGTGCCAAGGCACTACTCTTTGCCCCCAAAAATAATCTTAACTGGTATACCTCTCTTTTACTATACAATGCCTATGCAAAATAATTCTACGCAGTACGATATAACTATGACACTGTTTTCCTCATTAAGGCAAATTAGTTAAAACCTGCAATAAGCCAGCTGTGTGCAAACCAGAGAATATGGCCCTTTGTCAATTATTTGTTTTATATGTCATCTAACGGCGGATTTTACATAAATAATGTATAAACTTAATATTTAAAAAATATACTAATTACAAAAGCGTTATTACCCCCCAAAAATTTCATATCAATCAATGTTGAACAAATAAAACAAACGTTTGTAAGCAGATGTGCTCACTCTTACAATGAAGTGTCTTACTTTCAAACATTTTTTGATGAAAGTGTTTGTACCTATTTTGAAAACATTATTATGTGTCTTATATTTTAAAACGCCAAAGATGTTTGAATAGCAAAACACTTGAAAATGTTTTAATAGATTTAAACACTAGATGTGTTTGAATAAATATAAACACAAAATGTGTTTAAATGGATTCAAACACCAACGTGTTTGGTTAAGGTAGGCTACATAACCTAAAATAAAAACGATTAACAAACTAGAACAGATGTACAAAACAAACTTTATTCATGTTATACACCAGTAGTATCCGTGTCACTTGTACTCATACACAATTGTGTTTATCTACTAACGGATACACAACAACCATTGGCTTGCCTTGCTGTGGCAAGCACCAGCACAGGTGTCCTCGGCCAAGGCAATGGTCGTGTTCGAGACCGATCTACCGATCTACCTAGTTCCCCCTAGAGATAAGTAAGAAGGGCCTAGAGAAAGATCGACATAGGGGCCTCTAGCCCTAACAAAGCAACTTTTCTAGCCTAGAGCATAGGACTAGGCCTACTGTAGGCGTAAGAACCTGGATGTAGGCCCTAGTCCCAGGGACTAAATGACTAGAACTACAAGGCTAGGCCTAGGCTAACGTGCCGTGAAGAATCTTCTCCATGATCATCAAAGTTCTCGCCAGCCTTAGCCCAACTTTTGACAAGCACTTGTGTTTTTAGTTCACGAGTCACATCATGGTGAAATCCAATGCGAGCGTTTGCAACAACATTGAAGTAGAGCTTAGCTTACTTAATTCTGACGATCACACTGTTCATTGGAAGTAAACAACTCACGTTTACGACATTATTATGAAATTAAAACGACGCTTACTTTTAGGCCACTCGGAGATGATGCACGAATGCGGTACCAACTGCAAATATTACTGAACTCCTGCACGGCGTCAAACTTGACAGATGCAAATAATAAATATTGAGTTGTGAAAAATATAAATGTTTGAAATTTAAGTGTTTGAAAAAAACGTTTGAATTTGGAATTTGTTTGAAAACGAGAAATCTTGACTAATTTCAAACATTTTTTAACCTAAACACGTCTTAAAACAGATATGATTCAATTTTCAGTTGGGTCATTTTAAGATGCTTTTCAAATTCAGTCACCAGAAAAACAGAAGTGTTGGAAATTTTCAAACAATTTTGCTAAACGTGTTTGAAAGAAAGACACAATTTTAAAAGATGCTTTATTATTCAAACATATTTAGAAGGTCAGACATGTGTAAAAATTAAATTAAAAATCTCGTTCTAAGAGTGCTGCATTGTGGAATACAGTCTCTCTCTAGTAGCACTCCAGTGGGCGCCAATCTGTTCCTTATACGGAATGGACTAGTAAAATCAATTTAACTAAACTGTTATCGGGTAAAAATTTACAGTATAACTGAAAGAATCTGTGTATAGATAGTTAGTTTGAATTCATCGAATGAAACTAGTGTCAACTACTATGTGGACACCAAAAGTATCACACCAATGTGTGCCAACATATGGATATTGATTATTCCTTCATTGATCAGCAGTCAGCAATTTGCTATTCATAATGAAGAAGAAAAAAATACGGGTTATGTTTTTGTATCGCCACAATTAATGAGTAAATAAGCAGTGTTCTTTTACGTGACTGGGCATGCGGTTGCTTGTTTAGTAACTATTATGTTTCATAATTTCAATATAAAAAAATTAATTATGTTTTTATTGGCAGTAGTACTCAAACTTGTGAACGTAATTCTTCAGTAGGCTTTTACAATTTACAAAAGAGACGCAATTAAATTGTTTTGTCTGAAAATAAATAAATATAGTTAATTATCTAAATTTCCTATACTGAAGACTGAATTACACCTTGAATACGTAATACAGAAGGGCGTGTAATTAAAGTGGTCCATGTCGGGGCAACGAAAACTACTTTCGAGTTGATAAATTAGCTTGAAGATAGGATTAGCAAATTATCATCGCAGTTAATACGATGTCATTACAATCTCATAAAAGAAGTCCTTATAAAGTACGTCTAAGGAAGAGTACATTATTAATCACATGGGGCAAAACATGGTAAACGATTTGGAGTTTAGACTAATAAGCGCCAAGAACATTTTCAAAGGAGACGTTAAGGTTTGTCTAAGTGTTAAAGAAAACCGTTGATTAAGGTTTTTAAAATGGGCTGCACGTCCAAAAGGTTTCTATGAAGATAATGACAGACGCAACGAATTCCGTCTAAAAGAGTTTGACTACAACATTGAACACTCTTCCCCTTCTAATATGAGTCTACTTTCAACACTGGCTCAAGTATGATGACTACATGCAGTCTCTCAAGTAGACAAATACGTAACTCGGGCCTGCTTATATATATGAAATATTTTATGTGGTCCTCTTTAGCCATAGATTAAATTTGTTCCTCAACCTATTTGAGGTGCGTGAACTTGCCCCCCCCCCCCCCCCCACTTGACGCACTTATTCCAAAATTTTAAATATAATTAGTGTGCGGCAACCCGATTTAGCGTATCCAAACCGCACAATTAGCGCGCCTTTACTTTCGCTTAAAATTGCATCTAAAGGGTGGGGGGCCAAGTTAGCGCTGATCCCCCCCTCCCCCAACTGTTCGCACTTATTCTCAAATTTTAAATATAATTAGTGTGCGGCTACCCGATTTAGTGTGTCCAAACCGTAGAATTAGTACGTGTTTTTTCGGTTAAAATTGCATTTAAATGTGGGGGGGGGGCAAGTAACGCTGCCCTTCACCCCCACCCCCACCCACTTATTATATTCAACTTTTGAGAGTTGAATTAGTGCGTCAAGTGGGGGGGGGGGGGGAGGAGGAGGGCAAGTTAACGGACCTACATATTTGTTTTAATGAGTTTCAGTTAAGTTTCAAAGTATGTATACTCAGATCATGTCTCCTAAATCAATTTTCTAAAGTCCAACTCGCTACCTTCCCGTGGTTTGGCCTGTGAGTAGGGGAGTAGTGTATTCCCCAAAACTAAGGGCGAGCTCTGGCCGGTTGGGGTGCGTGTTGCAAAGAGAGCTCTCGCGCAACTTTTTATCACACCTTTCTTCATTCACACAGCCTTACTCATATATTTATTTTCTTCTTTCACTTTTTTCGTCTCCATACTTGCCGGCCCTCTCTGCAACGAGCACTCCTCCGTCCCCACCCAGTTTAACCCATCCTATCCAACATCCTCACTTCTTCCCATTAACCCTCCTCGTTTTTCCTCACGTTCCTTCCATTAGAAAGAAGAAAACATGGTGGTAATCCACAATTATGGAAAAAGAAAATTTGGAAGATTCCAATACAATTGACATGGGCACTGATAACTCTAGTGTTGAGTGCCCTAAAACAACATTACTAACTTACTAACTACAACACGTCTTCTAAAATAATACGTTGCTGCGAATGTAAGGTTCCCACATACCAATTTATGGTTAAAATTAGTTAACAAAATACAAAAATTTAATAATTCAGTGGTCAGAAAAATTGATAATCTAACTCTCAAACCACTGTCCAATTATAATGGACAAAACAATTTTCTTTTTTTTTAATTAACTTAAAGTTTTTTCAAGTGGCAAACGAAAAATTCAAAAAAATTGGGAATTCAAATTCACATTTTTTTTACCGCATTGCGATGGGACGAATAGTACGACTTTTTTAGAGAAGATTGAAATGGAAATGTGTTAACAACGGGCAAAAAAGTGTTTTTGGTTTTTTCCCGGAAATTTAAAATTACTAGTTTTGCCAGTATTTGAGATACAGAAAATCCAAAATATGCAAAAATTCCGAAAAATAATCTAGTTTTAGAAATGCACTTCAAATTTACATTTGAACATCAAACGTTGCTTTTATTCGAAATCCAAAATTCCCATAATTCCTTAAATATTACAATGAAAATATAAAAAAAATGCTAAAAATATCAGAAAAAATCACGAAATGTTAATTGTTAGCTTAAAATATCCTAATTCGTGTCAATTTAATTATGGTCTGAATGAGCTAATTAGACCATGCAAGTACAAGTATGAGTTTGCTTGCAAGGGCGGATCTAGCCTTGACTCATTAAGGGGATCGGGGGGGAGGACGAAGTGTATTTTTAAAGATGTGATTTTTGGGCGGCTTCTTCGATTAACACTGACAATTGACAATGAAGAAGTGTAGGGGGAGAGGTAGTTTTGCAAGACTAGTTTAACCATTTGGGGTATAGCTCAATGTGGCAGGGCCCATTATCGCCGAAGGCGAAATTTGTTGCTTTTGTTAAGCCTAAAACACGTTAAAATTATAAAATTACATAAAAGGTTATACTGATAGTTGACAGTGATATTGTGTAGTGATATGCTGTAAATTGTTAACCATAATTCTCGATAAAAGCTAAGGTGAGAAGGTTTCTTATCGCCGAAGGCAAACATTTTTGCAAATTTGCAACTGTGAAAGGCCTAAAACATGTATAAAAATCTTAAACTAGATAATGATTCCATAGTGATAATTGGCTTCAAAATAAAATCGGAACGTCATAGGGTAATGGGGGAGGGGGGCGGTCCCCCTCTCCCCCCTCTGCTTGCCTGTTATGTTTCGGTTTCTGTGTTTGCTCACTCTACCAGACTAACACCTACTCCGATTTTGATGGAATTTCCAATAAACTTTCAAATTCTATGAACTTAAACCTGTATCGTTTTTTTTTTTTTTTTAGTTCAATCGAAGAAATACACTAATTTTGATAAACACTTTTCGCTATCTCAAATACTAGAACTGTATCGTCATAAGTCTTGACTACAACCAAAAATATTTTTGTTATGAAAATCGCCGTTTTACTTGCAATCATTTTCTTCGCTTTTGACGAGATTTCGACAAGCAATTAACTTGGAATTAGTGTTCAAATAATATGCAGCACATTTAAGAATGTTTCATGCCAAAATGGTGTGTTCCGTTCGAGGAACACGTCGACAATAATATGTTTACATTATGCCAATTTTAACCTACGTTATTTATATAGTCCTTCTAGTGTATATTTGACGCACTCTAATTAAATATTGTGTTGTTTAAAAAAGTAATCGTCCAAATTAATTTTGTGTTGTATGCGAGATAAAAAGAAAAAAAATAACTTTCGTAAATTTGGCAAAAATTCTGGCATAAATTTATAATCATCATCGTAGTCCAATTACCCTTAAATGATTAATTAGATACATTATTGTTAGTAATAAACCTACTAAGGTAGGCCTATACCGTAGTCAGAAACCAGACGGGATAAGTTATTAATAGTTGGCTATTAATAACGTATTGAGAGGACAAGACGTCCGATGCATACGTACCGTGCATCTGAACAACCTTGAGGTAAAATGAAAACGACACATGGTAATTTACAACGTCACAAATTAAAGTCGTAAGAAAGAAACGTAACCGAAGGAAACTGCATCGGAAGTAATTTATCGGTCTACGTCTTAACCATAAAACAAGCTGGCAGTAACTGCAACGTCTGGACGTAGAGTAGAGACAGTTGGCCTATGGCAATAACGTTCTTCTTGGTTATATTCGAAACTCTCCTTTTATGCTAAACGGTTGCATGACTTACTTCAATGGATGGAGCAATTTGTTTAGTTCAGAGAATATAGTGGTTAATGTTTGAAGATTGCTATTTTATAGAAGCACAGTTTCGAATTGTGCATATAATTAACTTCTGGTAAAATAATAACAAGACCAGTCCAATCGCTATTAATGTGAGATCATTGGCACCCCCCATGGTTTGGGGGCGGTAGGGGGTCTAAAGTACCACCCACCCAGCCAGCCCGTCTAGTAATCATTGCTTTATTTATATTAGTGTATATTATTGTACGGATTCCACGTACAATTATTAAATTGCCAATATTATTAATATGAATTGCCGTAGAAGGCAATGATTCTTGGTAAAGATTATGCTAAGACAACTGCGCTTGACTTTTATTTTGATTTGCTTCTTTACTTTTGTTTTTTATAACTCTCAAGCACATGATAAAGTCAGAGTCGCTTAGATAACATCGTTACAAAACTAGTAGTACTTACTATAAGATTCTCGAGTTAGCATCTATATTATAATTCTCAGCCACTTGATTCGTAATAATTTATCGATATGAAACATGTTTACTGGATGTGTAATAATTTGCAGTAATATTCTATAATACGTTCAAATCATTACAGTGGCGCATACGGTTGGGACGCAAGCGGGTCAAGCGACGTGGGTTTGAATCCTGTCACCATTAGTCGTTGCAAATAGAAAATTTGCATTCCGCATTTTAAAAACGAGAAATTTTGCAAATTAATAATGCATTGAAGTGCAGGGACGGAATTTCAGACATAATGACAAAAAATTTTCCATGTTGTCACAGTTAGTACTAAAATCATTCTAAAGTCAGACAATGATTAAAAATATATTTTTGTGCATAATTTTGAGGTTTCAATTTAAAACGTATCAAAAATACTATTAACTATGAGCAAAGAAATTATTTAAGCTTAATTCTTGTTTTTCATATCATTTTGATTTTTGATACAATGTGTATCGATAATCAGCGATACTTGCCTCTTTGATCGCCCGTTTCAGAGACCTTTGTTGTATATCTAATTTACTTTTTGTGATCACTATGCTTTTGACTAAACATAAATTTGAGCAAGATGTATGTTGACGGTGACACACTTAAGTGACAACAGTGTATTGAAAGTGCGAGCTTCTATGACCAAGGGCGTAACCCAGCTGCCAAGTTGCCCGCATAGGGCCACCTTATCATAGCGTTGCACGATTGTTTTTACAACGCTACTGAAGATTGGGCTATTACCGAATAAGTACCATGGATTCACAATTAAATCATTCGTCTCATTCATTACACTGTTCCGTTCAATGTTTAAACTTAAAGCAAGGCAAAGCAAAGTGGAATTGACAAACCCAAGAGCTAGGCCATGAAGAAGTGTGAGCCCTTGGTGTTGTACAGTTCTTCTTCAATGAAAGTCGAAGATGTGAAGAAGGGAAGAGATCCTAACGGTGGGAGTTCACATTCTGACCCGTACGTCGCCACTGGAACCATGCTCTGGCAATTACTCTCGAAGATCTTTCAGTGGCGTGCGGTGCGGTGCGGGGGTGTTCCTATTGATCAATACCAGCTCTGTTATTCCTGTCGTCACCTTCTTTGACCCACACCCTCTCAACCAGGTGGTCGGAACACAAGGTCTTGGTTGTGTAGTACAAGCGGCCATTCTCTCTCAATCAGCATACATTATATGATGTCGGACCTATTCTAATTGGATGGGCCTAGTGCTCAGGTTGTGGAGGTGGAGGGCATAACTAGTGTTGGGTTGTAGTGCAAAGACTAGCTCCCCGTCAGTGCATGCAGCAACTCTTACTGACACAAAACTTCTTTCACGTGCTTATTTTTAAATTTCTCAAACTTGACATTTCGTGTACTTTTAACATACTAACATGCCAACTTATGTATAAAGCGTTGAAATGTATATATTTATTTGAAAGATGGTTTGGTAACCTAGAAGTAATCAATTGAAATGGGGAATGTTCTCGAAAGAGAAATGAGGAGATTTGTAAAAAGTATAATACCTCTCAAACATCAACATTCAGCTTGAATAATATAGTAATTGTGTGTTTGGAAATTGCCAAAAGACTACTTGGCGAATTATTATTTAGGGTAGGGGGGTAAAGGGGGCTCACATCTGATTTCTCCTCCCCTTTCTCCTTCCCTATGAATTAAAAAGTATCCTCAACAATATTCGTGCTTTCACCGATGATGTTTCATTGTGTTTTACGTATTTGGAACAATTAAAACGTACATGTCTTACTGTCGATACACAAACAGTATTGCAAACACCAAGGTTTTTAGTTGAATAGTTTACATGAAACACACATGTGTGGGTCTTCAGCCAAAATTCAATCAAAACTTTCTACAATTTACGAAAGAAAGTATATAATCTCCTCTCTTATACGTAACTTCCGAATAGTATTTATTTTTTTTCGATCGAATCACTAACCATTTCCTACATTTGTTCAATGTCGGTTATTTGTTGAATACGAGTTGGTAGGCCCTACACTTATCTCGTAGCACTTGCTATTCCTCATGGTGGCACTGTCTCACAAGTCACAATACCATACTGCATGGTTGCCTTGGAAGATGGCTTCAGGCTCACCACAATTGAAGCCGTGCGCGTTATAATTGGATGGCGTTATGAATTCAAATTTCAATTATACTTTTCTACACAAGTTGCCTTGAATGATTGGCTTTGCAGTGAATAGTTCACATTATACATTACTCAAAAAACATGGTGCGAGCAAGGAAATACATAAATTTCCTCGCGATTGTTTATTCGTTATTTATTTATCAACCGTTCATTAGCCAGAGTTGAAAGCAATCGTGCAACCCGGAGAGACAGTCAGCAGTGATGTGTGAATCATCTCTTATGGTTGCGATTCTTTCAATTTGCCTTGCTCGTACCCTGCCTTGGATATGGTTGCATACCTTCACAAGTTTTTCAAGGCATATTTACTGCTTTCGTGATTTATGAGGGAATTATAATGGGTCGAGTTAATTTGCGCGTAGATATTTCTTAAATATTTGCATTTAACTAGGTTAACAAGACAATATGTTATGTTAAGTTTGAAGATGCCCAAAATAGGGGAATTATGGCCCTGGGTCACTTTGAGCAACGCTATTTGAGAGCAGATTGATATAAATCGTAGACCAGCTCCATATTCTAGGCTTACTCAGCTCACAAAGTACAAACAACGAATAACCAACGTTGTACGTCGATATTCTTACCACGATACTGATTCGGGGGGGGGGGGTCATGGGTTCGAAACCCGTCACCGGCAAAACTAAAGGGGGTATTACACTGGGGTCGCCGCCAACTGGCTACAGTTTTTAGTTACAATAAGAAGAGAGCAAAACAAATGTGCGCAGGCTCAGTACCATTAAAATCCAACCATGGATTGAGGTTGGCAATTGGTTGGAAACTATCTATTGTAGCCAACTGCGACCCAAAACAGCAATCGGCTCCGACAGTGATCTGACATGGACTGACTGCAGTCCCAGTGTAATACCCCCTTTAGAATGAGTCCTCTTCATTAGTCCTTGGGTCACAATTTACCGCAACACCCTAATGATAACCTTTAGTTGTTACCTGAAGAGGGTCACACTGGGTAAATGTATAATGTGTTCCCACCTTGAAGTGGGAATCTTCCTTAGGAAAAAGTGTGTTTCGAGATTATTCTAGCGGGCTGTGGATTATATTCCAAATAAGTGGCAATCCTTACTCAAGAGTCTTCTCAATGCATCGCACGTGGTTGGTCAATATCACAGGAATAATAAACTCGCTATGGAAAACATAGTCATGGGCAGCTTTCGCGTTCTAAAAGTTCTTGTCGCTTTGTCCTAAATTGATGACTTCTCATGCAGTTTAAATACGGTTTTACTCGTATCCTGTCTATTTGTTTTTGGCCTATTTAACCAATGATTTCTTCCCAATAATACAGAAGAAAATGATTAGAAATCGAGACTATGTACTGGAAATCGAGACTAATTACTTCATAGCACTTCACTTCACATAATTACCTTCTACGGCAGTTGATTAAAATCAGAGGCAGGTATTTACGACTAATATGAATTTTCACTAAAACACGTTAATTATAAATAATTTTCAACACCAATTCATGCACCGCTTTTGGGCAAAAGAAAAACAAATATGAGAATAAGTTCCGCCTGCATGTGCAAGTATCTGAATTCTCATATACATTTTATTAATAACTGCAAGTCATTTTAAAAGATTCCACACCCAAATTTTTAAAAAAATATCAGGGGGGAGAGAGATATAAATAAAGCGTTCACCTATGATATTGAATTATTTTCACCGTCAATTCACTTCTTTTAGTAATGACAAAAACAAAAACTTGCTTTTATATTCACTCCAAATACCTATCTCTGATTATAATACATTTGTTGAAAACGATCAACTCAGATTATTTTATTGAAACTGTTTATTTCGTATTCATATACACATATCTGTGAATTATTGTCTGATGGATAATTTCAAGCTTGATATGTTTCCTTTTCAGAATAACGTTTCGAAAACTGATGCATTTATACTTTATAGTATAGATTAAAACATAAGAAACATAAATAAGCTTTTAGCAAAGAATAATTTCAACTCTACGGTAATTGTGTTAAATGGCTTTTTGTTTCTTTGAACTGGGTGTGCAAGGAGAAATGTTTGTTTTTCTTCAATGGATGTGATCTCGGTGTCTTCTTATGCATGAGTGGGATGTAACGGACCGGTCGGAGAGTCTCGGTGCCATATGAACTTTTCGGGAAACCTCCTCTCAGCTATCTCTGTGCTCTCCGTCTGTTTAATGAAGTAATTGTTTCATCTGTCCTCTCTCTCTCGTTGTGAAGTCCTCCCGCCCCGAACACCGAACAAGCGGACCACCAGGAAAGGACTCAGCAAATGAAAGGGAAATTAATGTAGTTACACCCGCATTGCATAGCTGATAACACGCAAGAACACCGCCAATCCAAGCCAAGCTAAGCTAAGCCACCCGACGGACCGGACAAACCAATTAATAATGAGCCTCAAGCACCGCTCACCTGACACACGTCGGACGAGACGCGAGACGAGCGCATGCTAATAGAATTATGTGAGCGAGGTGTGCTCTTGTCGTATAATTAAACGTCGAGTAGTTAAACTGTCATCGCGCGCTATGTAAGGGCCCTTTGTCTATAGCGCACGGCCACAGCGCATTGCGAATATCTCTCAAACGATTTTACGGTTGAGAAATGGGTATACCTTGCCTTCCTTGTCTTACCACGAGTCCGGTGTATGCGCTTTGAGCCGGCCTAATGAAATAGGACATTAATTTCAAACCTTAATTAATCACGAATAAATGAATGCATAAGTTAATAGTTGGAACCCCATTCGTATGTCTGGAGGAACGGGCCCGACTCTGATCTTGAGATTCCCTGCTTGTTATTGATCGCCGATCAAATTACATTGATCATTCCTGTTTCTATTTTAAATAATGACTTGGACTCATAATAAAATATGTTGGCGTTTTGAAGTTTCGGAAAAGGGGGAGGGGGACACCGAGACAGCAGCGCCTAAAGGTAAAGATTTGAGTTAATGGAATGGGAGGGCCGCAACTTATGAATATTCAAATCCCCATGCGTTGCTTTGTAACATTAGAAAGCCTTCTCACTAATTGTATCCCGGTCTGGACGAGAGGTAGGCGCGCTTACATCCAGCGCGACATAAATACCTTGTATATTTGTGATAGACTTTAGCGATAAAACAGGTGCCCTGCTCATTCCTCAACTAAAATATGCTCTTCAAATTAAACACGATGGCAGAGATTTAAATTAAAAATAAGAATTAGTCTACGGGATGCTAATTTACACGCGAGCGGGTATTTACGAGTGTAGATGTCAAACAGAGGAGCCGATTCGTATGAAATGAATAAGAAACACACACATAAATATTGAGGACGTTGACTATCGGGCTGGAAATATGTGGCAATCTAACAGAGGAAATCTCAAGTGCTAACTAACTAGGGTAACCACTTTTCTGTGAACAAACTCAATTGAATAAAATTGTCATAATTGATCGGTTTTTACCAAAATAAAACTTCCCAAAAGCGAACTACCTCCATTACCTGATGGTTTAAGATCGCACCTACAATGACTAGAATCTTAGGGCTGAGGGCTGACACGGGACTCGGTTTGCAGGAAACATTTGATGTTATGATAACTTATCTTAATATCACCACAGTTGGTATTGCTTATTATAAGTGGCGATGGAATTAAAATATATGAATGAATTGAATGGAAAAAAATGGGGAATAGAAAAAAATAATTAAATGAAAATCAATTTGATCAATTTAAAACAAATGAAGAGAAATACAATTTCTTATAAATATCTGAACATGTATAGAATTGAACTTCCTTGAATTTTGAATTAGCATTTTTTTCTTTTATGCCTACAATGTACTTTTCCCAAATTGCAAAATGTCATATATGGGTGTTTCCGAAATGAGCAGTCATGCTTCTTGACTATACGAAAAGGACATTATGCGTGAAATTTAGGATTTGTTAAAATAAACAAAATTAAATAACATTAACTCACTATAGCTGATCTCATTATTTTATAATATTGGTTCTGAGATGCCCCTTCAAAGAGGATGATTACAAAATCAAATCCGTAACTTGATTCGATATCTGGTTGAATCGCAACTCGCAAGCACAGTAGCCTAGAGTAGAGTAGTGTAGCCACGAGCCAATGTCACGTGGTCTCAACTAGATAGAGTTGATCTTCGCCATGTTGAAGTGTGCCTGCCAGTGACGCCGAGACAATCAGATCCGCCGCGATCTTAAAGCGTTCTTAATTAGCAGTGACACACGGAACTACCACCGTCCTAGTGAATGCTCTTAATTATCGTTCTCATTAAAATGATAATAGTGGACTCCCCAAAAGCTCCAATGATGGATATCATACCATAGCTTCTTTATTAAACATACGTCTAAACCTACGCACTACCACTGCCCGCTCTGAAGAGAAAATGAAGAATTCGTTGAAATATATCGTTACCTTTGCCAGATAGAATAGAGGAGTGTTTTTTTTAATACCAAAGCTTAGACTAATAATTTGTGAAATTGGACATAGCGGAGTGCGCGGTGCCTTTATAGCCTGGCCAACACGTGGGCAGATTCAACGCGCGCGAGTCGCGATCAAATCTTGTTTTGTCGGAAAGTTAGATCTTGTGTTGCAAACGCCAATGTTCTTTTTTATCCTTGTCAAAACTATGGACGTTGTAATGTAAGCATTGCCAAAAGGTGGACGATGTTGTTCTTGCTCGGTGTTTCTCTTGGACCGCCAGCCAGCCAACTGAGCTAATGTCCCTCAAGAGACTCTCCTTCACGCAACATTTCCTTCTGTAATAGTTCAAATATACCGTTTGAAGAGACAGACAAAAATCAAAATTTGCGATCCAAATCATGTATTGTACATGCATGAATGAAGTATTTGTATTTACAATATTTCAATAACATGCAATTTGTTTTGTTTTTATCTCGAAGTCCGTAAGTATTTAATTCTCCGTCCTGTATGCAGAGACACACAACATGCAAATACTTAGTTTTTAACCCCACAATTGGTTCATCAAATAATATGCCTAACAATATATTGTTGGTCTTCTTCACAGATTCTAACTATATTGATGTTGGGAGTGTGCTACTTGCTAGTACATGTGATTTTCTTTCCTTGCTTCTTTAATTCTTTATTCCTCGAGAACACACGTCAACGTATCGTGATACTGATGCCAACAAAATTAATCATCTATCGATTTAAAAAAAAAGCGTTCACGAAAATTTATAACAAATCAACACATTTTACTAGTACCGAATATCTTAAGGATATACTTCCTTTACACACATTTTAGCTTTACAATATAATTCTGGGTTACCAGTGGTACCTACGTTTGAGGTTACTATTGTATGTAAATTGTATATGGTAAGTTTTGATCACGAAACCTCCACGTGTGGGGGAGGGGGAGGGAGGGACCCTCCTCCATAAATAAATCACACACGGGCCTCCAGAATGCTAGCATGCTCTCAGCCAAACATTGTAGCAGCACATGTGTTTGTGTGTGGTCAAACCCTCGTACAAATTGCGCATCGTGGACGGTCCGGTGCTCGGCTGTGTTTAGCATGGCGTTAATCTACCTTGACTTATACTTAGCCGTGCTCATTAAGAAAGAGATTGATAAGCAAAGGATAATAAAACACCGAGAAAGAGAATGGGAATGGACCCCCCACCGTACGGCTCGGTTCTTCCTCCCCCTTGACCCTCGAGGCTCGAACTATCGTGAGCTGCGACGCGAGGACGTACCGAGTACGACTAGCGACTTCGGCGATCTTCGGCGAGATCAGATCGGAGCTTTACGTGCCCGACGACGCTCACAAGGAGGTTCGGAAATTAGAACTTGCGTGACTTTCGAGTTCCTTTCATAGGTCACCGACTAAAGAGCAATTGGAAATCATTATCTTATAATTCCAATTAAATTACCGATGTTGTTCAGCTCTTACGCAGAAGTTATCGGATTCGATTTCCACAAATCTTAGTCATAACTAAGACATAACTAAGTCATAACTAGGTCATAATTAAAACATAACTAAGTCATAACTAAGTCATAACTAAGACATAACTAAGTCATAACTAAGTCGGGTGTAAGTATAGACTCATACAAAGAGCACTGGGACACTAATACTAAGATTACATCACACACATAATATATTTATAAATAGTTTTATACCGATAGTAGCTTCTATAGCTCATGGGGACAACAACGACAACGACGACAATTGTGCGGGCTCAATAAAATGCAGCGATTTTCTTGTTATTTGCAGCAACAAATTATCCTACTTAATTCAGTTATTTAGAGAAAATTTGTTGTGTAAGATTTAAAACAGGCGCGCATTTATCATTTATAAAACAATGGTGATAATTTTCTATGAACTGATTTTTTTTCTTTGACTGTTCACCTAACTCTCATCTAGTATTATAATTTCTCGATTACTCTTTCTGCATTAAGAAACGTCCCACCCAAGAACAATCAATCAATGTAATAGTGTGTTGGTAATTGATTTCCGGCGAAACAAGTTAATTATCACGTGGATGGCAGGCTGGCCATGCACGCCGGCAGCACTTGGCGCCTCCGTTAACACCTCTCAGTTTAGCTTGCGTCTTATACAACTTATATGTTTATCATAGCGATTCATTTTATCAAAATAAGTAAAACCAAAACATCAAAAATGCACTAAAGGAGGTCTAGGTAAAAGGAGGTTTGGTTGGATGGCGTAAAATGTAAAATATTCAAAACTGTATAGTAAATTACGTTATCAATATACTTACTATAAATATACTAAATTTGGGAAGCGGTACATTTATATTTTTATGACCTTACAAAACTTAATAGGACATTATTGTTCCCTAAATTGTTACATTCTCACAAAAAATGTAAAACATTGTAGAAAAATTCCATCATCTATAACAATCTGATTTTACATATTCACGCACAATTCCCAGTGTTTGTGGAGAAAATGTTACCAATGTGCTCTTGAAAGCAGAAATTGTTGTTTCTCATAATTATGAACGAAATAACGCACTTTATTGGATGAGCGAAGCGAAGACTTCAATTTCACCTACCCAGAAAAAAATAGCTCGGGTGTTTTTTTTTGTCTGTTCGCTCTCTACCAGGCAAACGGCATATGCGATCTTGATAAAAATTAGAGGGGACCTTCGAAATATCTAAACTTAGATCTGCCAAGTTTTTGGGTTCAATCGCAGAAATATTTCTCTTAGAAATCGTACTTTTAGGGCAAAGATAATCAACCATAAAAGCTCATCCATCAACGCGACTAGAAAAAAGCGTTAGCGAAGAGTCCTATGGTTAAACTTTGTAACAGCAGTAGAGTGGAAGTGAGTGGAGAGGGATATATGGCGCTGAGTGATGGATGAAGCATCCTAGGGGTCAGTCAGTATTTGACTGACTATGTGGCAGTCACTGAGCTCTATATACTTACGTGGAGATCTGATATATACGGGGCAAATGTTGAGATGTGAAGTTGGCGGAAGTTTGCCGTCCGCCATTTTCTTAGGTCCCTAATCAGCGGCAGATTCAAAAGAACTAAACATAATAAATTCGTTCACCTGCGTCACTGGCTTGTGTTTATCAGTTTGTTTAGTGTAACACTGCAGTAAACACTATTCCTAGGCATCCTGAGTGACCCTGATAATAACCCACTGTAATAATAAGTCTACTAGTCAACATAACCTCAAAATAAGCTAGCCACAGACCACCATCTTGACGTTAAGATTTACATCTAGACGGCGGTGCAATCGCAATTAAAATCGCGATATAATCGAGGGACGTCGATAATAGGCCCATCGCTTTAGGCCCATGTAAGCTTCAAGATTACAGAATAGCATGCGCCCTCCACTTAAGTATATAGAGCTCAGTGGTGGCAGTGCGGGAGTGGAAGCAACAAATTAATGGTGGCTTGAATTGTCAGCAAACTTGTTTCGTTCTTTTTAACTATACATACTGAATTCAGAACTGCGTCAAGTTATTTGCAGAGAACCCTGCAAGTTCCTAGCGGAATTAAAAAACACATCAATCTAATACATTTGCAAATTTTAAGTAATGCGAAAGAACCAACCACGTCTCATAAATTGTCCACAAACATGAGGTTATTCCAGCGAATGACAAACCTTCCGCCACATGCACGCAATGGCGCTCAATAAGAGCTCGGTTTGAGTTTGGTCTGATACACGCACCATGGTCACTGGTCACTAGTCGGTCTCGTGCAGCCGTACACTTAGGCCGTATGATATACGCCGTATCTTCATGTTCACATCCAATGATGAGTGTTCTCGACAATATTGCTAACATTGATCTCAACTCGGGGCTATAAACATCCCGGCGCTTCATGCTCGAATAACAAACAACGCTATGCGTGATCATAGCAGGAATCCCAAGTAATATCAACTTGACCAGGACTCGTCGAGCATTTCAACACTTACTTCCAGACGCCCCGCGAGCATTCCTCCAATAAGAATGTCTAACAGTTTGGGATCCATACGGCTTTATGATAAAAATTCATAGTTGTTGTAGTCGTATATGTTTTATAGAATGTATTTATTTTTATTTTGCATTTTTATCGGTTGTCATCCATTTTCGTTCTTACACTAGTGGAGAGAGGTAAGGTAGGCTTGTTGGTTGATGGACGAACCCCGCTGACCTTGGCAGCAAGCGCGACCGTCTGCTATGTCTGCTAGATCGAGTCGACACCTTCATTCAACGTGACTTATTGCTCGACCCTTTCCATTCATCGGCGTGCGTTGTTAGCTGTCTATCACTTTCTGGAGGTGCCATCACCACGTTCTCTTGTCAGCTGAGAGGGGGCATTGTTGAGCCTAGTCCCCGAACTACCGAGTCCCCCGCCCCGCGCATCTGTCAGCTGAGAGGAGGCATTGTTGAGCCTAGTCCCCGAACTACCGAGTCCCCCGTCCCTCGTTTATGTAGGTATATCAAGTTATTCTTGAGCTTAGTCTTTAAAAATGCATTACTGTAGAAAAATAAGCGCATAATTTCTTACGTGCATCGTATAAACATAAAGCACTGTACATTGTTGTTCTGCAATTTATGGTGATAGAATATGGAAAATGAAAGGACGGTTACACGAAACATAATAACTCTTGACTGCAACTATGCTATACCTATACATGTTTACGACCTCTCTCCCTCCCCCGCCCGCCATCACCTCCTTCACGCAGACATAATGGCTATTGCTCTATGCATAAATTTTGTAGAAACTTCGGGCTATTTTCATTAAAACACGCCGAATTGTGTATAGTCGCGCGTCTAGTAGCCACCGTTTCATGGAGATGTCCCAGTCCCACCTAGGTCGAAGCGAAGACAGATGGAGTGCACTGTTCACGAATCACGATGCACTAGAAGATTAATGGGTGTCCAAGGTAAGAGGCCAACTTAGAGATCACCTCCGCTGCAATCATGTCTCGTTAGGTAGTGGCCAGAGTTCGTGTGCATGAAGAAGTTGGCTGCTCTTATGTTTCTTTAAAATGCATTACCCATTAGCTACCAGCAAGCGAGCACTACTCCGATCAGATAAATTGCAAGTGATTGCAGCAGCAGCTGCAGGGATATGAGAGCGTCGTTTTACCACGGGGTGTCTGACAGCGCCATATTGCCACAACAAACCAATCACGCGACAGCTCGATGCTGTTTTCTACGAGGTCCGCGTGCAATGTGCATGCGCGTTAGACTAGAATGTCTATTTATAGAGTCTCGCGCATTCCGCAGCGCCATGTTCTTACCAAAAACCAATCACGTAAATTGTACTGTTTCCTATTGGGTGCGCGTGTATGCACGTAGAACAAGGACGTATTAAACCCTTCATCTTCTTTCTCGAAAGACAGATTGCCATATTGTCTCAAAAGAGAAAAAAACTTTCACGCGACCGACCTGCAGCTAGTATTTAGTGCGTGTGTTCGTAGAACTAGAATATCTATTTGAACCCTTTTATTTTCTCTCTCGCGCCTGCCATCAAGTGGAGAAGGATAATGTGTGGCCTAGAAAATTATTATTCAACGGAGGCCACTGGATCTTCACAGGATGCCTGACGGTTGTTGGAGAATTCTGTAATAACTTTATTTAGACACGTCTGCCACCTTCAAAACTGCCTAGTGACTACAAGTGTTTTTATTGCTATTAGTTTAATGAGTATTTGGACCACCATAGCCTAATGTAGGTATCTATGCATGGACATTGCAAACCTGTTGTTCGTCCTAAGTTAATGCGCTCACGAACCTGCTACTGGTTGTGCGTTACAACGTCTTCGTGGTGCATATTATCTGAAAGGCTGGTCGCACACTGACCACCACCACCACTTTACTTTACTTACCGAATACCCTAGACGAGGTTGAAAAGTGTGTATTTGTCAACACACACACTCACACATACACACACACAGGCGAGGATGGCCTGTTGTTTGTGTGGGTGGTTAGCAAAGGGACAGGAGCTGTGTCTGTGCTAGATGGGATCTCCAGCAACCAGCAACCGGTTCTCTCTCTCTCGATCACCTCACGTCACTGCGACCAGCTGTGAACTGATTGATAGGTCACAGACACATTGTTGTCTCTAGTTAGTTACTTTTCGCGTCTTATGATTTATCTGGCTAGAAACGTGCGTCTAGTTGCGGGCGAACCGCAAGAATGCGCCGTCTTCTCGCTAGCGTCCGCGAGTTATTAGGCAGACTCATCTCTCTTGTGTAGCCACATTTACAAGTGTTAGATATTTTGTCCTTCCAATTTGGTCCGTTAAAGATAAAGTGGATGGTCTTTTTCAGTTCAATAAAATGGTGAGTTTCGCTATCTTGAGACAGCATCTTATTGCCGTTAAGATGGTATCACGTCTTCCCGATGTCTATCCGCGTTCCTCGATTCACTTCGTCTTCGTCCTCGAGAAGGAGCTAGAAGCGAGACTCGCCAATATCGCCAACAATAACAGAATCCAGTTTCACACTCGTTGTTCTTCTCTGGGTTAATTAGTATCCCCTTAGTAGCGGTGGCAGTGGGATAACTGGGAACGCTCCCGGACTAGTGCGCCAAGAACAAGTCGATAAATTAGACAGGTATTGTGATTAATTGCTCGGCTCTCGTTCTATACTGCGCCCTCAGCCTGTCGGAAGAATGACAGCAAGGGAATCGTTTGATTCATTGAAAATTAAATTGATAATCGGATAAAAGTTTTAATGGAATCGAAACGAGAAGTAATTAACGAAGATGGTCTCAACTTATAACTAAGTATGCTTAGAGAAGGATGTACACTTTCTATTGGAGCTATAGGCTACATCTTGCAATTTATATTTAAACATATGATTGCAATCGTTGATATTTGAGCAATAAGAAATGCCTCTCAAGCCTAGATGTGCGAAGTAGCATAATTAACTCAAACACATGATTGGATGTATGCATACATCAAGTCAGTAAGTAGATATTATGCTTAACTGGAACTATAAGAAAATGTATTACATAATATTAATATAATAACCGCATTTATAAATAATTTGAAGGATGTATAATGAATGAAAAACACGTCAATTATCCCCTCTGTATTATTTATATTTACATTTTTTAAATGTTGGGGGGGGGGGGTAGCCATTAACTTGGCCCCCAACATTAAAGCTAATTTGAAAAAAGTTTGTAATTGTGACCTGCTCAAAACGATTTAGCTACACGGCTCATTTCAGCACAAAGCGTGTACACTGTACACGTTCTTATTTTGGAAATTCCGATGTAGGGGTGGGCTATAAGTTAACAGATCTATGATTTTGACTGTTAGAACTGTACATGAATTGTGGGTCCTTGTCACGCCACTTTTCGGGAAAATATAAAATGATAAAAATATGTACAAGTACGAACGAATATTCAAACGAATTGTTAGCGTTACTAAATTACAAGACATGCATCCCAGGACACTATCCCGACACACTATATTTTCCTTGCTTAGTTACCTGCATGTCCACACGTCCATCTGCTGAGCCCAACTCTTTGCTCTACCTCTTCTTGTACCTACCTTCAGCCCCAGACCACCACTAAATACAGCACCAAGACAAATAATTACGTATCACCAGATTGGCATTGATAAATAATAAATGCTCTACACATTTACACTGTCGGCGCTAAGAAAACTTGGTCTTGGAAATAATCAAATAATAACCGTTTCGTCCGAAATCACGAGTCTATGTATTTAAAACTTTATAGGTAGAATTTCTAAAAATGTTTGTGTGAGAATGTCATCTTTTACAAATAACCCTTTCTATTCAAAAACCACAAAATTGTAGAGAAATGTCTATTTCCGTCTGATGACACGTCTAGCATAATCGTATAAATGTGTGGTTTTATTTAGACAATATCTGTGATTGTTTGCGGCCGAGATGTTCGTGGTCGCTATTACACCCAAGTACTGTAATTACGTCGCTCTAATGCTGGGTTTAGCGCTTGGTGTCAACCCCGAGTCTCGACACCCCGCGTGTGGTCCTCTTCACTCTTCAGTCTTCACACAGACTTGGACCAAATCCGAGTAAGAGAGGGCAGACGCCATTGTTACCTCCCTTTCCTCGAGACCAAAACGTCATGGGGTCAAATTGTGGGATGCTCAAATAACATTTAAAGAACTTATGTAAGATGATTCATAATTTTAGATTGACGGTCGTGGGTCTTGAAATGAATAAACGCCCTTTCTTCTCCCGGTATACTCCGCTACAAAGACAACAATTCATTCATAACGTAACTTCTGGCACCGAGACCAGCATTGGCCAACCACATACATATTGCAACGAGGATCGTCAGTCCCGGGATGTCATACAATCAAACTATGCGCTCATATCACAATAGTGGAACTATAAGGTTGTCGAAGATAGTGGCATGTAGACGTCAATGCTATTTTAATTTGTCAATCTCTCGTGCTGGGCCGAAACAATAATAAAGACGTTTGGAAAGAGAAACAAAAGAAGTGAACGATTTCAGTGGGTGTTGTTGGGAACAATGGAGATGTACCCGTCAAGACACAACAATGCACAACATCAACAACTGCGCGCGTCTAGCTCCTTGCGTTGGAGGGGGAGATTAGCGGACGTCCAGCCGTGTGGTACCCTCCTCTCATTGTGTTTTCTCTTTGTCTCAAATAATGTTACATTTTAGAGAAATTATGATGCAATGGTTATTGGATGCGCGAAGCGAAGACTTCATTTTCACTGACCCCTCAAAAAATTTAGCTCCAATGTTTTTTTTTTTTTGTATTTTTGTCTGTTTGTTCGCTCTCTACTAGGCAAACGGCATAAGCGATCTTGATGAAAATTGGAGGGGACCTTCGAAAAATTTTTTAACTTAGACCTGCCACGTTTTTGGGTACAATCGAAGAAATATTTCTCATGAATATCGTACTTTTACGATTTTTTTCGATTTTTAGTGCCATATTTTTTTGACACTGGGCCGATCCTGACCAAACGGGTGGGGCTACAACGTTCATATTTTATGCTTTTTGAAAGAAAAAGTTGAAAAAGTTAGCCAGAATCCATAGAATAAAGGTTTTAATATGAGTTTTTTGAGGTACATAATAACAATTGACAAGTAACAATAGAAACTTGACAACAATCACCTACAATGCGTTCAAAAAGCTCTTGCAAAAGGAAAGAGATCCCACGCAAACTAAAAACTTACAAAAAAGTTCATCCATCAACGCGACTAAAAAAAGCGTTTGCGAAGCTTCCTAGACTAATCAAACATTCGGCTACAAAATGTTAAAGAATTATTTATCATAAATTCATTTCTACCAAGTTCAGTTGAACAGGATAAATAAATACATGATCCACATTTTAATCAAATAAAAACTATTGTGATAGTTTGAGGTAGGCGTTAAGTGCAGGGGTGTGTGGGGGGGAGGGGGGTGGTAAAAGCATAATGATGTGATTGTGATTGACCAGCTTTATAGAGACGTCGCCTGTGCATTTCTCAACCGCCTTTGACGGTTACACATTATCTGGCTAGTGTTCATGTACCAACCGCTTTGCACTGAGCTTGACTCTAACGCCCATCCAATATGATAGCCAAGCCACGTAGCTCTTGCTACACTTGAGTAGGCCTATCGACATTGAATTAACGACACACAACTTTTAATTGATTTCTGTTTCTATCTAGATAGTCATTAAATAAAGCAGTAAAACGCAGGCAGGTAGGTATAGGTAAGCAGAGCAACCTTGCTGTGCATGGTGACATCTAGACTTGGGGTAATTGCAGGTGTGCACCAGTCAGCCAGTCAAGAGTCAGCCTTCCCGCCTACTCAAGTGTGTTGTTGCCACCTACGCATGCAGGCGAGCTGATATCCGGGACCTAAACTGCACATCGCATACACGTTTTATCGTCCACGGTGACGGCCAGAGGTATACACACAGAACAACACGGCAAATCATTCTCTGATAGGGTACAAAGACGGGCAGATTTTGGAGGGACGGACGGTACAGATTTTAAAGTCCTTATCACATGTTCCGACACACAATTTGTTGGTGCGACGGAATTTCGTCCCAATTTCTTATCAAGCTTAAATATGGTACCGACAGTGTTGGCTCGGGCGCTAAGCGCTCGACTCTGATTCGGGAGGTCCCGAGTTCGAATCCCGTCGAGACCAGCAATCCTGACTGAAGGTTTTTTCCCGTGGTTTTCCTCAGTCGTTTATGCGAATGCAAGGGATTGAGTCTCTTAAAGAGCCCTAGGACATTCTTTCACAATTTCCTATCCGCAACATACCTAGTTCACCTGAAGAGGGGCATGCCGCATATTGCACACTATGGCACGTTTAATTCCCACGACAAAAATAAATAATTTTAATTAATCGATTAACCATAACTCAACACATAACATAACATATTATGTTAATTTCTAAGAACCACACTTAAGTTTCATAAATCGATAATTCTCCTTACTAATATTTACCAAAACTGATAAATGGCAAAGTTTCTAGGATTTTTGAACAGCTTGCTTGCTGGTTGTGTGCTTATCATCACCAAATTTTATCAATGAGATAATTATTTAAGGCAATTAATTTTTTAACGTGCTTCTCTTTGCTCAAAGATTTTGGTTGAAACCACCTTGAACGATAATCTCAATAGAACAAGAAAACGACAAACAAATAACACTTACACTTTTGTGTAAGTGACCTTGGTTAATTGTTTTTAAGTCTGTGTTCTTGTTCTATTTCGTTCCGGGTCAATAAGCTTTCCGTTATCGATAATCTCAATGTTTTCCCATTGTTGAAACTTCGATCCTCCCCACCACCTCCACCACCTACCTTATGCACACAACATTGCGAACTCTTTTTTTTGTTTTCATCAATAGCATAAAATGTAAACACCATGTAAATTACAAAATATTTACAGCAAAACAAATGAAGTTTCTTGTCACTGGGACAGTATAATTCCAACGTTCTATTCTCCTTGGTGGAGATGCCGGGTCGCACGACAGACGGGGGTTTAGCGGAAATGCGCTCCAGGATTAAGCTTTGTTAATTAAATAATATACCATACATTGAATTGTGTTTAAAATATTAGTTCTTGGATTATTTTTTCAGTAAGAAATTCCATACAAGTGAAACATATTTTAAGCATTATGTTTACAATGTTCGCCCTAAGAATCATCACGACTGTTAGAGCGGGAGGAGGCTAGGCTGTCCTATCCTTTTCAGATGCGACAACCTTCATTGTGAAAATGCTTTGCATAAAATCTTCTTGATCAATAAAATTAATATAAATTGAAATTACCATATAATTTATCACTTGAATATTTATCAAAACCTACTTTCGATCATGCATGATTCGCCACAAGACGCAATTAAATTTACCATTGCAAAACAAATGTTAATAATTCATAAACAAAGCGAAGTATAATTCATGTAACGTGTTGTCAAAGAGAGATGTAACTTAGGTGCGCGCGCAAGCTGCGTTCTGTTGTACGCCCAAGCTCACATCAATTACAGTAATCACACCAGACACCTTGCACGTGTAGCATTTGTTCTATACACTAATAGCCAATTATTACATTGAAACACTTTTGCTCGGATTTGGTACTTTATTGTACAAAGCTAAATCATGCATGACTTCTGACTTATGTGCTAGATATTTTTATCAATTTTGCTCATTAAATTGAATCATGATGGATGCATTTGAAATAGTTGACACCGAATTTTATTGTGAATTTGATAAGTGTCCTTAAAACGAAGTTTGTTTAATTGGATTAGAAGCAATTTATGAGAAAGGCGTTTTAATTGCTTTTCACTAATAATAAAAAAATGGCAATGACTAAAGTAGACGTTCATGAAGTTTTTCGTACACGCTTAGATGAAAAACGGAAAATGAATAAAATGTTTGTTTGCGAGAAATACAACTATTAGAGACATAATTCTACGACATCTTAGAACAATATTTAAACTTAGCTGCCGAACAATCGTAACATACATCAATGTGTAGCTCTGAAACATTATGGCTAGAAAAAGATATATCTTTCTTTTAAATGCTTTCATATTGTTATATGTCAAAAAAACAATGACTGTAGTAAAAACAGTAAATATAAAGAATCTGACTGAAATGTTAAAAAAAATCTTGTGCGAAGTTGGCCTCTTTAGCCATTCCTCTGTCAATTGCTATCCAATATAAGACGGCCTCCTTTTCTATCCTGCTCATTCATCTGGCAGTGAGTCAATGTCACTCTTGAGGGCGGTGCATCAAAAGAGATGCGCTCTGTCTTGGACTTCTAAATTACAAAGTTTACAGGTGGTTTACAGGTTAAAATGTTATAATAAAAAATGTTTAATTTATGTTGTACAAAATTTTGTGGAATTAAACTGTCCTTCAAATCAGTCTGGGAAACTGAATAAGATAGCAGTAGAGTAAAGATATGCGTGTAGCCTACACTTGCAGGCATGCACAAACATTGTGCGCCTTTAACATGTATTTATAAATGAACTTCTTGATTCAGTAACGATGCGTGTTTCCTATCAACCACCGATGTTTCAATGTTTAGTCACCCCCAGAGGATATTTTATAAAGTGGCTATACTAGGGGAATTCAAGTGCCATGAACCAAGGAAAAGATACATATTTAAACTGATGAAACCAAATTTATTAAACATGACACGAGACTTCACGTTTTTATGTTGTTTTGTGATTATAATGAATGATAAGATTGGTTTCAACAGTCGCCAATTAATGAAGATACCTGTTTTTATTCACTTGACTCCATACATTATTAAAACGTAAACTGAACAATTCCAAGATCCCAAACGTAACGCTATCGTTATACAAGTTAGGTTGTGGATAATCACTAATTACAGGCTATTTAATTTGAATCAAACATTACATACACTTACATACATAGTAAAGAGTTTAATTACATGTAGTGAAAAGGTCATAAACCACTTGATAATCGTGCTTAGAAATTAGCCATGCAACATAACATATGTACACCAAGTTTTATGTGCGAGCAATCAATTAAGTGAGAAATATTGCTTGCCTGCACACGCAAATTGCAAAGCTGCGCTGTGCGAGCCTATCTCAGTACCTACGTCAAGTCGTGCTGTATTGTATTTGAAATAGAATGTTCTACTACGATATTATTAATTACATCAGTTCGAGATTTCTTGCTCAAGCCATGTCATGTGACCGTTGCTACTATTTATGACCTAAGCTAATTTATCTTTGCCAATTAATTTGTTAAATGCTGCTTTTGAACTAACACATGACACCTCCTTGCACTTCTTGCCAATATCCATGGTCAAGGTATATGGGATATTTTATTGTTGGTTTCTTGATTGGAAAGTAAATAACATGAGACGATTATAGATTGTATGAGGATAAAACATGATATAATAATATAATAATATTTTATATTGGAGGCTATTGTATCGTCCTCTAACATATATTTTAAAGGTTAAAGATAGATGACTAAAACCTTAACTAAATGAAATATGGTCTTAAATAAAACAGGGAAAAAAAAATTGTAATTTTTTTTTTTGGGGGGGGGGAGATTACGTCCCTGTCAGCCATTTTATGCAAATTTCGGGACAAAAGTGGGAACACTGAGCTAGGTGCTACACTTAATTTAGAGCGACGATTTTTTTATATTGTTTCTACACATCATTGCCTTCCACCTTCTTAAAAGGAAAAACGATTTTCTGAAATATCGTTGGATGTACGATTTTTTTGTCAGACGGTACAAATAAAGAGTTTAGTACCTGATAACGAAAAAATCGTGCATCGAACCAAGTTTCAGAAAATCGTTTTTGCTTTTAAGGAGGTGGGAGGCAGTGATGTGTACGAACAATATAAAAAATCGTCGCTCTAAATTTGCGTAAAATGGCTCAGAGGGACGTAACGTCCCGCCCAAAAAATTCAAAATATATTTTCCTGTTATGTTCAAGACCCTCACTCATCTAGATAAGATTGCAGTAATCTTCCTTTAGTTTTAAAATATCTCTTAGAGGGCGATACACTTACAACGGCCTTAAGTTGATAATTCATTAATGTAGAGCTAAGTACAAGCAAAACGATTTCGGTGTCATTTCGTCCACCATCTATTAAGGACTAAGTTTGTTCTCTTCATTACCTTTTCATTTTTTTTTCAAGTAGTAAAAGAATAACCGTTGCCCATTAGCTACGTCTCATAATGTACCGGTATAAGAAATGAAACTGAACATAAAATTGGCTTAGTAAACTGAAACTGCAGTGATGAAGGGTACAGCAAATTCAATGCAATGAGCTCTCTATTTGTTAACAAACAGATATTAGTTATTGCATGAAGATGAAAATGAAGAAAGAAATGATTATCAAGACAATGCGAAACATGAAAAGCAAATTTAGGAATTTAAATGAAGTACCCGAAATAGGGAGCGTAGTACTTATCCAACATATTTTCGAAGTAGAACACACAAACAAAATCTTACCGTGCATTTAAAGTTCTTGGTGGAGGTGTCGAGTACACAAACATTAACATTAAAAATAGCTTTCCCTGCCCCTCTTATCCAAAGGGTCACCAAACACTGTCTATATCACCCTTGTTGAAGGGTAATATCAACAAAATACACATGTTAATCGAAGGTCATGTTCGCACTTTATCGTAAGACGTGACACACGCCAGGCGGGCGGGTGAGAGGAATGGGATGCACATAGAGGAATTATTGGATGAGCGCAGCGAAGATTCCATTTCACTACACTGGAGAGAAAAAATCCGGAATGTTTTTTTTTCTTTCGTTTTTTTTTTGTGTCTGTTAACACGATTCCGGCTAAACCGTTACTCCAATTGAGATGAAATTTTATGGCTTATTATAACACCTACATGCTTTATCCGATTGTAATGATTTTTTCACAGAACGTTTATTTAATGAATTAATATATATTCGTGTAAAATTTGAGCATAATGAACAAATTATTTCTCATGAAAATCGCAGTTTTACGATTTTTTCCCGATTTTTAACATTTCTTCGACTTATAACACCGACATGCTTTACACGATAGTAATGATTTTTTCACAGAACTTTAATTTTATGAATTAATATATTCGTGTGAAATTTGAGCGTAATCGAAGAATTATTTGTTGAAAAAATCTCAATTTTACGCTTTTTTTGTTTAAAAAAATACACTCATCCATCAACGCGGCGGGACTTAAGCGTTTTCCTAGTATTAGCATATTTATTTTTCAAAAGCTTAATATTTACCTAAAAACGTCACCCTACTCCCGCCTCCACATCGAAACATTTTTTCCACTGGCATAAAGAATGAAATGTAGGCTGGAACTATTTATATTGGAATCTACGAAGTTTATTTTTCTACTTGCGTAACAGATATTCAACACGTGCTTTAACAGTGTATTCAAGCATCGAACAATTGCCTTATTAATTTAACACCCTCTATTAATTATAGTAAATACCCAATCACATTAACTGAGACAAGATAAAATGCGGCTCCTCTTTAATCCATCATTGAAGCACAATCATTATTGTCCAAATCCATAATCATTTAATCCCGCAAACAAACTCGATAAAGACTACTATTGAAATTAGATTTAGTAATAATATATTAAATATCTTTCGTCTATACCTGCATCAGATAAAAGTGTAAGGGAGCGTTCTTCATCTGGAAGTTATTAGTTATTTAGTAGACAAGGATCACTGGAGACCGAGGTGCGATGCGACGGCCAGTCATTAGCTGGGTATTGATGAAGGCTGGACACGTCGGCGCCCCGATCCGAGCATCGATAGCCTCGCGGTAATTCAATTGCCGTTGATTGGATACCCATTGCCGCTGCCTTAGTTTTCAGCCAAGGGACCTTTGACCAAACTCCTTGAAAATTCATCAATTAGAGGACGTGGCAAATGAGGAACGTCTCCTTGTTAACCCTTTAGCCCAAGGTTTTCGTGTCTGTCAACAGCAGTGGTTGATAATGAGTGGTGAGGTGTGGTGTGGTTGATCAGATGAGTCTTGTAGGGAGCCAATTTGGAAGTCCGGTGGCAAACGAAACCAACCTGGATATGTGTGTTCGACAATTTTCTAGTTTTTTGTTTCGGTCTTTGACTTGTAGTAGCTGGTGAACGCGCATGGATGGCTTATCCATCATGTCTGTCCTCGCATGTCGCCTCAACTTAAGCAGGCTCGAATTAATTAATCACTAGCCCATCAACCGTGAATGACTTATTGATAAAAATGTAGACAAAATAGTGCTAACCGAGTTGACTACTTCACTTCTTCCAATTAAGAATCCCTGGCTGCGTCATTCATTACCTTGGCCACTGAGGAACTGTTGTGTTGAGGTTGTCCAAAACTAGCACCAAACAGGTACAACAAATCAACTCGAGCAAAACAGCAAATAGATTACAACAGTTTCTAAAAATAACCTCTCAACCATTATAATTTGATGATGTTTATATTCAAAGTGTTCCCGGTGTTGTTTTGTAGCCAATCCAGCGGATTTGCTTTGCATAATGTTCGATCCTTGTAAAATGTACTTCTTTTTAAATATTATCTCAACCTTGCACGCACAGTTTCAAAATGAACACGAAACAAGAAACATTTACAGTGAGGCTTGGAATTGTGGTAGGTCGCCGAAGACTTTTATGTAGTCGATGATTGAGTTCTGTTCTTCGCCAACTGACATCATATTTCAGTTTTCTTAGCGAGCACATGTTTCCTTGAGCTCATAAGTCTATACTACAAGTCATCAAGATTACATCTTCGACGTCACAACGATATACTGAACCTATATACCACTCACAGACCTTCAACCAATTACTAGCGACTTGTGTGACTTATCTGTGCTTGCTCCGATCTGCATTACTTATTATGCCCTTAGTTTTGCTAACAGTTAAAATTCTAATCATCACCTTCTTTTCAGCCATTTTTCATTCAACTAGAATATTTACACATAACACAAATATGCGCAGTAAATTGGCTCGTAAAATTATAAAAGGGAAAAGTAATAAATAAGAAAAAATTGAATTAAATTAGCGCGAGCTCCCTCCCCATTACGTATAATCTTTCTGTCTGTCTGTCTGTCTGTCCGTCCGTGTACATACGATAGAGACCGAACATAACCTCCGATTGACATGCGCTGTTTTGTTGACATTGATGATATAGAATGCTTTTGGTGATCCTGGTGGTCTGGGGATGGGGATGGCTAGGATGTTGGAATATCGATATACCCGCACCTCCACCAAGGATATACTAAATATTTTTCGTGATCCTGGGGCCCAGAGGGACGGGTATAGCCCCTAGGAATTGGGAGTTTTGATATACCCGCGGCACTTATACCAACGGTAGTAGAACGTTTGCAGAAATGAGATAAAAAAAAAAAAAAACTGTAAGCATCGATTCCATTCCAAAATCCCCAGACCCCAACCCAACCCAAACAACAACCACAACCCCCCCCAACCTATAACCTAACCTAACCTGTCGTCATCGTCGTCGTCGTCGTCGTCGTCGTCGTCGTCAACTATACCGCTCTTCCTGTTACTCCGACTGTCTCCGTTGCTACGCCATATGCTGATTTCTTTTATGTCCGTGATTTTTTTTTACCATATAGTTGATGGTTTATAATACGTCCGTGAAGAAAAGACAAATGGCAAATTAGGAACAAGTCATTATCGTTTTAACAAACAAACTCCATTCTTTGCAGACGAGCTGCATTGATCTATATTCTACATGGACGATTAAAAAACGTTAATTCGTCACTTTGAAAGTTGATGTAAATACTAAAAAGAAAATAATGAAATTTCATGAAAAAGAGAATTTTACTTATTTGTCTAACTAATTAATAAACATGTAGGGCCTAACTGATAAAATAATAATCAAAGGTCACAAAAATTACACACAAATTAAAATTCGTTCTAATTGTGCATTCTAACCTCGTTTTTGATGGAGGTGCCGGGTATTTATATATCAAGATATGTTTTTTCACAAAACATTCTGAGTTTTCATTAAAAAAATATGATTGTTCCTTTCTGGTTCCAGTTTTCACTAGTGACTTAGGTGCAGGGTATAGAAATATTAAAGCTTTGTAGGGGGGCAGCTTTCCGAAATCAAAACCTTATGTAAATCGGAGGTCGTGTTCGGTTTTTATTGTGAGACGTGAGACATGCAAATACGGAAAAGTGATGCATGTCGCGCAGCTTCGCTCCCTAACAATTAAATTATCATTCTAGTCAATATTTTATTATAATATTCTTGTTCCCACCCCCGTCCTTAGACAAAGTCGATTTGAGTGTTGTTTGTGGCACGTTTCGTCGGTATTGGCGGGCTACCTCTATGTTGATAAAAGCTTGAAACCGCTCATACACGAAACACTCTCGAACAAATTCTTGAGTACCGGTACCCGTGTCCGCACGAGGAGTGAAGCCGCGTCAACCCCCCGACCCCGACCCCGTGGGTGTTGGGGCGCCAGATACTTAACCACTTGAACGTTTAGTTAATTATATATGTTGACCTGTTAGTGTATCGCGTGTGTGTTATCAGAGGGGCGGGCGTCGAGACCCCGGCAAGCCTTCACCCGTCAAGAGCGCCTCACTCCCCGTACCAACAACACTGGACCAGTTCGCAATCACATTTCAAAACACTTTTCGGAGCAGCTTTCGCGGAAGGGTTAGTAAAATCGAAGATTTGAATGGAGAGGTCACGGCATAACGTTAAAGGTAAAGAAGGCAGTAAATCAAGAGCTATACAACCTTTTCATCGGCGGGATGTGTGTGGATTTATGCTTATTCCTCAAGTTAGCTGTCATCTGCTAATAACAGCCCTTCTCATCTCAGCCATCACATTCTTTGAGACTTGAATACTCCTCCAACACCTCACCTGTTATGTTTCGTGTCAAGATTTGAGAAGGCGTTAACTGTAATGGATAAACTCTGTATGAGGCTTGCCTGTTGTAAGGTCATCAACAGAATATGCTATTAGTAATTTCAATTACTCTTTATCGGCAGACAAATAATGATAGGAGAGGCTTGTTAGAAGCGTGAAGCTTTTCTAGTCCTTAGATATTAACGTGTCAAACTTATCATACATAGATTCTTGGTGCAAGTGAGAAAATTGGATTTTTATAAATCATTGTTCTACCTCGGTTAAATATCTAAGGCAATCATAAATTGTTTTATCACGTTCCCTCCCACGCCAGTGAGCGGGAGGGAGTCCACGGTCCGGTCCGGTCCGGTTCTATCTGACATCTGACAGCTGCTCTGATTGCTGCCAGGCTAGAGTGATCAATCAGTAGCAGCCACCCTGAGTGACTTGCAATATGTCACTTTCATAGAATGTCACCAATTATTCTTGTACCTCTCCAGAAGCTACCTTTCCAGTGCCATGTTCAGCTAGATTCTATCTGTGTGGCATTATTTTTTTTTCTCAAAATCACAAATGCTGCTGCCTTTAATGTCCTTTTCTTATAACGTTCAGATCATCACTCTTACCTTTATTTGTTTATTATACAACCTTATCATTTTAGTCAGGTCACAATTGAAAAAGGATCCAATTTTACTTTCTGGCATGGGTATTATTATTTTTAAGTAAATATAATATACTAAAGTAGTTTACACTTCAACCAACTGGGATTTAAACCCAAATCCATAAATACAAAGGGCGAGTGGGACCACAAGAAAAACTGTCATTAAAATGCTAATTTATATCTGTGATAGTTTAATTTTTTATTGAAAGCTTGAAATGGAAAATTATTTGATAAAATAAAGCATACCAGAAATTCAAATTTTAAAATTTTACCATACACTACCTCGATAATGGTGCTACAGAATGGTATAGAATTAATAAACTCCCCCCTTCCCGTCCCCAACAACTTATATCTTCGTATGCGCGGGAAGGGACCATGTGGTTTCACGATGTGGTGTTTGGATTATGGTCATTATAATGATTATTGTAATCTTTTAAGGTGATAATGAATGAGCGGGAACCAAAATGCCTTTTACATATTATTCAAGACATCTAAACGATTGATTGGTTTTTAGTGCTATTACAATCACTTAGGGCTAGACAACAAAACAATGAATCTAATGCTCAGATCGCGACGCGAGTAGATTTTCTCAATGGCGCCATATTTACTGATAGTTCAAGGCCTTTGAATCTTGTTTTCAATACTTAAATGTTAGTTGATTAATTCGACCAAAGGTATTGTTGACAGGTTAGTTTTTATAATCTTTCAAAATAGAATGAAAAGAAAGGGGGCAGTGAATTTTAGCAGACGGTGAGTTTATCACAGCACACTTGCCTTAAATTAGTCTTATTATGTTGATTAATATCCTCTTACTTGAATGAGCTTTGAATGAATGACTCCGCCCTAGCAAGACCCCAAGTTCAGACGTGATGGATTATGTGTCAATAAAAAGTGATATTTGTGGCTCACAAACAAAGACTGAATGAAACAGGTTACGACATTCAAGCATTTCCGTTTTTGACGCGGGCTGAGGTTCAAACAGACGGACAGACAGACCGACACACAGACAGACAGACATATAGACACACTCACAGACTCCCGAGGGGGTAGGATGGGATGTTCACTGTCATCGCTGAATTTGTTCTCGTTCAGTCTCCCACTGGGTGACCATCACTGTGTCGTACCTCGCCATGTTAATTCACCATCACATGTCAGCAGTATAAACACTCCAACACTTGCTGAGAGATGGCGGACACTTGCTATGATGACGAGCTGAGAGATGGCAGACAGACAGACACACTGGGTGACCATCACTGTGTCATACCTCGCCATGTTAATTCACCATCACATGTCAGCAGTATAAACACTCCAACACTTGCTGAGAGATGGCGGACACTTGCTATGAGATGGCAGACAGACAGACTGATAGACAGACACACATAGGTGCATGCCCATCACTGTGTAACATGTCAGCAGGAAACACATCGCCTGCAAACACTTGTAGATACATAAAAGACCCTCTACTTTTCTGTTTTCAACCGTCGCCATTGAGCTCAAAATGCTTTTAAAAAGAGGGGTGGGGGGGCGGTCTAGTTTATTTTAAAAAGTGTGATTTATTTAATCTTTTTTGCAAATTAAATGGCATAAACATTATTACTACTTTTTTAAAATCTCAAAATCACCACAGTTCTTAGTGATGGAATTCAATAGCTTTTCTGCCTTCTTCCTAAGATTTTTTATGGGGGTGAGAGTTGGGGAGGCTGTGCTTGGCTTTGAGCGAAGCCCCAACCATCTACCACAGAATATTCTGCACGCTTTATTATAGTTTAATCAGAGAAAAATATAAGAATCCCCCCCCCCCCCATCCATCCATTGTCTCAGAACCGCAAACTACACAATTGTGTGACGAACTACAAATATTGCCGTGACATGAACAATTTGTTTTTAGCCAATTTTAACACGATGCATTTGTGTCAAGTGTCTAAAGATGCGAGAAAGAAGCAGTGGGGTTCGGTAATATTCCAAAGTAGTAGGAGAACGACACAACTCAACCCCATTAACCGAATACAAGACACCTACAACAAATTATTAGCCATTAATCCAGAAATTGACATCAACCACATTGAAACTTCAATTATTTAAAGCAGCTGTTTATGCCAGTTTACCAACATGACTCATCACTCTTGTCACCTAATCAACTTTTCACCAGTTTTGTATTTTATAACCTCATTTTTCCCCCCCTTCATTCATCTTTGGCTTTAAGCCGTTTTTTTATATATTCTTTTGTTATTCAATTTTTTCTTGTTTGTATTTGTTGTAACATTTTAATTTAATTTTATCGTACTTGTTCATATAGGTATTTAATCATTTGTATGTGTAACGTATTTTGTATGTTTTGAATAGTATACTTTTGAATCGTTTAGTTTTAGTTATACCTAACACTTGTGGGTTTTGATACCTGTTGTTAGAGATAAATAAATAAATAAATAAAAAAAAACAAGTCTGTGCATACGCCGCTGCCTTCCTCAAAATGAATCAGTTTGTATGATGTTGAACTAGTTGAAAAATGACAAACAAATATTTAACTTACCATTATCTTTTATTTTAATTTCATCGTTATGGGACAGTTCTTCTGAGTAATTACATCCAATGTTCGGTCTCACCGTCTGCATATTTCCTTCTGTCCAACTCAATCGTCGTATTGTTCACAATCATTATGAAGTAAGAGGTTACGGCGGGTGATTAAACCTTAGAATTGACTTCGCCACCAAATGGCGGTATCGCACATTATGGAGTTTTAAATACCTACTCTTAAATTCTAAGAAATATTCCTTCCAGAAAACGTATCCCGACGCTTATTCGAAGAAAATTAATAAACTCGCCGGCATATTTTTATTTGTTTTCTGTTTAAATTGGTTTCTTGTAACGCAGTAAAAGGAACCTAACAATAACATGACCAACGAACACAGTGTGTCTCATCTCTTAACACACAAATTCATTTCACTTGAGAGAGAATCAAGTTTGTTGTTTGGACTCTTTAATCTATGAATGTAGGTGCATTTCAAATTTAATAAATACAGTTTTTATCAAATCTAGTCTGAACTCAAAATATAATTTACCCCATCAAGAAAATATTCTGGTACATTAATCTATATGCAAAGATTTATGTAGAGAGAATATAATCAAATCACTCTATCGATTGCCCCCTTATCTTCGAAATCTTTCCGTCGATGCAGTAAAGCAAAAGGAAACATTAAAATTAGTTTTTAAATGATCGCATTCATATTATTCATTTAAATTACAAACGAGCACACTAAATACAACTGCAGATTGTGCAAGATCCATAGCAAAACAGTATTTGATATTTAAATCAAAATCAAAACACAAATTAGCTAGTTATATTATTACTGAATAGGTTTAAAAAAATCGTGAATTATAAAGCTATTTATATTCATAGTATTCAAAAGGAAATTAACATTTTGGGCAAAAAAATATGATTTTGCAGCCCAATAGCAAAAACAGACACTTGACAGCTATTGTTCTTTCACCCAAACCAAGGCCTCGGGCAGACATCGCCGATGTTTTACTGCTGTGAATCAGATAAGGAAATGTTGTCAGCCAGATAGAAACATTTGATTAGATGACTAAGGACCTTCAGGTACTATGTTAGATAAAGCCATGTTCTTTCCCCGATCCACTATAGACTTGTGCTTGTGGTTCGACGAGCGGGTTTAACCCCTCAATGTTTCCCTGACGCCATGCACGAAACTGTTACGAACTTTATTATGTATTTGCCACCATGTGAGAACCCGGAAAAGTGCAAGTAATTCCCGAATGTACTGGAGAGGGAAAACCCTATTCCGGGCCAAAGCTTGAAGACCCTCCCACCCCACGTCCTGCCCCCTGCAGTTCCGTCTCCATCACTCCCGCACTGGCTGGTGACTGACTGGGCATCAGATGTTTAATGAAGAGAACCCAACTTTCGTCAGCCTTCAAACTGCCCCTCCTCTCACTTGCAACATAATTACTCGGGGTGACTCCTACAGTAACGCGAGCCATAACGACCTTTACAACGATGACTTTGAGTTTTCCAAACGACGTCTTGGATTTCTAATTTTCTTTTTAAAGGATTTTTTTTAAGCGGTGCCTGGTAAAGATCTAAAACATGCTCGTTAATGGAGTTAACACCTCTAAAACAAAACAAGTGAGCTATAGATATAGAAGGAGCAAACGATTCTGACATGTGATGGTTCAAGTTGTCTGTCATGCGGGTGATGAATTGCACTTGCCCAGATTGGTCTGGTTTGTCTTGTCTTGGCTTGTCTACACCCGGCGAAGAAATTAGAAAGGATTTTTCTGGAAATGTAATTACTTTGCAATATTTTTCAGTCGCATTCGACTTAACTCTTAAAACTGTATTCCGAGCTAGTGTTTAGCTGGGGGGGGGGGGGGGAATTGATCTTATGCGTGGATTTTGAAACAGTAATTTCATTAGGCCTAAATGGTTATCCTTAATGTAGCATCTGCCATGTTCAAATGCACGCATTTTGATCTTTAGATGAGTTTGATTTGTGTTTAATAATCCTGAAATATAATAAATAAACATAATCATGTACATTGTATGTCTTGATGTGTTGGATGTCGTGTGTCCATCCACATCTTTCTTAGCGTCTTCGTTTCAATATATTTTAACGAATATGACGAATAACATCTTGAAACTAAGAAATCAAAGTTGAAACATTGGTCTGCAGTGCTTTATGACAATCGTATATTAAAACAAAAATTAAAGTTTCCCCAGCGAAACTCTAATAATCTTCCAACTTTTATTTAGTGTTGACAGCTGTTCGTTAACACTTACGTAAGATATAACATGAACCAGCACGCATACGGTAGTAACCATAGGGAGCGAAGCCACAATATCATCAGATTGTTATTGTTGTTGTTGTCCGCAAGCATAAACATCTCGCGGATTAGGTGCCGTGTTGACAGAAATGCCTCCCTGACCCCAAGGGTCACCAAAAACATTAGCTGACATTCTTTTTGGTGGACAATGTCAACAAAAGACGCGTGTTCGGTTTTTATAGTGAGACGTGACACACTCACAGAATAGGAGTTGCACGCAGGATGGAAGGCCTTAGACTTGGCTTGCGACAATCTTCTCCCGATGGTATAAGTGCATAAGTAGAAACTCAGTAGTACTGTAAAAATAGCCATAATCACCCCATGAAATCAGATTGCGAATGAAGAACCCATGAAAGGGTAAGTGGAGATAAGTTGTCATGTGATATTCTTCTGTCCTGGACATTCAAACCGTACAAGGAGTTTGTCCCTGAACCTTGACAGGGTCTCTCGCGGTCGCAGGGTAGCCTCGACTATCTGTTACTTGAGGAGGTATCAGCCTACGTGGTCAGATGGAGATCGCAGCGATGCTACACTTGAAGCGTGCTACTGTGACGGCGAGCCAAGATACCGCGTCTTGAAACCAAATCTCGCAGACGGTCGTGAGTTCTTTGTTGGTTTTTGTGTCTCATTTATAATTTGTTTGAAGTCCACCCCTAAATTTACACGAAATCATATTGAACGAGATAATATAAACGTTTTCATGACAATGTGTGGAATTCCTGAAAAGTGATAGTGATGCTAAATCCTAAATAACACAATGTCTCTAAACCCTCTTTCAAAACAAGGTACACACATAAACCACCGCGCTGTAGAATACTTTACCAACCACATCGATAAACAAAACAACTCTTGATATTAGCTTTACGTTTGTTTCTCAAGTAACGCATTGTCCATAACTCCTGTTCGCATTGTTTAAAGTTAAACCCTTCCACTCTCGTAGATTCTGTTGAATTATTCTTGAAGGTGATAGTAAGCAAGTGGCGAGATGACTTCTAGATAATGAAGGCGCCATCTGATACACCTTCGGTCCGCTACTGCAGGCTGGTCTGGCTAGTGGCTTCACTTGTCTTGTCTACCAGCACGTGAAACGCAATACCCACAACCTACCGCACTGAAACAACGGCCGACGCACAATGGAAACGTAAACGTATTTGTCAAGCTTGTTGGAAAAATACGTCTGGTTAGATCATAAAGGAACTTGAGTATCAAGAAGTAACGAAAATTTACATATGTTTTATAAACCAGTCGTTTTAAATTTCAGAGCTTTTACCTGCATGAAGTCACATTATTTGTGACGTGATTGTTATGAAATTGTGCGGGTATAACCAATGTAGTTTTAGTTATATCAGTCTAGCAATGTCCTCGATGAGATTTTTGATTTTAATTTATTACAATTTTATATGTTGTCTATATAGTTAGACACATTTAGTGTGCATTACTTCTCTCTCTTTACCTTGTATGTCTAGTCCAAACCGGTGGCTTTAGTGAGAGAGCGTCAGTGCTGCGATTCTTCGGCCGTGGCATTCTCAACGAAACCAACTTCAATATAAATAAAATATATTTCAAATTTATTCATATACAATCAAATTTATATTGATATAAATAATAATACTCAACGCATTGCCATTTGCATACCAAGTTCGTAAGATATTCTTCATGGTATCTTCTTATATATTTTTAAGATTTATTGTTACAGTATCAATTTTCTAGATTCTAAAGGACCAGCTCCTATTGTAGCACCTGCTGATGTAAGCTACACGCACGCAGAGTTCAAAGTTCACCGGCTATATTGTAAAGCCCGCTGATGTATCGCTTCCTCTCAACCCTTTCATCGCGATCACACCGTTGACACGCCCTTCGCGACCAGATTACACAGGAAATTGGACGCCAATTTAGAACCTGTCGTGGGAAAAAATCGCGTGGGTGGCACTTTTATATTCTAATTCCATTGGCCATTAAGAGAAACCTCAATTATTGTCTCAATGATTGCTCTCGATTCATTTTATTACGTTTAATTCAAACGCCTTTGCAGTTAATACTTGTCAGCGATTGATTCCTATTGTTTGTAGTTCGTTGTGACGCCCTGTTGCCGACAAAAGGGTCCATACTGACGAGTGGTCACCGGTGACAAGTGTCATCACCCCTTGCACCCTGGGTGCATGGGTAAACTAATCAGGATATACGCACAGACGCACTTTGGGGTCAATCATTTGAACTCTAATGACTTTATTCAAAGTACAAAATTGTAATTGCATATACCCAATCTCGATGGTTGAAAAACAATTCATATTGTGAACAATTTGATATTTGGGACTTCTAACAAGTTAGGCTACGTCCACAGATTTGTTATGAAAAATGAATTGCTATTTATGAAATAAGAGTTTGAGAGTGCATTTCTTTTATCGAACTTCATTTAATTCGACGATATTTCGATGTGAAATATTTAATATTTATGTATTCACTAGAGTAGGTCTTATGATATTATTATATTATACCATTTATACGTGTCTGTATGAGTTCTTTATGAAATCAGAGATGGTATTACAAAATAACTAGGAAAACGCTTAAGTCCCGCCACGTTGTTGGATGAGCGTAATTGGTGCATTGAGCTGCCATGTGTTATGCGAATTTTCTGTTGTTCTGTGGAAAAATCATTACTAAGTTTAATTTTTTTTAAATTAAATTAAATTAAATAAAAAATTAACTTTAATTTTTTAATTTATTAATCGTAATTGTTAAAAAAAACTAAAATTTTTTTTAAGAAATAATTTCTCGATTGCGCTCAAATTTAACACTAATATATTAATTCATAAAATTAAGGTTCTGCGAAAAAATCATTACAATCGGATAAAGCATGTAGGTGTTATAAGTCAAAGAATTGTTTAAAAAAAGAAAAAAGCCGTAAAATTTCGATTGTTATGATAAATATTTTTTTCAATTGCGCTCGAATTTCACAAGAATGTCTGAATTCATAAAATAAAGGTTCTATGCAAAAATCATTAAAATTGGATAAAGCATGTAGGTGTTATAAGTCAAAGATTTTTTTTTTAAATCGAAAAAAATCGTAAAATTGCGATTTTTATGAGAAATAATTTTCCGATTGCGCGCTCAAAAACGTGGCAGTTCGAAGGCCTATATAAAATTTCATCTTAATCGGAGTATCGGTTTAGCCGGAATCGTGCTAACAAACAGACAAAAATACAAAAAAAAGGAAAAAAAAGAAAGAAAAAACAACATTCCAAGTTTTTTTCTCCAGTGTAGTTAAATGGAATCTTCGCTCCGCTCATCCAATAAATTAACCCAAAACGAAAACTTTAACAGCTCAACCCATGTATTCCACAATTTGTTTGTTATCATGGCAGATATTTTAATTTTGTAGCATGGCATTGGTGGCTTCCCTCAAGGCCCGTTCCCGTAAGGCCCGATACTTTTTTCCCCCTTAAAGCCCACTTTTCTACCTGTTGATAAAGACCATGTTACACAAGGGTGTATTCCCTTGAGGCCCGTTCCCTTAAAGCCCGTTACCGTAAGGCTCGTTTCCTTATGGCCCGTTCCCGTTCCCGTGTTTTGATAAAAAATGCTCCAAATGTTTATGTTTCAAAATTTTTTATTTCAGCTTTTGGTGTTTTCTTTTGTGTGATTCAACAGCTAAATAGATGATACACACTTTTGTGTTTTATTTATTCAAAACAACGCTGCAATAGATCAGTTATAGATCAAATACGGCAATCACTTGCAGATTGTATACTCTTTGCTTGCAACTTTCCTCTTTTCAATTTTGGAACAATAAAGCAAAATGACCTTGAAAGTTGATTGTGATTGGTTGAAAAAATAACTGTCTCAAAAACGAACGCAGCCTGGACTGTGGAAAATAATATTTGAGGCAAAAAGGTATAGCTGTCAAAATGTCAAACTCTTTCACAATATTGATTTTAAACCCTTTCCAAGTTGGCCTTAAAGCGGGCTAATGATTAAAAACTCGATAATCAAGAAGAACTCTGTATGAGGAGTGGCATCATCTAAAACATCAATTAATAATGTATTGGTATAATTTTTAGAATAAAATGCAAAAGAAGACATTAATACTTTTTCGGTGTCAACGGGTCTTAAGGGAACGGGTCTTAAGGATCGGGCCTTAAGGGAACGGGCCTTACGGGAATACACCCTTGTGTAACATGGTATTTATCAACAGGTAGAAAAGGGGCTTTAAGGGAAAAAAGTTATCGGGCCTTACGGGAACAGGCCTTGAGGGAGGTATTTCATCTATTAGTCAGTTTCAAGAATTTAAGCATACAGTTATGTTATCATAACTTGTAAAACTAGGACAACACTGAAAATACACAGAATATAACGGATGCAATGAAAAGTAATCACGTTAAACTAAAATGTATTTTTTAAATTTATAACAGATTTGCACAAATCCTTCCTGACTCGCCTGGCACAGAATACATACAATCTCCTAGAAATAATGTGAAATGTTGTGATCAGAGAATGTGATGCAATACATTATGCATGTCATGTAAGGGGTGATCTTAATAATACCTATCCCAACCCACACATCCACCCATTCATTGAGTTGAGCCTTGAGCCTTCAAGAAGTGATCTCTTAATAATTCCTGGCATTCTGTTGCAGGAACGTCACGTCCTAACACCACGAGCTTCTGAATCCAACCAAATCAGGTTGTAAATGATTGCAGTGACATTCAATATTGTAAGTAGATGCAAAGTATAGTTAAATCTCTTTTTTTATCACAACGAGACATCAGACGAAGTTGATTCGGAAGCTGTCGAACAAAAGATCACTCAATCTGTTTGGGTTGGATGGAATCCTGGGGGATTCGTGTCATTATTATAAGGATGGATGGTGCACCCGCGCTTTAGTGGGGAACGAACACACTCTCTTTAAAAAATATGTGTACTGAGTGATGTCAAGATCGTTTTGATGACCAGTTAAATTTAGCTATTTGATGTAAAAGGAGGAAAATTTGGTGTTTATTAGAATAATTTATTCAAGTAAACTATATATACATACATATACATTTTAATCTCGTGTTACACATGTGCTGCATATAATTTCAAGTACTCGAAAGTGCGTTTTTAATTTGCAAGCAGATGCGTTTTAATCCGATCAAAGAAATGAAATGATGTTATATTTAAATTTTACACCCCGGTGCCTACTCATTATTATTATTATGATCATGATTATTGCTAGTAATGTAGATGTTTAAAAACATGATTGACAACTTTCTTATTTTCCCGCAATAGGAATTCTTTCCAAACATTATCCATACAATTAATTGTACGTATATTTATTTAGTGTTGATCATTTGCTTATCAACTTTATTGTAGATACAGCGTTGGATTATGACTTTGGGACTAGGGACTTGGGGGTATTCAGAACTTGGTAATATCTTAACAAAGGGCATACTGAATTTTGCGTACACACAATATCATGAAACTATCTACGAAATTTTATTCCACAAACTTTTCAAAGTTCAAACGCGCCTGAAACGTATTAGTGCAACTTGTTAAATAATTAATGTTGGTATGCCACATGCTTTTTGAAGAAGTTTTTGGCAACAAAGTTGATAAATTGTAATATTTATATGGACATGGATATATTTCGCCCGGAGAGGACTACGTGCTTGGTGATCGAGGTGAGGTCTATGTCGAGGTGACAACGGTACCAGGTGATGTGTGGTTCGTTAGCTTATCTTGCTCACAATAAGATGAAGCTAAGCACGCCCTCAGAAGACAAGGAGCTTAGGTTGAGCCTTCCTGCCTGCTGATCTCAAACCAACACAGCATGACGGGATAATACTATTACACTCTTCCCAAAACATTATCGCTTTGGGTTGGCCTATGCTTGGTCGAGATCTCAGATGTGTGAAAGATTTCTATTGAATTGCGATTTTTTCTACTTTCAGTTGACGGTCTTATAACTTTCTATACTTTTAATCATTGAGAATGAAGCTCAAACAGACCAAGGTTACAGTTAGTTTCTTGGACTCTCCTACTTGACTTACAGTTCGGTCTAGGACATGTAAAAGGACGACGGCAACATTACTAAAACAAGTGCTAACGAAAGTCTTAAAAGGGAATTTTTGAAGTGGGCAATATTTTGGGAAAATACGTAATCTTTTATGGGACGAGGAAAAAACCCAAAAAGGTCTTAACATTTAATTGTTATGATTGAGATCCATGGGCCCCCGGGTGTAACTCCTGCGGAGGGGGTACCATGTCTTTAAAGGGGGGGGGAGCACGTGGTCTCGTATAACTGGGGGGGGGAGAAAAGGGGGCAATAAAAGGGGGGGGCTAGCACTTCGTATAACGGGGGGGTGGCAGAAGGGTTTCCGTTTAAAAAATGAGGGGGGGCTAGCACTGGCTGAAGGAGGGTGGGCATGCACGGTCCGTATAACTGGGGGGGGGCAAAGCACGGCCCTCGGTATAACTGGAGGTTGGCTATGCAGTGGCTCGAAACGGAGGGTGGGTATGCACGTGGTCTCGTAAAGGGAGGGGGTCGCATGGCCCGTACCAGGGCGGCATCCTCTGATAATGGGGGTGGGTTGTGGCACGTGCTCGTAACTGGGGGGGGGGCGAACCAGGCGGCAGCTTCTCGTAAACTGGAGGGTGGCTAGCCGTGGTCTCGATAACTGGAGGGGGCTATGCACGGTGGTCTCTATAACTGGAGGGTGGGCTATGCACGTGGTCTGTATAACTGGAGGGTGGGCTATGCACTGCTCGTATAACTGGGGTGGGCTACGCACGTGGTCTCGTATAACTGGAGGGTGGGCTATGCACGTGGTCTCGTTATAACTGGAGGGTGGGCTATGCACGTGGTCTCGTATAACTGGAGGGTGGGCTATGCACGTGGTCTCGTATCCGCGGCGTCAGAGGAGAGAGGTGAGGGACCTGGCCGCGGACGTGATGTGAGGGTAGTCGGAGAAACAGCCGAGCACGACCAGAAACAACGTCATCAATTACAGGTTATAATATGCAGGATCATGTAGCTGTGATCCATTATAAACTAGACCAAGTTATGGTCTTCTCCAAGAGGCATGCGTACAAGAACAACGATCCGACTCAGTCAATGGCTAAACTTTTACAATTCAATTTATCTCCAGATAGATCCACGATAAAGTAGTAAATGATTTAGAATAGATGTCAGTTGGCTGTATCCTCGCCACAGAATAACATCAGGATCGAAGTGATATAATATGCAGAGCGAAAACCGAGTGAGAATGCCAGACCAATTGCTCTAAATCAAGCAGTGTGCTCTGCATGGCCATGTAACCTGCTAAGCTAATTTTACAGCTTCCGAGTGTAGTTAAGGTATGATTGAAATTTGAATCTCCCTTGTTTTCTTGTGTTCTTCGTTCTACGTGGGATTGTTGATATTTCGCGCACTTGTTTTTGAGGTAGGGAGGGACCGGTGGATGTCTGGTTGCGACCGCGCCCGGCAAGCGTGGCTCTTTGAGCTCCACCGACTGCAACCCCCGCTAACCGCGGTGCAGCGCGGGAGCTGCCTATTGTAACAGTAGCGATGCCACTCACTCACTAATACTACATGAACATCGTGAAGGAGGCATAAATTGCGCCACTACATGATCTTCACATTATTATCTCCTGCGATTTCTCAATTTATAAATTACTTAAAATCAAGCCATTCATTTTCATCGCCTTATCTCTGAACATCGCGGTCGTCTTTCTGACTCTCAAACATGGAATGTTGTATAACAGATGCAAAGATGATGATACCACAGCCAACTCCTGAGAGCTTGCTAATATAAAATGAAATTGAAAGATGTGCAAAATGCTGCACGTGTTTAATTAGCCTTGGGCGCAAGAACGCGTGTTGAGATTAACAAAACATTTAAGAGAGATTTAATAAGTTCCCTTCATGTTTTGTGCCTCATGCATATGATGGGAGTAGCCCGAAGCGCATGCGGCTGCCTCGCTTAGGAATTAATAACAATTAATGGAAAGCAAATGCTACTAAGATTTAGATTAATATTGTCTCTGACGACTGATATTGAGTGGGACGAATGTAAATTTTTCTCTCGAGCTGCTAACTAATGATTTGACTTTAGGCTGGAGTTGGTGTAATACATCAATTTAATTTGATTACTAAAATTAAAATGGTATCAAGGCGTGTTTTAACAGTTTTCGTTTGTGTAATAGCACTCCACGGTTTCTGCACTTGTCGAGGGTATAACATTATTAGAGTCGAAATGTTAGGTGGGGCGTGTCGCTTGTGTGGGCTGAAGTAGCTGCATGTTCTTCATGTGTTTTACTCTAGGAGAATTATGAATACAGGAAATTGTTTTAGTACGCGCATGATGGTGGGTGTTTGTTTTGATTCGTCCGTGTTGTCCATGTAGAACACGTAAACACACGTGTGATTATTGTGATTTGTGAATATGATTGTTATTAATAGTGTTATTATTTTATTCATGCAAATTTTTTTCTCTTTCAATTATTATTATATATTATCATCTACGAGTCCAATTAATTTACTTGAAACCACGTCTGTTAAATAAAAATCATAAAGTACATATTTTGTTGTTCTATGCTTAAGCATAAAACGAATATAGTATTATGTTTAGGTTTTACAACCGTATTTATGTATTTAATATTTTTCACGAGAACAAACCATTATGGATATTTTTTGGAAGACCTTGGTGCTTTTAAATTCCGTACAAAACACACTGACATGCAAGTATTTACAAATGTGTCAACTGTCATAACTTTAATATAATAAGATTATTGCATGATTCATGAATGACCGTTGCCTTGTATATATTTTAACCATCATCGATACAATATTAACAAAAATAATAATATCAATGTCGCATACTTGATGTTAGAGCCCTGACAATGTTATGCATGAGTTTGACGATTGCATATATTTTATTTAAAATTAAACTAGTTTATTTGGTAGAACTGATGCCTAATGAATTTTGTCTAGGTTATTTCTAAAATAATCATCTTTGTTTTGACGAAGTGCTTAAGTTTCCCCTAGTTTCGAATGTTTGAGTGGAATGGGCTGCACCCCCGGCGTATCTAGCGAAGAGGGGCGCCGCGCTGTTTTAATTAGTTCCCTGTCCGCCTCTCGCGCACCGCACATTAATATAACCATCACTTGATTTATGCAATAAGAATGAGGTGCGAGTCATTAACTGTACTAATGGCTCAATTATAACGTCAAGATATGTGAATACATTCAGTCAGACTAAAACTGAGCTTGTGGCGACTACTCAAGAAACCCTCACAGAATCAAACTGCCACAAGTTCCATGCTTATTTCATTAGACTGTTTTATGTCTCGGATATCATTAACATTTTACCATTGCTAGTGTGAAAATAGTTATTTTAATATGTCAATATTGATTATTAACAATGTAGAACAATATTAATTGTGCGTTCTATATTGTCACTCTCACACATCCAGCCTGGTCAACCCTTCTCCAATCTCTCTTATATTTAATATAGGTACACTAAAAAGGAGAAAAAGGAAACATTTGTTAAATTGGGGTACTTGGTATTTAGGGTTGAATTATAAATTCCTCCCCCCCAACTCCCCCAATGTAACGGTTATTACCCCTCAAGGGGTACTTGATCCCTATAGGGCATAACCTGCATTATACCTACCTCGAAACGTAAAATACGCGTTTATGTCACATGGGTAACTCATCCCTAGGGACCAAATACCCACGTTAAATCGTGAGAAGTAGCCAATCCCTGAAGGAGTATTCGAGTAGGGTTACCCATCCCTAGCACTGGTTAGGGGGGGGGGGGCGTTAAGGTACTCAAATAGGGGGAATTGGATACCTGCTATACGGGTACTCAAGAACAGGAAAAAATTCAACTCCCAAATATAAGTAATAAAATCGGAATAGGCAATCTGTAGTTAGTGATCACTTTTTTAACTGCTCATCATCAAATGGCATAATTCCCTCCAGCCTGCCCCCCCCCCCCCCATTTCTCAAATCTCAACAGGTTATTACAGGCTGGAACTAAACTGTCTTGCCCAGCTAAGCAAATGCTTCAGATAGACAAGTTATTTTGCCAGTTTTGTTTAAAAAATTATGTATTAATTAATTATACATACAAATAGTAAGTACACTTAATACCTATTTACACAAGTGCTTATTAGCATAAAACACAACTTGAGCAATAATAAACCATGATCGAAGTCTTAAATTAAATTACCATGTATAATCGCGAACCACTTAGTACAAAGTAACTAAACTGAATTCTGAGTGCTTTATTGAGTCCCCGAGCCCTTGAAAACTGCACGATAATAGAACGATGGTTGGATGGTATTCTTTGACCTGGCCCTTCCACCAACCGCTATACTGACCCCCAAAATTCTACTAAACAAGCACTGGTACTTGAGGACCCAACCAAAAAGAGGGAACGAAGCTCGGCGTTTGTGATATTTTGGTGGCGGTGCCGGGTTTAGACTAAGCTAACCATTTGAAAATATCTCTGGCTTGTTCTTGCATTCATAAACGGTTGTGGTGCCGAACACATATATTTTTAAACTGTGTGGTGGGCTAGGTAATCCCCCCCCCCCCCTCTTGCCATCCGGGTCACCAAAAACATTCTGCTTCAACACATTTCAATCGGACGTCGTACTAGATTTTTATCGTGATACGTGACACACACAGATGGATGGACATAACAGTGACACTTGTATTGGAACTTCGCTCCCAAATTCACCAATATTCGGATGAAGCATGTGTATCCTGATACCCCAATACGATATTTTTAGAAGTTGTCAAATACCTGTACACAAAAATGAACTATAAGAGAAATAAAAAATTTCCACGTAGAATTTTGTCGATGGTTGCTTCGATTCTCAGTACACTTCTTCAGCTAGCAGTTAAAACAAAGAGACTTGGTTTTCATGGTGTCAAATATTGGCACGCTGGTCATGTACGCTCTAGGTTATTTCAAGGCCATGCATATTTCCTGCCAGGCTGTACCTCCAACATATGAACCACAATAGATGGTGAAACTATGCGTGTTTTCTCTTCAAATACATTCCACAGTCATATCACCATTCATCAACACGAATACGATACGTTTATGCGGGGAAACAAAACGATTGCCTGAAAAACAGATAGCTATTATTATTATCATATCCAATGAAATTTCATGGTAGCGTTTGAATTTCAGTTGTATACATCCTGTTCAGAATATAATATTTTAAGAAGGATATATACGTATTTTCAACATCAAAGTATACTTGCTTTAATGCGAAACAAATATACCAAAAACAACAACCTCAAATATGGCGGCACGTTTTCAGAGGCGTGCTCACATTAACCTCATTATTCGCGCCTCTCAATTTTCTCAATTCGCCATTCCATACGTATAGCCCATATTCCCTAGGACCTACGCCATACCTAATTATTACTGAAAGAGTCTGCATTCATTAAATTCGGCCTGATAATCAGATTGCCCATACCTCATACCTCAGCACACCTACGGCGGTATATCTAGACCTCATAGAGGGCTATTAGATGCATGCCGTTGTTTACCATGTCGAACGAATGAGTGTTTTCAATGCGCGGCACATCGGTTGATTACAGGAAAGCTTATTTAACAGTAGCATTTAGTATTATCAGTGATCACTTATCTGTGTCATATTTATTCGTCGTGCTCTGCATGCGCCCAAGGCATACGAGGCAAGGACAAGGATGTACCAATCCCATCTTCTTTTACCGATGCAAGGTTATTGGAGATCTTTTGTCGGAGATTAAAAGACACGATGTTATCGATTTTACAATGATCTATCCACCGTAAATATTATATTCATTTCTTGTGACACACTAAAAATGAGCGCGGCAAGTCGAAAAGACACTTGTCTGTCTGATTCCCATACTAAGTGCGGCTCTTTGAGTAATGTATGTGATTATTCCGCTAGTCCTTTAATCGCGGCACTAAACTACCACTTTGCTTTTGATCGGCGCTTGCGCTGCGGTGTGCGACCCATGAGCTGGCTCCTTGCACCAGGAGGCTTGGCATTTTCCAACATGACATTCTTCTAGTAAAACGTAGTAATGTTATAAAAATAGGATTGATTGTTAGTTATTTTCAGATTGCTAGATTTATATTTCGTTTTGCACGATCGTCACTCGTATGTCCGCGACGTTGCACAGCTATATCGTAGCAGATGAAATGAAGGCCACTTGTCGAAGACGAAGAATGACAATTGACAATGTATAAATATCAATTCAGACGATTTTGGATTTAGTTAAAAAGTTAAAAGTTAAAAAACATTTTCCCAGCTGTTCTATAATTTGTTGATTGTCTATGTACCTGTTTAAGTGGCAATTCTCGATAATTATGCTAAACAAAATCATTGAAATATTTCTAGTATTCAGGATCTGTGATGCACATCTGTTATATTTTCTTCAAAATACAGTTCATAGTGTGTCGAATGCACTCATTCTAAGTTTTCTGCCACCTGCACGTCAAACTTTCCAAATTTCATTATTTTGTTGATATTAAAATATTTGTATTTGTAAAGATTTTTAAAATGCCACTAATTTCTTCATTTATGTATAACAATACGGTGTTAAGCATCTAATAGTGAAATTTAAGTTAAGTTTGAATTTATTGTTTTCACATTTCAGTACCATCAGATTGCACACAACTAAAAATAATTAACATTAATTATAAATGTGCAAGTCTTGAGAGATGAATACGACCATAGTAAAGTTTGAGTGGGCTATTCTAATGTGTGGGAGGGCAGCCGTACAGCGTGGAAGTGAGCTTTCTTGACATCGTCTAAGGAACACATTCATGATTATGATTATAATTACATGGTTTAAGCGAAATAATTAATGAGCAAAAATAAATGTATGAGTAATGAATAAAACCCAGACCAACCTTAAAGTAAAATCTATTTTAATTTATGACACTTCGTTTGTATCAGAGAATATATTGTGTATAAATAATATTTTATTTACTGCACAGTATATTTCATAATCGCACGCAATTATTACCAGTATCAAACAATTGTGTGACTCAAATTGTATGGGAAAATTATAATGTGATGCCTACCTTCCTCCATAGAGTATCCAAAATAAAACTTAACTGTAGGAAGGGACCAAGGGGTGTAAACGCTTTTGAAGAAAATTGGACTAAATGAACAATCACATATTATTATCGCGTTGATTTATTGTGCTAGTTAATATTTTCTGTGTGAGGGTGCCATTAAAAGTTTACTTCTATGTACGGTCTAGAAACGATAGGGGTAGCTCATGCGTAATGTGTGTAGCTCTGATACGGGAGATCGCGGATTTGATTCCCACCCCCGGCAATCATAAATTAAAGTTTATTCGAAGGGTTTCTTCAATCGTTTATGCGAATGCTATAGGGATTGATTTTTTTAAAAAAGTCTTTGGACATTCCCCGTACAACCTAATTACACCCTAATAGCAATTAACTTACCCGAAGAGGATCACATTAGGTAGATATGATGTGTATTGTGTACCCTCCAGAGAACATACCTATGCGAGAAAGTATTTTTATACTATAAGTGTATTCTGTATTTTTTCATTTTAAACCAGTGAGTGTGTAAATGTGCTTTTCATGTTTTAAACTTCTACAAATCATTTCCACTTATATATTCGAACATTCCAACTAATAGTCTATATTACAAACCATGACTTAACTCAGACCGTGTGTTTGAACTTATCACGTTAACATATTTTAATTAACTGAAATTCCTTTGAATTTATCAAAACCCATGTGTTCAAATTAAAAAAGTATAGGTTAATCATATTTGTGATTTCAAAACGGTGTTCGATGTTAAAAAAAAAAGCTTATCACAAAATAAAACAGTTAAATTAGTTTAAGCTTATAGTGGATTGAAATAAAATACATGTGTGTTTCAAGAGAATAGCATAATTTCTTATAAATTATCACAAGGAAACAATAAACAATGTATGAAAGTAAAGACGAGGTGCGGTGTCATTTTACTAAGACTGAACCTAATAGCAAGCAACTCCAGTGACCTTGTATCCTCTTTTGATGTGTGGGTTACATCTCAGTTTAAATCACTTTTGACTTAAATGTTATAGCCATTACCATCTTATTATAGAACTTCCCGCCAAAGGCCGAACATGTAATCGAATACGATATTAAACATACAGTCAACGACAAAAATATAATACGAAACCCAATGCAGATTGCGCACCTAGGAAAAATCACTTTAATTGTCTACTCACTGGTACGTTTTCATACCTAATTTACATTATAAATCCAGGTGTATTTTACATTGGGGAATTAATTTTATACCTCACAAATATACACGATAACTATGTAAATACAATACTTGGTATATTGACCTTGGTTGCGAGCAGTTCGATGCTATAATTGATCATCGATGCTCAACATTTTCATTCGATTAATAAATTCCATATAGCATAATACAACGCAATAAGCAACCGCTGCTACGAAAGATACAATGCTAAGCACGACATTTATATTTTTAGATATTAAGGTAATCGATAGTAGCTATATTAATAATACAAGCACGGGTACAGGTGTACCCAGAAGAGGGAGCGTAGCTACTAAATCAACAGATCGTCGAAGGAGAATAGAAAATTACATGATCATTTTTTTAGTGCTACCGGGATTGTATTAAAAATGAACAAATTCACCTACGGTGTAGTTTCCAGATTAATAAAAAATTGAGAAATATGAAATAATTCAGCGTGCGTTGGTATTTTGGTGGAGGCGCCGGGTAGGCTATGCTGATGCACTAAGAAAGGTTCGTTGCCTGTCGCGCGTACATTAATGTTTAGGTGCCGGGTCATGAATTATCAAACTTTTTGGGGGGCTAGCCACTCCCCCTTACAACCAGGGTCTCCAAAACCATTCTGAATCATCCTTGTTGTAGGAGAGTGCTAGCAAAAGATACGGATGTGAAACTGACGTCGTGTTCGTTTTTTATCGAAGGACATACACTCGAACGGACTGACGGACGGACGGACAGAAAAGTGATGCTTATGAGAACTATTGTCCCCTAATAATATCGAAAATCCGGAACAAACCTATAACATAAACTTTTTTTTAAGCAAAACAGATTGAAAAAGACTTTTGAATAAAAGTCGAAATATCACCAATACATATTGATAAAAGCAGTGTTATGTCCAATGGCAATAAACACTTATTTAAAGAATAAATACCTATTCTACTAGTTTCTTTTATCTAATAGGCGTATTTCTCAGGAATATTCTACCGTTTAGAGAGCATGAATAGTGTAAATAAGTGCTGACAAACAAAATGCTTTACTATTTGCAATGTCTATTTGGTATTTGAGTAAAATAAACTAAACATGATAACGAAATGTTGCAAGCATGAGTTATTACGTACTGGTGTAATATAGAGGCATGGCGAGTAGGGATATTGACCGATGGCCTGGAGTAGGAAGTACTTACAACCTGCTCAGACGTCAAGTCATTTACACCGATTAATGAGTTAGTTCTCAGAAATGCTCTAATATCAGAGCTCGATACCCATTCTAAGAAATCATTTCCAGGGACTAGCCTACATTAAAACGATACGATAAGTGTGAGGCTAGGTACTTGGTGAAGTGGAGATTATATATTAACATAGCAATTACCCAGCAAAATAGCGTTGCTGCAAATCAGTTCAATTATTCAGTTCTATTTTTTTTGCTATTGTAACATCACATCAATTTGATGATTCCTATAATCTTGGATTTTGATAGATTCCATTCAAGGAATATATTTTACTATGTTATATTTCTTTTATTGTTGGTTCAACCTGGGGCTATAAACATATTGTTTTGTTCCTTCTGTGTTTTATTTTCGGCAAAAGCAATGGCTTAGTAAACGATGGTAGTATGTGCGGGTTGAAATTCCTCGCTTGGACGTCAGTTGCATGAGACGTGCGACATTTCAGATGAGTCCACTAATTTCAAGATTTAAAAATACGACACGATTTTCCTCAGTCATCACGATCAGATTCATTGGATTTATATTATCTTGCATGTAATGCTCGTAAATATGAAAAAAGTAAACTATATGTCCTTATCTTCCACTGACTCTTGCGAATTACAACAAGTAAACTAGAATCAATTATATCTGAGAAGCAGACGAACAAAAATATATTTACATAAAATATTAATCTGTAGCTCAATGAACTGAATTCACCACGTGGGTGATTTATACGTTGTGATTAAATTAAGGTTCTCGTGTTAAGTGGTAAGACGAACGTCGTGAAAGCTACGTTGTCTTCTGTGAAGAACGTTTGAAAACAGTAGTGGAGTCGGCGACGAAATACCGGTACACGTAAATCCGGTCCTCCGGATCCAGGAATGAAGAGAGATGGGTTCGAGAGGAGGCATATCATTACTCAAGTAACATACTGACCATTGTCATCATTTATTAAACTGAAATAATACGAAAGTCGACATCGTCAGGCATAGACCTTTTGAACGGTGAACACGACGTGTTCTCATGGTGAATGCTGCGACCAGCCTGACAAGATGTGAAGTGCTGAAGAAAGCAAGAAGGATGATCGTACTTCCTCATCCCCTTCAATGGGTAAAGAGTAAATAAAAAAACTGTTTAATGGATTGAAAAGGATGTGTACAAGTGATGAAACTAAAAGGAGGATGGCACATTGATCGATATGTGCTGTACGGACGGATCTATGGCAGGCCCCAGCAGGAGGCGGACGCGTTCAGAAAGAAGACTGTGGTGAATAGAGTAGGCAAATAGTATCATGTGTATGGCTGTCTGACAGCTGGATACATTACACATAGAGAGCACTGGCTTTGAAACAGTTAAAAATGATTTCCATTTGTTTTAATACATCTCAAATAAAATAAAATATGCATATTTATGTTAAGACGTTTAAAAGACAATACTTTTCGATTTCGAGAAATCACATATTCCGAACCATCAAACATAGCCCAAAATTCGACTGTTGTTTAACTATGACTGAATGTGAAGGTAGAAGTTTTGACAGTCGGGTCGGGTCGGGTAAAGGGAAACAACTCAATTTTCTTCTGCGTGTGAAAATGGATATTGAATTTACCTTGCGGAGAATCTTACCTTATGATTTTCTCCCAATTCACTTTCTACCGTCTGTATTTTTATTAAATAGCATTTTTAATATAAGCTAAAAATTAAAAATTGTCTGGACCGGCACCTCCACCAAAAAAGTATGTAAATCCTGGACCGGCACCTCCACCATTCCAAAATCGGATACTTTTTTTGCCAATCTCATAGGCCTCCAAATACCCAAAACCGATCAGACATTTGGGTACTCGCACATAACTTGATCTTTATGATGCTTGAGTACTTGTCAAGGTCACATGAACGCAGTGACATCGAGCAAAGAGGTTAATGGTTTCGAGAGAAGCATTTTAATTAAAGAATTGTAATACTGGGATTATAGAAATGTAATGTAATAATTGCAGAGCACCATGGTATCAAACGGCATGTCTTGTCCTATATCGGTGGCTGATGCAGCTTTGAGCAGCTGTAAACCCATAAAAGTTATATTCATACACCAAGTAGAATGTATGGAGAGGAACAAGTTGCTTTAGTTTACTGCATCGAACCCTCCAGCAAGGCTTGAAATCGTTGACGAAAATGAAATACCTACTCCAACAACATCTACCACTATCTTCTGTCTGTGAAATAACTATTCAGATGTTGATGTTTCCAGTGCAAGAATTTGTCAAATTATTATCAAAACATTTTCAAAAATTCGTATGTTGCAACAGTAGTTTTGAGACCAATACATCAGATTGTGTAAGCTTAACTTAAATAATAAAAAAAAACATTATAATTAATATATTAATAGTTAGAATTCTTGGGTGCACTTTATACTAACTACAAAGAACAATTTTACAAGTGACTTTTCAGTGAGTGAAACCTTCATCTATAAAGTGTTTCATTCAATTTTTCTTTTCATTTGCCAAAATGGTCAGGCATATTTTCCTCTTATTACAGCTGACCACCCTAATGATAAAGTTGTTCCCTCTTGCGAGCTCATAAGCTGCGTGATTGCTGCTCTTGTTACATCAGTAGTGAACACGACATGCTTGTGCTCGTTTACCTTGTTTATTATCGTACATCGATCACCAACATCTTTATTGATCTAGTTGCCAAACAATGGGCGTAAACCACAGAGGGAAATTGAATAGACTAGAGGAACAATTAGAAAACGTTATTAATGTAGCAGCCATTTGTCACGTTCGAGCTTGAGTAGCATTTATTCCCAAGCAAAATATTGAAACATTAGAAACGAGAAGGAACAAAATTCATTTATCTAAAAGTGTTTCTTGTGTGGTGGCTCTGGGCGATTGGAAGGTACAGTCCATCAAGTGGTCGAGACTCAGACATGAGCTTGATGCCTCTCGCTCCGACTGCCGCCGGGTGATTGCTATGATAGCCATAGCCCACAGGTTGGGGGTCAAGGGTCATGGGAGGAACACGTCACATGCTCGCGATACGCCTCCCTCTGGGGTGGGGACGCCTTCCTGGAAGCAGGCTGTCAGAGGCAAGTGCATCCATCAACACCCATTATTTTAATGAATACTCATTAAATTACTATAGTTTTATCCATAATCGACATAACCATGTTTCTTCTGGTTAACAGCTTCTGCATCATAAACAACTTGTTACCAAGTTGCCTTTAGCTCAATGTCATATGTAAGTTGTGCCATGTTACACTTTATGCGCACACTATAAGTTATTTAAGTTGAAGATGGAAATTATGTAGGCTACTACCATATCATATCCCCGAGTTGAGGAGCCCTGGAGGGACTCACCACCGAGCGCTCTGCATCTACGATTTGCTCACACAAATGCAACGTGAAGGAAGGTTCAGTTAAGTGTGGAATGTGGAAGATTGTTCTGTTTCATAGTGTGCGCTGGAAGCTAGGTAATCTGCTACCTCAGTCAGAGTCAGAGTGCCTTGATTGGAAACATGATTACTCTCCACCACCTGACTCTAGAAATCCATCACAACGTTTCATTTCTCTTGGCATATTATAATTTCTGTATATATGTTTGGTCATGGTTACAGTAAAGTCCACTTAAAAACCCTATGGACTTGAAAGAAGCTCACAAAAACTCGCTCCAAAGAGTACGATGTGTTTCATTTAGAAATATTGCACTGAATAACTTGAAGAACCCTGTTTCTTAAAAATTTGATTTATGAGCGTCATTGTCTTTCGAACAGCATACGATTCCAATGCCTTAGATCCTTCATTATCTCACACAGATTTGAACACTGGCACCAAAAAGTAGACGGCACCTTTTGGTGAGCTGATTTAAACCTGATACCAGATCAATAGCTTCGCAATTTATGACGTAGCTATACGAAAAAGGAAATAACTTTACATCATTTATAATGAATCTGTTCCGACGGGTTGATGTAGAAGCTATTCTACACCGGACTTGGAGGTGCTGTATTTAACATAGGAACACGGGAGCAGTAACGTTAGAATATTTTCGTGGCCTAACTATTTATTGTCCTTGTAAATGTGAAAGATGAATGATGCTCGGAGCTCGTTGAGAGGCGCAGCTTGCTCGGATGTCGGGGCAGGGGAGCCAAGATGCTGGCGGTGATAATCTAGGACCTTACGAAGAATATGCAATTGGGATTATTGCCCCAAATAAACATAAATCCCGTGGCGTTGGTTATACAACCCATCGTGCCGAGATGGATAAGGGGTTAGCTTCGATTGTACTTGTTGTTTATCCACGGCTGGTCCGAGATATATCTGAGGCTCACTCACTCTCTCATCTCTTTTGTTGATTAACCCGTTTTGTTACTCGTATCGAAGCAAAACCTCATCAAGCACTTGAACATCACGGCTTTTCCATAACCACATTCAATAATTAAATATTAATTAAAGTGATATTTGACCGACCACTATCATAAGTGTGACATTGATTGATAATCAGAGCGCATAATTCATTCCAATCTTAAAAGAGTTAGCTTGTTTGTTGATTATATTATGTCCCGTTAGATTTTAAATTGAATTTGAGTTGAATTGATTCCACCATGTAGCACACGATAGCAGAGCGTCGTGAGCGAAGTGCCAAGCCGTGTTTTCTGATAGGCAAGATCACAATACGGGCTGCGTTATTGATTGTGATGATAAACTCGGTCCGTTTCGTTTTGAGACCTCCAAACTGACACAAACCCTGCAAACCATTACGTTGATGTATGGACCTTGCGTGGACTTCATTGAGTATTCGATCTAGCGCCTCTCGATCGCTGTGTTAACGGAGGGAGCCTGATTAGCTGCGCAACAGACTATTAAATACTCCACACCTCCTCTAAGCTTCAACTTTTAATGATGGGAAAGACGCACAATTACCAGCGAGCAGTCTTGTCATCACCATCCCATACTACATCGTACCATTAACCAAGTCGACAGAGACGGTGACGATCTAATTGCTACTTTAAATAAATACAAACTTGTTCCGAACTGCGAATAAATTAACGGTTATTTAAATTGTTTTAAGTTTATCGCTGTTTTCACAGTTTCTAACACTAAAAGTTGTACTTTATTCTAATTGTTATTGTTTGGACGCATTCTTGGATGACAATAAAAGGGGTGCACTTAAGGAGAACGTGGTGGCTACCGTCTAATCATCATCTTAACCCCCCATAAATCTACCACAGCTCAACATTAATTATACCCAATCAAAATTATACCTTGCTTGTATCATTTTTTTCATATCAATATGAGAATATATTATCATAAGTTATTAAAATCCTCATAATTACCACAATATATCTGAAAATAATTACTGACTTTACGAACTGTGATCTTGAAACGTTCACAATCGAAATTAATTAACGTATTTTTGAAGGGTACGAATTATGGGGTATATGCATGCCATGTTCTTCTGGGAGTAACATTGAGCTAAGTCCACGGTGGCTCATCCAGTTTGGACCAAGGTCCGAAGAGGATGACTCAAGGGTTATGGGATGAGTATTTCTAAAAAATAGTGGTTTGTTGTATTTGTCCATTAATAATTTTCACTTCGTGTTGTTTCCTTTAGTAACGTGATAACTAGGGCTAGGATGTTCAGGACATCTCCTTTTTTCTATTGGTAAATACATGCCTGGAAAATAGTTTTAAGTATGTTTCAAGTGTTAGGGATGCCAAAAATATGCATTTTACATCATTTCATGAGAAAAGGTCATTTTTAGGCAATTTTTAGGTACTCTTGTCCTATTTTTTATATAATTTGCTAAAACGGATGCAAAACGTGCGAGTGTGAGTGCAGTGTCGAGCTTATGTGAAATGAAATTAAAATGTTAAAATTATGTTTCATTTTTCGTCTTGTGTTTGATATGTCAACAAAACTATCCCCCCCCCTTCTCAATGAAAATATATTGGTGAAACAGTAATAAAAAATTACTGAAAGTAATGAAAACAATAGAATTCGATTAAATTCAATTGGTCCTTTTTTGTTTGTTTTTTTGGTAATTTTTTGCTGTTTTGAAGGTACTATTTGCCAATTTTTCTCACTTTGAAAGGTCCTGAACATCCTAGCCATAGTGATTACTATAGATATTTTTGTAAACAAATACTAATGAAGTACGACAAGATCCTTCGGATTGAATCAATGAAATCCTTGCGTAACCATTCTAGTTTGGGTGGTGGTGTCTGGATTCGAACCCTTGACCCGGTTGTTAGTGCTGAAGCTGACCAAAATATTCCCATCAGCCACCACTATGTTTGACTGACTGACTGGGCTCATCTCTCACTGATACCCAACTAGCGCTCCCATGCAGCCACCACTATGTTTGACTGACTGACTGGGCCCATCTCTCACTGATACCCAACTAGCGCTCCCATGCAGCCACCACTATGTTTGACTGACTGACTGGGCTCATCTCTCACTGATACCCAACTAGCGCTCCCATGCAGCCACCACTATGTTTGACTGACTGACTGGGCTCGTCTCTCACTGATACCCAACTAGCGCTCCCATGCAGCCACCACTATGTTTGACTGACTGACTGGGCTCATCTCTCACTGACACCCAACTAGCGCTCCCATGCAGCCACCACTATGTTTGACTGACTGACTGGGCTCATCTCTCACTGATACCCAACTAGCGCTCCCATGCAGCCACCACTATGTTTGACTGACTGACTGGGCTCATCTCTCACTGACCAACCAGCGCTCCCAGGCAGACCACAATTCTTGTTTGTTTCTGGATCAGATACCTGAAGCTGAGGAGCATCATTTCCCTCTGCATCTGATAGGGCACCGGCCAGGTTAGGTGCGAGAAAGACGAACGGCAAGATAACGGCAAATATTTACATATAGATTATGTAGTAATAATAATCCCCGATCTCCTCGTCTCGCGCTGCCATTACGCTCGCGGCGGTCGCATACCTGCGTTGGTCGGGCGCTATGGACGGAACTGCTTGGGGTTGTCATTTAGTTGGCGGTCAAACAAAGAGCTGTCCACTCGTGATCAAAGGTGGAAGCATTGCCAACCACTTTAATCGAGCTCCTGTGGCCAAACTATCGATCATCTTACGAGTTACGGTGGTGGACGCCGTACGGGTGTCAGATAGTCCCGATGCTCTGGTAAATGGGCTACCAATCACTGCCGCTTCGATCCCTCGTGTATCTTGAGAAACGCGCACATAAATTACAACCGAATACAATATGTAATCACAGGTACCTGGTCCACCTTGGGTGGTCAAGATAGACAATTTTGGAATCAAGGTTTGGGATCACAATGTAGGGTAATATACACTTGGTCATATCAATTACAAAACAGCTTATGCATCAAAAAGTAGCCAGGTTGTAGTATATTGAAAGTATGGTCTTAGATTGTATAACTCCTTGAGGCTAGCTAGCTAGGCTGGTCGGACGATCGAGATTGTGGAAGTGTTTATATATAGTATGTCTAATGGTTGAAGAAATCCTACCATCAGCTGACGGACTTTCAATAATCACCTAATAAGCGATATGTGGACCTCAAAGAAGGCTTGTAAGTGGTGGACACGAGATTGCCATCTTCGATTGGAAGGCCATTGACGCCATATTCTGCCACCTGCAGGGTCGTACATAAAATACACGAGACATTTATTTATTTTATTGTGGAGTGCTCCATATCTTACACGCGTTATAGATCTTGCTTGAAACCAATCGCGATCTCTATGCATGGAAAGAATTTGCTCTTGTGCCAATGAAAAACTCACTTGCCTAATTGCACACATATAAAAGTGTGTGATCTGATCTCATTATCTGGAGCCACGCAGAGAACAGTACCACCTTATCTACTTGCACTTACATTCTCAACCAGTTGCTTAGAAACTGCAATTAACAATTTAAATATATATATTATTTAATAAGTTCGTATTTATAGTCTACCCACTCCGTTACACATGAAGTTAAAAACTTGATAAAAAAAATGATACAACATGTACAACTTATAGTGAAGTTATGCATCAATGCGATACGAAAGAGCGTTTCATCATTGTGAATAATAATAATATGTGTTCAGGAACTTCTTATATAAATCAAGTACAATACAAGACTTCTTGTGCATTTAGGAGCTCATTAGCAAATGAAAATGTGCATATTTAAAAAATGTTGATGAATTAAGACATATTCTAAGTAATTAAGATACATCATAACACTTGTACAATGAATGACCAATATGGCTCTCTCTGAAGTGAAATACTCTGGCAGTCAGATGGTTCCGTGTTCTACACTGCATCTCATATAGTTTGCGGGCGTATATGTTTTCTGAACGCAGCCTCATCTAACGTGTGAGACGCTCATCAGAAGGAATGGTGTAATTATACGACGTAGCTGAACGTGTTTGTATTTTTTTAATATTTTTTTAAATCTTCAAATTTCTATGAAATCTGTGAACGGCTAGTAATTTGTTTAGGATTGCACTGGCAAGCAGACTTAAACTCTAGAACATTTACGTAAATACACAAGTTGAGGTTATACTGTTTTAAAATAACACTATTGTTAGAACTCAGATCAAATTCAATCACTATCATTGGATAGTAGATTACTTATCGAAATGATCTGGCCTATTATGCATAATTTCAAATTCAAATCGATGTCGTAAGTACCAACGAGGCTAGTTCGGAACAGCTTTAATTAAAGATAAGTTCTGTTACTGATTCGACTCCAAATACGAATGCATTTATTTATTTGCGAGCGAATCTCCCCCCCCCCCCTGCGTAACTTCTGTACGTCCATTGCGTGTGTCTTCGGCACTCGATTAAAACCGAACACGACATCTGTTTGTGTTGTTGAATCATATTGCCCTTCAACGAGGATTGTACCGAATATTTTGGTGACCTGGAGACGCGCTCAGTCAAACCTGTCACCTACTCAAATAACCTTGCTTCATGTTGAGGATTTTATAATAAGTTAATGCATGCGTAAACTTGGGAGATAAAAAATAGATTTCTGAATTTAAATATTAGTTAAATTAAAGACTACAACACCAATATTAAAACCACAGTGAAATTACAGTTTTTCCGTGATATCTTGAGAAACTGGTGCCACAATATCTAAAACTGATTGCCAGCAGTATGTGTTTTGTTAGGAAAATGTAATTGGCGAAAAATATGAAGAATTATAACAAGTGGCGCCGGTTTTTTAAATAGCATTATATAATAAATATTAAAACATACCGAACTTAATTACCATCACATTACAATTTTTTTCGAGCTGTCTGCATACAGTTTTGCGATATTTTGCAGCTTTCCGGTATACCATAATTCACTAAAAACGTTGGTACTTATATAGATTTGCGTTTTTCGGAAAAGGTCCTGCAAATCCACTTGTAATAATGTTTCTCGATTCACTAAAGGTTCCAATCTTTAACTTTCTTTATTGATGTTTTTGGTGTAATTTATTCAACGAGGTAGTGTAGCCGGATGTCATGTATCTCCAATGAGTAGTGGGTAGTGAATTTTTGCAGCTATCGTCTATTAATGTTACAAAAATATCTATATTAAAAACTTCAAATCTCAATTTTGGCTAATTTTTGCGAACTTTCGTAAAGTCCTTTATATTTGTAATAGAAACGTAAACGTTTTGTTGTGTTTTTTGTTTTGTATTTTGGAGTATTTAGTAGTGAACACAATCATGATATTTTATCCCCCCCCCCCCCCTCCCCCCCAACCAAAGAAGTTCCGGCGTAGTTAGTAGTGCGCCACCAAAAAATTAATCAAGAAACATTTATTACCACATATATTTACAAGTAAGAAAGTTTTAGGCCCTTTTTCACGGAAAATTATAAATCTATGTAATTACCAGACGTTATTTCGCGAAAGCACGTATGGTTGTCCCAGGCCAAGCTCTGCATTATATGGTATGGCTAGTGTGTTGAAGATCTCGCTCAGGATTGGACGGCATGCACTGCACCGTGCATCGTTTTCACACTTGTCTTCATCCCGACACTCAAACACTCACACTCACACTCGCAGGAGGACGCTAAAAACTTACCTCCAGTAAAAACTCACGGCTTAGGGTTCAAGAGGAGGCGAAAAACCAATAATAGAGTGTTGTTGTGCTGGTCTGATTAGCGGAGGTGTAAAGTACGCTCCAATGTGAGGTCCTAACATGCACACACAAAGGCAGGTAGTATCCTGGTAATGAGCAGGCTCTTTCACGAATTCACGCACGTTCTTTTGTCAGGTGACTTTTATGAGCATGCCCCCTAGGGCTGACTTCTTTGGCTAGCACCCCTCATCCAGACAACAATAAGAAGGATCCGTGTGTGATGCGTGTGTGGGGCGCGACAATACAACTAGTTCATTACAACACAATATGCCGTCTTTATGATCTGCACAATACATATCAAATTAATAATAACTTATGTGAAATATTCGTTTACTTCATATTTATTAATAGTTATCTAATATGGAGATACTAAATAATGAGTCCCGGAGGGGTGAATATGGACGATCATTTTGTCTTTCCTTGACAATCATAACTTTAAAACAACTTGATGCTTTCGGATAGAAATACGTCGATGTTAAAACTTCAAAGGATCGATGTTGAAACATTGTTGGTTTGGTTTCCATGATATACAAGAAAATATTCACTAACAGCAATTGGCTACACTTTTATTCCACATAATATATTCTGGAGTATCTATAACAGTATCCCAATGTTGTCAAATGCTTACCTCCAGAGTAGAAATAGTAAATACAAAAATAGTAAAATAGTAAATACAAACTGATATTATTCACTGCTCTGAAGCTGTGTTTTCATATAATCGACTCTCCTCTATATATATCTAATAATTTAACTAATTTGTAAACTGAACTTGAAAACTATAAGTACTTCAAGCAAAATTTAAATTTGATTTATTTTTATTTGAACATAGTACCTTGCATGTGTATATAAATATACGTACGTACTCACGGTATCAATTTGACATAATTATGTTACATACACATAATATACATACATAATTGGAACGACTCCTCGATCATTCTCCATGAAACTTATCTGCATAAACGTCGATTAAAAGAGGCTGCCTTTATGGCTATGAAGAACAACGTCATTAGTACTCCTAGTATTGACTTTCCTTCTATTTGGAAAGTGTTTGTTACAAGCCAGAGCCAGTCATAGCTTTTGGCAACAAAACTGATTTACTTTTTTATAAGATGGTAGGCATGAGTGGTGAAATTGAGATGGCAGTAGGTATTTGTTTAAATTTTCGGATTTTTTGTTTTTTCTTACTGTTGTAATGTCAAATGTCATTAAACCCGTTGAAGACGACTGAATAGTTGTCGAAATATTGTTACATAGTTTTCTTGCAGAGTAAGTGCAGAGTATAGTCCAAATAATTCATTACATTCTGTTGAAATTGTTTACGTCTCCTGCAGTTGTTGTTGGTCGTGAACCCGCGCAATCGCGCGCATCACTTCGTAGTGGAGTCACGCACACGCACTACATCCCCTCTCTTCTCTGTGGTTGGCTTGCCACTCAGTACCACAGCATCCCCTTGTTTGCACTCCACTTCGCACCCCAGCAACGCCCACACCCGTGGCACCAACTACTGGCTACTGGCTTCTGACGACACACCCTAAACCTCCCCTATCATCACACTCATTTGTCTCACATATTTAGAATGTAGTTTTGGGAAAAAAAGAAAATAGCAAATTAAATGATTTGGACACAAATATTTTGATATCTATCTAAGTATAGGAAAAGTAGATGTGTTGCTAGAGGGGGGGGGGGTTGCTTCGATTCCTTTTTTATGTAAATTGAAATGCAAACGGCGACGGCGATTATCGAGAGCCAAAACTCAATTCCTATACGCACCTGTATTGACACCTGCTTGTTTGACATCATAGATCATACATTCTACATAGTCTCTGAAAGTATGTCAGTATTATTTAAATTTGTAAATTGTTTGTTTTGAAAGTTAATTATAGTATGTTATGCACACATAAAACTAAAATGTGCATTTTGCTACACTTTTTTCTCTACCTCTTTCTGTCAATGCTGTCATGCAATCTCGTTAAGTCATACATGTGGGGTATGCTGGCCACTTGTCAATCTATTAACTTCTTACCGCCTATTTTCCATTTTTAACTTAAATAGACTTATGATATAGCTTGAAGCTATGTTTCAAGAACACTTTGGTTTAATTTTTATATTTCTTTCACCTTAGATTTAATTTATTTCTAACATTGAAAGTAGTAAACTTTTCTCTTTAGAGGACATCAATGTAATTGATGGCTGTGTCATTATTTTCACAACGGGCAATTGCCGCATTATTTTATTGATAACCATCTTGATCAATTTATAGCCAACAGTAGGCCAGGCTTCTACTTCTCTCTAGATAGAGTTAGATATGCCAGCAGATATCGCGGCGACAGTCCGGATATTCTATAGCGCTGCGTCGAATGGACCGACATTGCGGACAATAAGAAAACTTATTCAATATATCAAGGAATTTGTTGGTGGTCTTTGTAACATGTCCACAATCTTCTTTATCCACGAACGTCACCTCAAAGCTAGTGTGTTTCGCTAATCCGGTATAAGTGATGGCATCTGAAGACACCAACGCTGGCTCTGGCTGGTTGCAAGCCGTGCATGACAGCTGACATCCCTCGCTGCGGTGATCATTCATTAGCTGATAGTATACTAGGCCTTGCCCCGGGCACCACTTCGCTGGTATGCGCACTGATTTGAACAATATTAATTAGTAATTTATGAGCTTCTATCTATCCCTCCCTCCCTCCTCCTCCATCTGAACGCAGATACGACAGTAGATCCTGTGATAGCGTTTTGATGGAATGAACCTACGGACGATATATCAACATGTTGCTGAACTGAACGCAAGCCTCACGAGTATATAATTATAACGTGCTTGTAAAGTAAGATGATTTGCAATCGGGTTACAAACTCCAGGGACAAGTGTGATCTTGTGTTGTGTATGACCCATCAATCCACTTTCACCACTCGAGAACAATGTGGATCCGAAAAGAAACGATTCGAATCGATTTAATCAGTTGCATAAATTACGATTATGTTCGACGTGCGGTTTTGAAATATGGGAGGCGGAAATGTTTGACTGAGGATGACTGCGGTTGTGGCGCCAGTGCGAGCGATTTCTACCGTCATGTATTGCATCGACACACACGTTCTGGTCCTTGACTGTGATGGCTGATGTCGGCTTGAACGATGTGTCAATGAAACTCGGACGATGACGATGACGATGACGATGACGATGACGATTCTAGATAATAGGACGATGACGATGACGATGACGATGACGATGACGATTCTAGATAATAGTGATGCAATAACGAGAACGATTTTGAAGCTGAAAAATGATGAGGTTTATGAAGACGACACATGTGAACAGCAACAACTCTCTGAATAATGATGGAAGGGTTGCCGAAGATCGTAAATGAAAATATCAAAATGGGGACGGAGAGAGGTACATGGACGACAAAAGCAAACCTATATAGTCACATTATATATTATTAAAAATATAAACATAAATAAATTATGGTATCTACAAAATCCTGTCAACTAAACTTCCCACTAACAACGCTAAAGTCTTTAGCATGCAGAGAGTACCGAGGCAAAAAGAACCCCACACCATCAGTGATCTATCGGAGTCGGCTATGTGCAAGGACAGCATCGTTGGCGGTGTGCACAGGACAATTCCTCGTGATGACTATCTGGGTAATTAGCATTCTTTATTACACTCATAGCCGATGTACATTAGCAGATAGGCCGGCTACATGGAGACTTATCATTTTTAGCATACTTTGATGCCGACTATCTCCATTACGTCCACAACATTATGCTCCGAAGTGCCGAGGGCTTAACTTTTGTAGAGCGCCGCTGTATTCTGTCCTATGCCTGTCCTAATGAGCTGTAAACGTTTTTAATTATTAACTTATTATGATGAGTAATATGGTTCTGTCTGGGAGTGCGGCCAGTAATCAGTGTCCTAAACGCTGGGGTCTGGAGCTGAGACGATAAATCTGAGTAGGCCGTATAGCTGTTCTGTACGCGCACGGGTATCGCGCGGGATGCAACAACTGGAAACAGAACGAGGGAGAAACAATCTTCAGAACATTGGAGCTGTTCAATATTTTTTTTATGTAAAATTATTGAAAAAATAATAATTTATTGTCTCTTATTCAGTAAGTCGCCGGTTCAATATCAGGCACCGGCAGGATGACTAAAGGTTTGCTCTGGGTTTCCACGATCATGGCGACTGCTGTACGTCTCTCCGACCAAAAGCCTTTGGTAACTATTGCCTGAACCCTACACTGTGAATTCCCAATGTTTCACTCCTCTTCACTGTCATTTTCACTTCTTGTTTATAAACAAAAAACTATACTGAATATATAATTTAATATTCATTCAATCTTACATTAAGTTTGCATACTAGGGCCAATACCGATCATTCAGTGTATCAGTCACCCGATACATATCATACCCAATACCTTTACTGCCACTAAACAAGATGTCTATTACAAATTATTTATTTTATTTAAAGCCCTATTAAAGCTATAAAAGTCCGTCTAAAATACCAATGTACTACTTATAATATCTCCTATACAATAGACTTTTTTTAAATTCACTTTACATCTTCTCACAATGTTTTGATAAAATTTTTCACTGAACTATATTATTAGTACATTACAAACAATTGTGTAATGTTTTAATTTAAGCCCATCAATATAAAGTACCACTTAAATTACCAAGTACCAATAATCAATGTAACAGATGAGTTTTTTTAATGATCTATATTTTAGGTTTAGATAAATATTCCTGTTTTTTTTAACGACAACGAATCTTGTATTAATTAAATTATTTCAAAGTCTGACCACGTTTAATTACAATCCCATATATTTGGGCACGTGTGTTTGTAGATAGCAAAGACTATATTTACAAGTATAGCTTCGTTGTCAACACAATATCATTGTATATTAATTATAAGAGTTACTCACGTAAACTTCCCGGTTGGGCCCCTAGTTATTTATGACTCTTCAAGTATCTTAACCAGATGTTCTTATGACAATGCTGTCGAATATCCGACATTGTTCAGCTTAATTTATGAAGAGACGCCGAGATTTTCGGTGAGGCCTTAGTTATTTATACTCTTCTTTAAGTTATCTTTTGTAGAGCCCATGTTCTTATGACATTTGCTGTGAATGATCGGAAGTTTGGGATTACTCCGAGCTCATAAATGGTAAACACTATTGAACGAAACAAAGTTGTCTAATTATTTAACAATATAAAATCGTGAAAAGGGAAGATGGTGAACCAATATGTGTTGTGCTGCGGAGGTGGCCGGGTTTGTTAGTTTATCAGCCTCCAGACTAAGCCATGACCTCCCCGTCACATCTATATGTAAATAAGATGAAGCACTAAAGGGAATATAAAATATAAACATTGTTTATTGCATTTCTCTTCGAGATTGTGGTTGAATGGACAAGTGAATGAATGCGAATGGAACGGTAGTTGTATTGCCGAAACTACTTCTGATACTCACTTGTACACACGACACTGAATCCCACTCGACGCGCGGCCCTCCCATAGTAATAATACCTTATAACAATTGCAATATTCCATGTTTATTTTAGAAGGATGGAAATACAGTTCGCCACTGTAACATGAGACCATCCTGCTAGAAGTACCGGTGCTCTTATAGGTACTGCAGGGAATGAAAGCGATACATTCAATATTATCATGTTGTGCGTGTATTTGTGTTGTATTTTGTTCTGAACGTACAGGAGACGAGGTACCCGTACAGCGGTGTTCCATCAGGTGTGTTCTATTCAGCGGTGTTCCAACCGACGTGTCCGATTTTACTGTAGTTGTTTGATGGTTATTTTTGCCTTGATACTTTCGAAACCAAATCACACTAATCCATGTATTGTAAACTAATATCATTCAAAACGAGTTTTACTATTTTAATCATTCTGATATGTATATATAAATATTCTTGGTATTTAATACGTATTGATAATATATTGTCATGTCCAACTGACAATACATATTGTAATTCTGATTATAAAAATTATATATCATATCAAATTAAAAGTTGAGCCTATTTAACGGTTTGATCCAGATTTATGTAGATATTATTTCAAGTCCAACTCCATCATATTCTGCCCCGCGGTACTGGATGAGATAGTTTCCATCTCTTCACAACAGATGAAAAAATCTTCGACATGAATCTTTTAATTTGCATTTAAAAACCCCATAAATTGTTGGCTACCAGACTTCTCGCTTTGTTCCTACCTCTCCCCCTGAAGCAAATCACATTAGTAATAATTGTTAAGAGCTCTGGAAGCAAAAAGGGATTACGTAAAATAACAAGCCGAGCCCCCTTAAATGGCAATGGTTAAAACAGTGGCGGCTGTAACCAAGTAGTATCACTATATTATAACTTCTGATGTATTTTTACGTCGGTTAGCTTCTTACGCGCTGAGACGGGTGATACGCCGCCGGCAGGAAGGGCACTATAAGGCACTAATCTTATCCAACTGGTGTTTCATCTTGATTGCACTGGTGTGTGTGTGGGTTGATATCAGACGTGCTCCGCTAGACGTATACTCCATGTCAACCTACAGATGCAACACTGATACCGTTGATAGTCTTCTTCTCAGCTGCGTGGCCTTTATTGTTATGACTGCGAACAAAGTCCATCTCGTTTCACTATAGCTAGTCTTCATGCAAGACAACTATCGAAATGAAGGGAAATGCCTGAAAAGACAGGTGTGAAATCAGATGTTTACTCAAGCACATACGAGAGTACTCAAAATAGACAGCCAAGATTACCGTTAGTGTACAACGTTTGTTCCGGCGTTCAAGTCTCCTTGGTGAAGATGCTCCTCTTTTCGGCGGGGAAAGGCCACCCCTTGCCCCCCCCCCACCCCCCACCAGAGTCACCAATATAATTCAATATCATCTTTGGCGAAGGGCGATGTCAACAAAATCGCATGACTTTCGGAGGTTATGTTCGGTCTTTATTGACATACGTGACACACAGATGAAAAGTACAGAAATACGAGAGGTGTGCGATAACCTTTGAGTAGTAGCAAATTAACTTGCGTTTATTTTAATAATCAGACAACCAATCAGATTAAGTTGTCGAAAGTAGTAATGTAGAGACAACAAAAACTCTTGATTTGGATTTTGAATCCGATTTTAACAAATATTGCATTTTAATACACGCAAAATTCAGCATTTTTCTTGTTATCAAAGATATGTTACATGACACGTGAGCTCCAGTAAGATAATAGAATGGTAACGTGTCACTGGCTTGAGTAAATTTGTCTTCTTACATCATCCGATGTGAATATACAAAGTCGTTCGTAATAGCGCGTTTCGTTTGAATCATTTCAACTCCATATTACAGCTTTCGACAGCTCTCATTTTCCGTTTCGAAACAATCGCACGCAACGTTTAGTGTTTCCAAATCCCACGACGTACTTTTCAACATAATTCCTAGTTCGTGCGACTGAAAGAGGGACATCTGTAACCCAGCCAGGCCCATGATACTCATTCCTGTTGGTTTTTGATAGCATTCTTTCTAACCTCGAGTAATACTTGGAACATCTATGACGAATCGAAAAGATTTCGTGAGACGAACGACCCCAACCAACGATATTAATTTTACAAGCTTTGATGGTTCCCAATTCTTCGACGGACGAGGTTTAATATTTAGATCGAGCGAGGAATATATTCTCATCTCTCAATATTCTACTTAAAGTTAATCGTATTAAGAATCGGTTCTCACTTACAGAACGACTGTAAGCTATAGAGATAAGTATAACTAACCTAACCTCACTGGAACTTCCGAAGCTTATGATTGAAGACAGGTGATATCCTATCATAAATCTTGAACAAGTGAATTGCTTTTTATTGGGATTTCTTTCCGAACTTGTTATTAACTACGTGTAATATAAAAGTGCCCAAACCCCTGGTGTTAATAGGTTTGTTCGTTCGCGGACCTAGTGTTAACACTCAAAAAGCCAGTGTCTACACTTTACACTGGCTTCTAGGCTAGTGTTATGAGTGCCAGTTTTAACACTGAAGCGAACGAACGGACCAAAATGGCTCATTTCACAAAAGTGTGTACGAACGAACAAACCTATAGTGTAAGTGTTAGTGTTAGTGTTAGTGTTAGCGTTAGCGTTGCGTTAGCGTTAGTGTTAGTGGTACTGTCAGTGATAGTGTTAGTGTAGTGGTAGTGGTAGTGGTAGTGGTAGTGGTATGTAGTGGTAGTGGTAGTGGTAGTGTAGTGGTATGGTACTGGTAGTGGTTGGGTAGTGTAGTGTTGTGGTAGTGGTAGTGGTAGTGGTAGTGGTAGTGGTAGTGGTAGTGGTAGTGGTAGTGTGCAGTTTGTGCGGATGGCTTAATCCGGCTGAAACGTCGGTTTAGCACCGAGGCTCGCCTGACGCGCTGTGAGTTCTGCCCTTCAATCAGCCAGCGTGCCGCGCTCAAAGTATGTATTACGCTATTAGCGGTAATATACAAGTAAAGAGTACCGGGGTATTTAGGACTATCTTCTCACCTCGGATCGGTCGACCTCACAGGCAAAGCCTACATTAGTACTCGAAGAATACACCATTTCCAAACGGACCAAACACGCCACAGATAAACTAAACTTGCTAAAGCTATGGAGAATGAAAATATAAGTTGATTAATCGTGAATGAATTATGGTTCCAGCGAATTTTGATGCGCATTTAATTATATTGAATGTACACTCGTGGCGCCTGAATTCTTGGACCACGCGGAGGGTCGGCTCTGATCTCGATGGCGATGGTGGATGCCTCGGGCTCCAGAGGAAAGCCCACAAATGGTATTTTGTTTCGCTTCTCATGCATCATTAGGTATCTTGCATACGAATTAAAACAACAGTGGAGTGAATGTTGAAGACCTTATCATTAGTATGAATGAAGTACCATTAGTGGTGATTATCGGACGTTTAATAGGTCGCAAGCGTGGGTGTTGATTTCCTTGCGACCAGTTTCTTCGGAAAGGAAACACAGAAGTAAACTCTTTGAGGGCGATAAGGCACCCGATGAGTTGGCTGCACTGTGTTTAGTGGTCCTCCCCGAGATCATAAGTCGCACCTAGTTGAGTGTGGGCTAGTTTTCTGGTCTCTCACTTTGCTTATCGATGCTAGCTTCTCATTGTGTCACGGTCGGACTCGGTGCAATGGTGTGTGGTGTGGGTGAGATCGCCGACCCACGGCCTCGTGTTCAGGGTGATGACGGGCACCCCCATCTTGTCCCTCGTACCTCACGAGACTCGCTTCGTCAATAAACATCTTTAATCGGTTGGATAAAAGAAGAAATGAGAAATAAACATCACCACCCCAATGAACGTCCTTCAGCAGAATGATTATGTTCATTTGAAAAGATGACTTGTCCAACAAGAGATGGTTTTCCATTTACAAGAGGCGTCTCGAAGGCTGGTGCACCGAGTAGGCCATGAATGCAAATCGCGACGTTCCCCACTAAGTTGCAACACCTGCCCAGTGACTTGACGACTGCATCGTCTGCGTCTGCTCATTGCACGATGCAGTCTTCGGTGTTTCTTAATTTCACTCGGATTGGACAAATGGAAAAAGTCGAAAACCAGTGCGATAACCTTGAAAATCTATAAATAAACCCTCTACTCCCCATTTAGATGCAAAACATGTCTTGGCTATTGGCCAGTTTACAGAAATTATTGATGCACATGGAATTTAGTTAGGTTATGGTCATAAAGTGTGTCCAGTGTGCATGAGGTGCTATTTAGCGTGTCAGTGTCGTTAGACCTGACCACGACGTTTCGATGATTACCAGAGGAGGGGGGGGGGGGGGGGGTAATTACAATTCAATTAACCTGAGCCGAGTCGAATCGTTCCTTCACTTTGAGAAGGTGGTTATGAGCATCGACAGAAACCGTCAGTCCGACCGCAGAAGAGAGAAAGAGAGAAAGAGAGAGAGAGAGACGGACGGAGGCATAGGAGTTATGCAAATGACAGACGTTTCAGCATGCGATGCACAATGCAACTTGATTGCAATCACCTTCATGAAGACTTTCTAACTTGGTAAGATAATTAATGTCCTCCAACGAAACCATACACGAAGCGTCCAAAAGACGGACGATCGCCCGATGCCATACCAAGTGGACGATGCGTCATCCATACACTCTTTCCAGCTGCAGTATTAAAAAAAACTAAAACATGAAGTGTGCTGCAATATTAATACATCGCAAAATTGGATGTAATAGGATTAATTCGTGAGTAACATAATACTTGTGCACATCGTGTAGACCATGATTACCCCTCCTCGGAAGTGTCCGCCCTTACATGCTCAACAATCAACTTACGATATCGGTAAACTCCGCCACGTGTAAACATGGTAAACATGTTAATCGATTAACTAAGAGGAATTAAAATATCAAAACGTAACTCCCCGCAAATTAAAGTCTAGTATGTAACGTATAAACATGCCAAAGCAAAACATCAGACGTTAAATGCTTAGGCCTACACTTCATGCGTTATTCATCTAGTTTATTTCTCGATTTGGTTAGTCGGGAAACACTCCCGTAGGTGTAATTGTTATTATGTACTACAATTTATAAATTAAAAAAGTCATCCATTCAGATGTATAATGCAACTACAATTCAGAGCTTAAAATGTACCCGTCCTGATGGTCTAGTGGTTAAGACGCCTGTCTGGAATGCGGGAGATCCGTGGTTCGATTCCCGGTTGGGGCGGACTTTTTAAATTTCTGATTTGTAGTAAATAATTCACCTAGTTGTCTTGCTCTCGTCTGGTATACATTTTTCATTCACCACAAGTTATTATGACACAACCTATAAAATATAAAACAATTAGTCGTGCAAAACTAATGACAATTAAAATACTGGGATATTGTAAAATAAAAATTTAAAAATTAACTCGCCTCTCACCGGCAATGGTTGTTACTACGATTATTGTTCGTCAATACCTACTCGCATTTCAACAAAGGTATCTCAATCTCGTGTAATACGAAGTCACGTGCTCATTGCGACGTGCACGTGCTATATCACGTAGGTAACGCGTGCGCCTGCTAAGGTCACCACCCCAGAAGGCAGACCTGATGATTTTCTTCGGTTATAAATTGCTATACGATAGCGCAAGGCCAACCTATTTATACCAGGCTCTACTCTATATCATTTTCAATCTACGGAGATCAATCATTAAATTAACCCATGCTCATTTGTGTAAGTCCCATAAAATTAGATTTTGAAAAATCGAAAATGGTCGTCGTTTGGAGAGTATTAATTTCGCGAGAATCGAAGAAGTGATAAATTTTACAGAACACTCCAAACATTCCACCGATAGAGGAAGCTCATACTTTGCTTACGAGACTCAATTTCGGCGGGTAAAGTCTGTTCGATCCAGACACCGGCAATCTTGAACCTGAAGGTTTCGCCACAGGTTCCTTCTTGGATAAATTCTCACAAAATAGTCTTTGTTGGAGATTGTCGTTGGATGGCCGCATTGTAGGCTTATGTTATCGATGAACCTGAACAAATTAATTAACAAGCAAGCTTCGCAAACGCTTTTTCAGGCGCATTGTGCGACCAGCGTAATTGGTGCATTGAGCTGCCATGTGTTCTTGAGAAATATTTTTTTTCAATTGCGCTCAAATTTCACACAAATATATAAATTCATAAAATTAAGGTTCTGTAGAAAAATCATTACAATCGGATAAAGTATGTAGGTGTTTTAAGTCGATAAAAAATTTAAATCGAAAAAAACGAAAAATTCCGATTTTTATGAGAAAAATTTTTTGATTGCCCTCAAATTTCACACAAATATATTAATTCAAAAAATTAAAGTTCGTTAAAAAAATTTCAATCGGATAAAGCATGTAGGTGTTATAAGTCGAAGAATTTTTTTTTAAATCGAAAAAAATAGTAAAATTGTGATTTTCATGAGAAATAATTTTTCGATTTCGCTCAAAAACGTGGCAGTTCTAAGTTCAGAGTTTTCGAAGGCTTTCGCTCGCTACGCTCATCCAAATAGCATGTAGGAATACTTTATACTAGGAAGCTTCGCAAACGCTTTTTCAGGCGCGTTGTTGGATGAGCGTAGTTTTTTTAAACAAAAAAAGCGTAAAATTGCAATTTTCATGACAAATAATTTTTCGATGGCGCTCAAATTTCACACGAATATATTAATTTATAAAATTAAGGTTCTGTGAAAACATCATTACATTTGGATAAAGCATGTAGGTGTTATAAGTCGAAGTTTTTTTTTAATCATAAAAAAATGCGATTTTCATGAGAAATAATGTTTTGATTGCGCTCAAATTTCACATGAATATCTTAATTCATAAAATTAAGATTCTGTGAAAAAATCATTGCAATCGAATAAAGCATGCAGGTGTTACAAGTCGAAGAATTTTTTTTTAAACCGAAAAAAGAATAAAATTGCAATTTTCATGAGAAATAACTTTTTTATTGCGCTCAACTTTCATACGAATATATAAATTCATAAAATTAAGGTTCTGTGAAAAAATCATTACAATCGGATAAAGCATGTAGGTGTTATAAGTCGAAGATTTTTTTAATTATTATTTTTTTTTAAAATTTAATTAAAAAATTGCAAAAAATCGTAAAATTGCGATTTTAATGAGAAATAGTTTTCGATTACGCTCAAAAAAGTGGCAGTTCTAAGTTCAGAGATTTCGGAGGCCTCCAGAAAATTTCATGGCAATTGGAGTCGTTTAGCCGGAATCGTGTTAACAAACACACAATAATAAAAAAAAACATTACGGATTTTTTTCTCCAGTGTAGTAAATGGAATCTTCGCTTCGCTCGCTACGCTCATCCAATAACATGCTTGTCACATTTTTCTGTTTATGCCGCGTTTTTAGTATTATTGACTACTCATGTACGGAACTGCTATGAGGTTCGTTTTTGAGAAAAATAATTTTTGAAACGGGTAACAACTAACAAACACTAAGAAAAAGCAAAAACAGGTTGACAAAAATAAAGAAAAACTCGGTTAGAAAGTTAGTGTAAATATTTATGATTCCCAACATTTAGTGTGCGTTAGTTAACCTGTATAACCTGAAATTGATAAGCACCTCAGAGCAGCACGGATTAGGCATATACAATTTTTGTTTGGATGAGCGAAGCGAAGACTTCAATTTCACTGCCCCCCCCCCCCCACAAAAAAAATAGCTCGGATTTTTTGTTTGTTTTTGATTTGATTTGATTTTTGTCTGTTTGTTCGCGCACTACTGGGCAAACGGCATTTGCGATCTTGATGAAAATTTGAGGGGACCTTCGAAATCTATAAACTTAGACTTGTCACGTTTTTTGGTACAATCGATCAAACATTTCTTTTGACTATCGAACTTTTAAGATTTTTTAAAATTTTAATGAGATATTTTCTTGATATTTGGCCGGGACCGGAAAAACGCTACTCCGATATATGTTATGATTTTAGAGACATTTGAAGAAATATTTCTCATAGAAATCGTACTTTGACGATTTTTGCCCAGATTTTTAATGCGATATTTTCGTGATATTTCGGTCGATAATCAACCATAAAAGTTCATCCATCAACGCGACTGGAAAAAGCGTTAGCGAAGCGGTCTAGTATGGTAAATTTCTTCGTATTAATCACTAATGCTTTATGTGCCGAAGAACGCGTTCCCCACTTTTCCCCGTCCGCGCTCTTTAATTCTCTTCTTTTGCGCTCTTTTTAAATCACGTATCTCTGTGAAACTAATTGGAAGTTTTTTAACCTTAAATCCCTCTTCGGCGTTAAGATGATGAATTGCCTGTTTGCTCATGTTGACAACGTCCGACTATGAATATATTAATTTAGGGTTGTGGTGCCTCTTCTATCGTTTATCCGCCGATTTATTTCATCATGCATTTAATTACTTACAACACCCTCGATCACAAGTCTCATAAAGTTAAATATTTACTAAGCTCATAAAAGTGACAAAACAGTGTTGATTGTATCATGATTAAATGCCCTTTTTCAACAGGATCATATTAATTGATGTCTGTACCTCGTTAAACTATTCAATAACGCCATCACGTCCCGGAGTGTATTTAATATTGAAACTGACGTAATTATGCATTAATTACACGAGAATTTGATACGTCAAGTTGAATTTTGGAATGTGTTTCGGCCGAATTTTCTCCTCGAATTAAGTCGCGCGCTATACCTCTTACGCCGGCTTTAGCATTATTTTTAATGGGTGGTAATGAAAGAGTCCTTAGAATGTTGTATATAGCCTATTATCGCTAGAGAACTCGGTAGCATTTTATAAACAGGATGACGATGGAAATCGTGAGGTGGTTTAAGAGCTGGGATGTCTTCATTAATATTCATACGGAAAGTTAATTAATTATAAGAGAAGCGTTCTTCGGCCTGCTCTGCTTGTTCGCTTCCAGAAGCTTAGGCCTCGTCGCAAACTTACACACGATACAACCAATAATATATTGCTGCGATTGGTACGTAAAGAAAAATACCGGCTATAATATAGCAATATTAATTTTATTCAAACGTATATACAGATGTCGTTTTTTAGTTGGGTGTGTTAACATTTTAAATCTCCATCATGTGCATGTTGCCGGGATATTCTTAGTTGCCATGTATATGTCTCCAACACACCAAGGAATAGAATTACTCTTCAAAAACTAGTTAGTATAATATGGAGGTCGTCGATGTATACACTTCTTCCAATGGAATAAAATTATTTTTAAACTTTTAAACATGCCTTCAGGTTCATATAATAAATTACGGAATGAGGTATATGAGAAAGAAACGCCAAATTATGGGACCCACCACCGTCAAATCTGTCCGAACATACGCTGACAGTGGCTTGTTTCAAGTCTTACGATTTATTAGTAGCTAATAGCATGCAATTAGGCAGATTGGACATATTTAACTCTCAAGTTTGGACTATTCGACAGGTACTTTGACGAACGCAGGAATCAATTTTCGAGGGGACTTAGTGAGTTATAATGTTGGCCTGGAGGTACTTGTGAAAAGTGGGGGGAAGAAATCGACTTCTAATTGAGAGTTAATCGTCGATCAAGGACCAATATTAACGATAAATATTCACATAAAAGCAATTATGCCAACAAGTACAGATAACCGTAGGCCCCATGGCTGGCAGGTCTTCGGTGCACTCGTGGGCTCGCAATCCAGCTCACAATAGTGTATGGACGTGTTCTCACTTGCATGGCACTCCTAACGTCAGTTTTACTTATAGTGTCCCAGAGAACTTGTACTTTTACATTTTACTCCATTGCCATATCCCACACAACGATGTATTTTCAATGGGACTATTTAACTTTAGTGTAGACTTCCTCCTGCTATTTCAAAATCACTAAAACACAATTAATGCCCATGTCACAATCGTTTAAAAGTCACATCAGCAAATAAAATACTTGTGACTTAACCGTGGATCGAACCTGTGACCTTATGTACTTAAACCGGTATAACTCACGTTGGAGGAACCGGATTTGGTCTTGCATTTCGGGCTTACCGATTTTCTCGCTGTAAATTCGTATCTTGGATTAGATTTGTGTGACATTTTAAACAAAAGTCACATTCATGAGAAGTGGATAAGTTTTCTGCACAGCTCTTGATGTCTCTATTATGCCTCTGGGTGTGAATGTCTACACAAAATAATTATTTCAACAAATTGTACTAGACCGTTAGTGACGGGGGATACGAGATAGTCTCCTTACGACGTCTTCGTCTGTCAATAACGCTCACAATGATGTAATTACTTTCTGCTCAATGGCTTGGCTCGATAGCTGATGTCTCGCTAATGAATGAGATGAAGGTTGCAGCCTGTGTTGACCCGACGTCTATGAAATGAAGGTAGTCAGCCAAAGATCCTCTCTGAACGCCATTACGCAGATCATAAAAAACACAAACTGCTGTTTCCTCGGTCATCGCGCTCCTCAGGCAGAAAGAGTATTCACCCTCCGCTTCCGCGTTGACGTTGACACCTCGTCAGAAGACTGCAAATAATTGTCATCCTACAGCTACACTGAAAACCAGGATACGTTAGCCAATAAAACTAAGACTTCTTCCTACGTATAAAACACATTCACTTAAGAGGGAATGGGACACATTTGGCAGTTAGCAAAGAGCTATTCGCTCGACCAAGATGTTTTCAATAAATTACACATGGACAGCCCTGCTGTAATAGATTTTCCAAATTATGTCTTAATAAGCCAGAAAAAATCACGAACATTGTCAATTTTGGAGTTTATAACTAAAATCGAAATTCGTGAAAACTAATTTATTTTTTTTAAATATTTTAAAACAAAATTTGGAAATTTGTTACTGCAGAGCCCTATATTTCCACATTCGTGACATATGCTCAAAATTTCAAACACCTGTGGTGTCAGTCGGCCGAGCGAACAGCAATTTGCCTAAAACGCATGTCCTATACTCTAAAACCTGGGCTACGTGCTTCTAAATTGTAATATTTCAGTCGCCGTCAACTTTTCATTGTCTGCGCATTTTATTCCAAGTGTTATATAGAAATATTCCTGTACTAAATCTCTCGAAAATATTCACAACATAGTACACATGAATGGAAACTTGCAGTAGAGAAGGTACGTCAAGGGCAGAGTAAAGAGGGATAGAAACGTCAGAAATAACTTCAGCTCTAAAAATATTTACTCTCGATTTTCATCTTTTCAGATATTATTTCTTTTCAATACCACCAGCTATTGTGCACCGTGTCAACATTATCAGCAACGTCCATTGTGGATGCATGTCACATGTGGACAGAGGAGTTCCACAGTTGAATGCATTGCACATATAGATCGTTGATGACTGACTGACTGACTGACTGACTGACTGGGGCAATTCTTTGTGGCCAAGTATTGTGGCTTTCTGTTGGGAAACACAAATGGACAAAAATAAAAAGTATGTGTTTGATCAAGAATCGTATCTATGGCACTCTCAGCACAGGGGATAGGGGAACATTGTAATCGTGCATGCTGCCCTCACCCTTTACATGTCCAACATGTACCCTTCGAGAAGGAGGCCACTGCCGGGTCCAATACCTCGGACCGGATGTACCCGTCAAGAAGGTAGTGGGCCGGCTCCTACCTCGGACCGGATGTACCCGTCAAGAAGGTAGTGGGCCGGCTCCTACCTCGGACCGGATGTACCCGTCGGGGTGGAAGGCCACGAACAAGTTTGTCCGAGAAACCTGCACGTCGTGGACAGTATAATTGTGTGCTGGATCAAGTCCCCAGATTTCCAAACAATGGTTTTGTCGACTTGTAGGCGTGCCCGAATGGCGGGTTCGGGGTTGGGCTCTGCGTCTCTCGCACAGGTGTAGAATCTTGCAGACAATGCCTCAACGTGTTTTGTTTAAAAGTACGTGAATGGATGAGCAGGCATTTTTATTTGTTATGTAGCACAATCTTTTATGCATGGATCAAGATTGCTCAGTCTATTGTGATTTATTTACTATAGTAATTGATATTTATACCCCTTCTACATCTGGTTGGATCATCAAGATGGCGCGGCTATGATTAATGATTTATTGTGTAATGGGGCTTAATCTGTCGCAATTGCACAACGAGGCTTATCGAAACGATGAGTAAAAGTCTTGAGGCGTTCTATATAGGGCAGCGTTTAAAGTTATTGGCTGGATTTTAAGTCACTTAGATGATCAGTAGGTAGGTATTAATAAGTGCCACCAGATGATATTTTATTAAGTCGGGTGCTTGTGTTTAAATACCTACTAGGAAAACGCTAAAGTCCCGTCGCGTTGATGGATGAGCTTTTTTGTAAGTTTTTAGTTTGCGTGGGATCTCTTTACTTATCATTTGCTTTTTGAACGCATTGTAGGTGATTGATGTCAAGTTTCTATTGTTACTTGTTAATTGTGAATTTAATACCTCAAAAAACTTAATTTAAAACCTTTATTTATATGGTTTCTTGATAATGTTTCAACTTTTTCTTTCAAAAGGCAATACATCACTATAACCTTAATGTCCAAGTGAAACATGAACGTTCTAGCCCCACCCGTTTGGTCAGAATCGGCGCAAATGTCACGAAAATATCGCACTAAAAATCGAAAAAAATCGTAAAAGTACGATATCCATGAGAAATATTTCTTCGATTGTACCCAAAAACGTGGCACGTCTAAGTTCAGAGTTTTCGAAGGTCCCCTCAAAATTTCATCAAGATCGCACATGCCGTTTGCCCGGAATCGTGCGAACAGACAGAAAAGAAAAAAACATGTAATCATTAGAGCTAAATTTTTTGAGGGGTCAGTGAAATTGAAGTTTTCGCTTCGCTCGCTACGCTCATCCAACTACGTCAACGGTATTGTGTATTGTGTTAATTCCGCGGTGGTTGCTAGTTGGATTACGGATTGGTGGTTTGGTCAGGGATGTATGAGGAGTTTACTTATCCTCAATTTTTTGGATTTTAAATTTGTTACTTATCCCCAATTTTTTGGATTTTAAATTGCAGTGTGTTTTCTTCCGGTACGAACACAATCTTCGAAAGAATGTAATTATTATTTACTATTTTATTATTTCAGAGAAACAAAAAATTGCCCATGCGCGCCCATTGCACTCGTATGTCGGCTGTCAGCCGACGTGGGTGTTTCTGCACTATTTTACTATATACCTCAGACTAAAAAAACGGAAAAATTTCAAAATTTAGATTTTTTTTTACATTTTTTGTAAGATTTGATATATTTGCCAGTATTTCTAGTCTGAAATGGACTTTAATATAGTAAACTGTTCCACCGTCTTCTAAATAATAAAGTAAAGAATTCGAGTGGAAAGAGCTAACTATTGTTGAAAATTTTCTTTGAAGTTTAAACTATCTTAGATTTCATCAACTGTTTAGAGATTATTTCAGTGTTATTCAAAATTCCCCCCCCCCTCCCCCCTTCTCCTTACAAATACGCATATTGCCATGGTATGTGATGTTGATTGAACGTTAAAGGGGCCTATTCCATATAGCTGTCCCTGTACATGTTGTAAAAGCAATGTTTAGCTAGCAGACATGTTTCCCCAGAATATTGTTACAGTTCGTTGACTTGGTGATGGTGTTTTCACATGATTTACACTAGGAAAACGCTCAAGTCCCGCCTCGTTGTTGGATGAGCGTAATTGGTGCATTGAGCTGCCATGTGTTATGGGGATTTTCTGTTGTTTTGTAAAAAAAATATTACAAAGTTCAAGATTTTTTTAAAATAAAATAAAATAAAATAAAATATAAACTTAAATTTTTTTAAAAAAATTAATCGTACTAATTTAAAAAAAGCAAAAATCGAAATATTGTGATTTTTATAAGAAATAATTATTCGATTGCGCTCAAATTTCACACGAATATATAAATTCATAAAATGAAGGTTCTGTGAAAAAAATTATTACAATAGGATAAAGCATGTAGGTGTTATAAGTCAAAATATTGTTTTAAAAAAGAAAAAGAAAAACACAAAATTTCTATTTTCATGAAAAATAATTTTTCGATTGCGCTCAAATTTCCCACAGATATCTTAATTCATAAAATTAAGGTTCTGTGAAAAAATCATAAAAATCGGATAAAGCATGTAGGTGTTATAAGTAAAATAAATTTTTTTTAAATCGTAAAATTGCGATTTTTATGAGAAATAATTTTTTTATTGCGCTCAAAAACGTGGCAGTTCTAAGTTCAGAGATTTCGAAGGCCTCCATAAAATTTCATCGCAAATGGAGTATCGGTTTAGCCGGAATCGTGCTGACAAACACACAAAAATACGGGGAAAAAAAGAAAAAAGAAAAAAAGAAAAAAAAAACATTCCGTTTTTTTTTCTCTCCAGTGTAGTGAAATAGAATCTTCGCTTCGCTCGCTACGCTCATCCAAAATCGATCTAGGTAAAATGTGTAATCAGCATACCATTTGCTACCATTGCCATTTGAATCATGTGAATCAATATCACATATTATGTTATTTTTATGATGATTATTTGATTCAATATATCATGCATCTGCAATATGTTCAATTGCTACAAATTGTGTAAAACAACCTACCAGGGAAAAAAATAAAGCCCTAATATTATCCTTATTTGTATTGCAATTTAATTTTGTGCTTTGTCAAATACTTATTTTTGTGAGTAATTTAGGTGCTACAAGAATTTATAAGAAACGGAAGCGATAACTGGTATCTCCATTCATTCGTCTCCCCAAGGTCGGGCCTAGGCCTAGATGACTGGAGTGTGTGGGCCCCAGAGGCGAGGAGTGGGTCCCGACTTGATATCAAAACTGTCAAATAGTACAGCGACAAAGAACGAACGAGAAATTGTGACGTCATTTATGAACAATCCCTTTTGATGATGATTTACTTTTGGTTATTCAGGCGTAGTGCCTGGAACCAAAGAACAATTGAAGTGTTGTGCTTTGGAGTGACCCGCGGAGCCGGGTGAAACCGTGTTTCCGCCGAGTGAGGAGTGAGGAGTGAGGAGCCTAAAGCTTTCTTACCTAGTGAACCTGAAACTTGGAGTCAACGTCGCAGTGGACCTTTGTTTGGACCGGTGGCGAATGCGAAGGTTGGACTCTTAGTGGATTTAGTATGACAAGAGTGGAGAATTTATCATTTTGTTTTGATTGGTTGAGAAGGAGGATTTATGTTACTCAGGTGGAAGTTAGGAAGCGAGGAAAGTTGGGACCCAACATAATATACAGAATATATATTAGAGAAGGGCACGGAAAATGTACACTGGCAAGTGGGTGTGATTAGGCGATGACTTGTCTTACATAAGACAATACACAGGATGTGCAAATAGATTGCAATTGTTCATCGTCGTCGTCGTCGTCGTCGTCGTCGTCGTCAATGTAGTCCGTGAAAGCATTACCAGCTATGGTTTAAATCACTGTTCTGTTCGCATATGTCTGTCCGTCTGTGCGTATGTCACGTCTCACGATAAAAACCGAACATGACCTCCTACTAACATGAGTTTATTTTGATGAAATTTCCTTTCAATAATGATAATACAGACTTTTTTGTGATCCTAGGGATCAGGAGGCCGGTCCAGCTCCACATAATGGTGAATTGATTTATACCCGGCACCTCCACCAAAAATAATTAAACACTTGTCACGTTGCACTATAAAAACCGACAAAACCCCCTATAAAACACGATTTATTGTGTTGACATTTCCTTTCAATAATTTGTTTGGTAATCCTGGGGGGCCGACCAAATGGTGAATTTCCTTATACCCGGCACCTCCACCAAAAGTCATTTTTTTTCTTTTTTCCTGTAATAGCGGTAAGCTTCGCTCCCTATTCTGGTCTCTCCCGAACCTGTGCCTGTAAATACATCTGTGGTATGTTCAATAGTGCAACCCCTGGCAAGGAATGAACCAATGCCCGCTACGGTAAAAGCTATGGTGGGCCAGCCAGGCCTGCGCTTGAGTTAAATGTCTGTCAACTTCTCAACACCTCTGGCCATATCATGATTGACCGTCCACGAAACACAAGACAACCCAACAAGACCTCATAATCTGATAAGGAAATGTTTTTGAGTGATGACCACTGCCTTATCTTTAAATCGATAGTGTCATTTGACATACCGTATAATAGCTTCCGTTTGTCTTTCAATACACTCGCGTTAGACACACTGGACACTGGACAAGATTTCAACTGACCTTGTTAATTTCAGAACGTTCTACTACCAACTTGACGCGCACTGGTCACTCGTAATCACGCTATTTTGATTGTCAACCGATCTGTTGTTTGCGTATGCGGGATCCCAGAAGACGAGCTCTGAAAGAAGTTTACAGGTCTCGTTTCTTCACTACCGGAGCTGGAGCCACATTCTTCTTATTTCTGATCATTCATCTTCTTTGGTACTTAATTTTTTGTTGCTGTTTTTTATAGCTTCCATTTGGATATATATTCTGGAACCCTTTATGGTAAAGCTGATCAGATGTAGTAAGTCCATTTTTCTTTCCACCCCGCATTGGCAAATAACACCTGACTCGAAGGAGACAAATAGATCTAATTATAATTTTTGATAAGATTTAATTGGTTAGATTACCAGCAGTGGTGTCAGTCCTATTTAAAGTGGGAAGCGTAAGAGAAATAAACTTGCAATTTCTCTCTCGCCATACTGGTTTCTACACTTTTTTCTTTCCTTTTAAGGAAAATAGATTGTCTTCAATGGTGGTAAATTGGGTATGTGACAACAATCTTTGCTTGTTATTGAGTAATTCGAAGAAGATTTTAGCTCAATTAATTATCAAGTGAAAAATTTCTTTATACAGAAGCACTCTTATTAAAACATTTTGTAAATAATGTCGATTAATTGCACTGGCCATTGCGCGAAACCTTCTAGATAACGTCGTTCTTATTACAACGGTTGTTTCTTTGTGAAATGAACTATACTCTAGATAGTTATACTTACCAAGGGGTGAAGATATTATGACTTGTGTCCTTGCTCGAATCAGAAGCCGGAACTCTCTTCACACCTTGGTTAGCAGATCCTTAGGTTTGCAACCCTGAAAGCTTTCGTATTTTCAATCAAGCGTCTTTGCTAGTTAGTGTGTTTATTAATTAACTATCAACAACATGATGTAATATTCTTAATGCATGTCTTGAGCGAACGTCTTTCAGGCATGACACTGACTGGGTCTAGTTATAATCGTCCGGTTATCACGAATTCGTGATTACTACCCCTCACTCTTACTGGATCGTACAGATTTGGTTGTTTGCTTTTCGTTTTTTAATAGGGATTTCCTATGGTATTAGATAGGCTATGTGGAATTTTCCGTGTTAAGGTAAAATGTTCTATGTAACTGGAGTTAATGAATGTTGACGGAATGTTAGTGTGACCCCAGCGTCCGTCACTGAATTAAAACACCCGTGTGAAATCTTCAGTCAGGATTACAGGTGGGGCTGGGATTGATCTGAGGACCTTCAGATAAAGAAGATTAGCAAACTCCATCGGTATCTCGTGGCACTAGTAGGACATATCAAGGTAGACAATATAATTTGTAAATTCTCGTTGTTATTGTAGCACATTATATAGCATAGCATAGCACATAATATAATAATAAAAAAATAATAAGTAGGTGTTTTCTGTTTCTTGTTTATCCACGGAAAAACACCTGGATGATCTTAGAAGAGGATTAAAATAAAACCATTTTTCTGATATGTTGCATCTAAACCTTCCAGATGGTGAATTGACGAATATTATTGTGAAGAAATTCTGAATGAATATTGAACGTGTTAAGAAAAGGAACCCACCTGTTTTCTCCAGCTTCAAAATTGGCTGCATTAATAACAATATGTATTAGTAAACCCATGCATCGCATTGTCAATATTTCCATTGTTTTACTCCGTCCTGAGTCCGTGTATACAGTTAGGATGTTGTCGAAACAAATAGCAGTAAAAAAGAAACAGAAAAACAAGCAATTATTCAAATCGAGGCTTGATATTTACAACAACAATTTACTTAGTCATAACATTGTTTATAGTTTCATTGTTTGGTCCGGTGGTGCTGGAGTATGATGGTGCGGGTAGAGGTGGTCGTAGGGAGGGGGAGGGGGGGGGGAGGCACAAGGTTCGAAACTTCATGGGTGTATGCCTTTCTGTGAGCCAAAACTCAAGGGAGTACCGATGTAAAAGGTAATTGGGGTTAGGAACTTATTTAATTCAAAATGCGATTATCGTAACAAAACTCAATTGTACTGACACCTCAACATAAGCGCATGCACTTTCACCAAAGCGTTCATTATGTCAAATAACTATATTTAGAGGTTTATTTTCCTTAAATCACATTCTCCTAATTGTAAGCATTGTGAATGTAGAAGACACCCTTGACACCTTAGACTAGAGTGTAATTAATTGCTCATACCTTCCCTCCATCCACCCTATCAGAACTATAAGTAATCGTATTTAAATCATGTACGATTTATTCCACATTTTTTGTAAAGTATATCTCGCAAACAGCAGATTTCTTTTTAAATCTTCTGTATATTATCCCATCCTATAGTTCTTTGACACCATCACCCCAAAAAGTATTTCTATCTTTGCAACAACATATACTTACGTTGTGTGAATAAACGCGCGAGCGTATCACTTAAGTTGAACTGATTATCACCCCTGTGATACCGCGAATGAGTTATGCGACTAGAAAGATATGACCTAGGTTATAGTTCGATAGCTTTTTAATTATACATCACTTTGTCATTTCTCTCTATATAATTCCATTTCCTTGAAACCCAACATGCAAGGTGTATTATTTGCGCACATTCAAAATTAATCGTTCTTATTCATCGTAGACCGAATAGTCTTCGACTTTTCCTCCGAGACAATTATTAGTTTACTAAGAAGTCGGTCCTGGCACGTCGAGGTCATAGCCTGTCTTCTTCTGTCCGGAGTTATTGTCACCATCACACGAATCTGTAGCAAGTGATCCCGTCAGCTGCGATGACAGGCGTACAAGTCTCTTCTACCCGGAGTTATTGTCACCATCACACGAATCTGTAGCAAGTGATCCCGTCAGCTGCGATGACAGGCGTACAAGTCTCTTCTACCCGGAGTTATTGTCACCATCACACGAATCTGTAGCAAGTGATCCCGTCAGCTGAGATGACAGGCGAACAAGTCTATTCTACCCGGAGTTATTGTCACCATCACACGAATCTGTAGCAAGTGATCCCGTCAGCTGGGATGACAGGCGTACAAGTCTCTTCTACCCGGAGTTATTGTCACCATCACACGAATCTGTAGCAAGTGATCCCGTCAGCTGGGATGACAGGCGTACAAGTCTCTTCTACCCGGAGTTATTGTCACCATCACACGAATCTGTAGCAAGTGATCCCGTCAGCTGGGATGACAGGCGTACAAGTCTCTTCTACCCGGAGTTATTGTCACCATCACACGAATCTGTAGCAAGTGATCCCGTCAGCTGGGATGACAGGCGTACAAGTCTCTTCTACCCGGAGTTATTGTCACCATCACACGAATCTGTAGCAAGTGATCCCGTCAGCTGGGATGACATGCGTACAAGTCTCTTCTACCCGGAGTTATTGTCACCATCACACGAATCTGTAGCAAGTGATCCCGTCAGCTGGGATGACAGGCGTACAAGTCTCTTCTACCCGGAGTTATTGTCACCATCACACGAATCTGTAGCAAGTGTCCCGTCAGCTGGGATGACAGGCGTACAAGGCCCGGGCTCAGCACATCATTCATCTCTCTGGCTGACCACGGGGGCACATGGCCAGGGTCGTAGGTCACACTCTTTGTATTGTTCGCGAGACTTTAATGCCATAATTAAAATGTCTCTTCAAGTCCACATGGTTCTCGGTTTTCCTGTTCACTTGTTTGCTCTCTCGTGTGTTCTCTTCCCCGTGTAGTCTACCACGTTTCAGATATGGTGGAATGGAATGGTCTTCATTGTTTTAAGGTTTGAGCTGACTGCCTAGGGCAAACCATCTTAACCCTTCTGAATATAGTTACATCGAGTTGTGTTTATTTTTTAGTTGTTTGTTTGTTGCTTTTTTTTTTACACATTTTAAAAGAGAAATATTGCTGCTTTACCATAACCACTTTGAGTGTGTCATCATACACGCTTTCTCACTTTAACGTTATTGCTTGGATTGAAAAGTAAAAATGTACTTGGTAGAAAAAGGGATGCGATTTCCATACTAGGCCTGCGTTGCTAGGCTAGGTACATACGTTTGCATTTAAATTGTGCAGCTTTTTAAACCCAAGAAGACAATCTATGTGCTCATGCGGCCGAGGTAATGGATTACAGCGGAGCAAGTCTCAATGCGGTAATTTACGATAATGTAATGCGATAGATTTGCTATTTTATGCAATAGCTCAGCCTTTGGATGAATATTTTCATCAAACGGATTGAGACGTGATCAAGGTTAAGAGGTTGTCTGGACGGGACAAGTCAGACATGGTAACCGGTCGAATCGTTTTGACCAGACACGCAACACCTTAAGAGCGCGACAACCTATTATAGCAAACCGACAGTGTTGGCTCGGGCGCTACGCGCTCGACTCTGATTCGGGAGGTCCCGGGTTCAAATCCCGTCGAGACCGGCAATCCTGACTGAAGGTTTTTTCCGAGGTTTTCCTCAGTCGTTAAGGCGAATGCAAGGGATTGAGTCCTCTTAAATAGCCCTCGGACATCCCTTCACAATTTCCTATCCGCACATACCTAGTTCACCTGAAGAGGGGCTAATTGCACCCTATAACAGGTTTCCCACGATAAAAATTTAAATTTAGCAAAGCGTCCCTATATGTATCACTTTCTATCCGTCTGTGCGTGTGTCACGTTTCACGATAAAAAACGAACATAACCTCCGATTGGCATGCGTTGTATTTTTGGTTAACATTGGTTTGAATAAGGATAACACAGAATGTGTTTGGTGACCCGGGGGTAATGGTGGAGGTTATACTAGCGCTCCAGAAGTTTGAAAATGTATGACCCGGCTGCACCTCCACCATTTTCAATTCGTTGAACATTACTATTATCTTAACCATATGTGCATTAAAACTTCTTGCAAGTGATCTTTCAACCCCATTCCCCCCCTTCTATCTGCAAGCGAATATTACACACAGTCATATTGCCATTCAATGTGGGTGATCTTTGAGTCATCTGTGGCAGGCTCTTGACAGCATTGGCGTGTATCATTTTAGACATCCTTATTATTATCGCATCCTGATTATTCTGCTAGATAATCATGTACCTACTTTCCCCATTTAAATTAATCATTATTATAAAAGCATATCGTGTTTATGTGAATCTGGCCATTGAAAACGATGTAGGGAATACTATACTTGGGTATTTATTCGAAATGTAATTGAGCTCTCAACACTGAACAAGTCGTAGAGTAGCCAGTTGCCACCAAGAATCGAGATCCTAGACCACTCCACAACAATTATTCATTTGTATTTCAATAACATGTTTGAAAAAAAAGTTTACGTAGTAACCATACCATAACAATAATATTTCGTATTTAATTATTATTGAAAACAGTTTATTTATTTATTTGATTTTTATGTAAGGTAGGTCGGAGTAATAAGGACACCCGACTTATAAGGCCACTCGCCTGTATCTTCGTTGCTAGTGAATATTTTTTGACGATTCGACTTCTAGAGTGTATAGCTACTCCATCTGACCACAACGGTGCAAACTACATGCAATTACGACCGATAGAACAGTTTTGACAGCTGTTTGTTTGTCATCCGCGTTTCTCAGGCGGTGTTTTATAAGAAACGGAAGGTAAGAAAAAAATCGGTTAAAGGACATGAATAGTGATAGATATTAAATATATACTTTATATTGAAGGTTAGTTATTCAAGTATATGATTGAAGAATTTTTTTTCGATTAATTACATTTTGAATTGAAATATGACTAGGATTATCACAAACGTGCTGTTTTGGTAAAAAGGCCACTGACATAACCTCACAATGAAGATCAACATTACTGTCGACTTACTTGAAAGCTCATTGTTGGAGTAAACCCTAGGCCTAATTTTATGCCCGTTGTTGTCAGAGTAGTCAGAAAAATTGTCATAATAAAATTTTTCTAAAATTTTAAATTTTTTTAAAAAATTATTCATGAATCCCTAAATTTACTTCCTGTTGAGTATATGATGGCACTGACAACATGCCCAAAGTAAATAAAATATGTCAAATACCATAGGCAATAATAACAAAGCTACAAATATGTTGGAAATGGATTTTATATCATAATAAACACATAAAATATAAAATGGCCTTATTATCAACACGTGCTTTTAATAAGGCCACTTTACACAATATTGTATTTTAATTAGTTTTAGACAATATCCTAATTACTAAAATATGTTGTTTAGTTTATTGTATAACCAATGCCTTGAATATTATTTCCTGAAATTTTTGAGCCTCTACCTCTTCCCACTTAAATTTTACTAAATAAAATTCCTTAGGGTGGCCTTATTACTTCAACTTACCTTATGTATATTTATTTATTTAACGTCGATCCTATTCAGTTGCTAAAACTGATTTGCAAACTAGGACAACAAATATTATAAATTGTATAAATGCACACGTTATAATGAAGTAAAGTAAAGTTTGAAATAGTAATAATATGACAACAATGTATAATTAGACAACAATTTTGATAACGCAATCAAATTAAATAGTAACAATCATGTCTTGTCTGAGTATGTGTCTGTCAAATTGTTACTCGTACTTAGCGCAAACATCAAGGAGCGTCACACAAAAACAGTCTTAGTTCATCTGAGGATATCAAATTAAATAAAAGCTGTTTAAATTGTGACTGTCAGTAGAATTTTAACTTCGTGTGTTTCGTGTTTATAGCGTTAGTGTTGAGTGTGCTGTTTTTCATTGTGCTTCATTTTTGTCAAAGGCAATACCTATCCTCTAACAGAACAGCTAATACAATGTTATTAATATTAACATGATTTTCTTGTCACGGCAGTGATTAATCGAGACGACGTTGCTTATTAAGCTCACAATAATGAATTGTGTGTCACATTGTTCGTTGTAATTTATTCAATTGATTTTTATTTGTCATTCAAAGTTCGTCCAATGGAGAAACAGTTGACCAGATGGGCAGATCATCTGGAACCAAATTAAATCCCCGACAATTGATTGGTGTTGTCACAATGATTTTCAATGGAACCGGTTTGAACGAAATCGTAATCGTTATTTTAATTGAAATTATAGTAAGCGCCACCAAAACTAAATAATCGTTCAATACTCTACTGTTATCGTCACCGAACCGAGGGCGATTTTAATTTGACTTTTGATTGATTTATTTATTTTGAGGTGTTTAAGTGCGGGCTGCACTTAAACACTGAACACTTTTACATTTTCTCTTTTAAAGTGAGTTATTAGTTGCTTTTTTAGTTTTCTTTGAGTAGTTCAGCTATATTTTACAATAATTCAGCCTTTTTATATTCACAACATAAAATAATATAAACGTAAATCACAATTGACAAAAGGGTAGTTCACAATGATGAGACAATTGTGAACTGTGAAAGGGTTATTGTCTCAATGGCCTGTGTAAAATAAAAAAATCAAAAATGTTGAAATTGATACAAGACAGCTAGGCCGAGCAACTAGCCCCTTCATATCACTCAATTCCTCTCGGCGGCGAATTCACGCAATGAAAAGCCCTTCAGATTTAACGACAGCTATAAGTTAACCCTAAATAACTGTGGCTTCACCACATCTTTCGGACGTCGGGTAGTTATAGTTACAACAGACAACACTGACTAAACCGACCATTTTCCTTGCCAATGAAACTAGCTGTAACTTGAGAGTTAAGTGCCTACAAATCACTGCACTAGATTGAGTACGACGGTCAAAAAGACGTTCCAATTCGATTCGTCCTCTCGGCTTTTCGATTTAGTTACCACTTTATCTCAAATGCAATGTGGTTCAAGAGAAAGAGAGAGTGACAGAGTATAGTAGAAGAAGATAGAAGTCTCTCAACAACTGTAATATACAAGACCAAACTTTCAATTTTCAAGACGTCTGCCTTTGAAATTAATCCATTATTTTTTCAATCAACGTTTACATGGTGTTTTCAGCTTTATCTTTGTAGTTTGTAATGACGCGTTGAGGAAGGAACAGAACATTGTAAGTCTGCGATTGTTTGCGTGCTCACGGTCCAGCACCTAAATTGACTTTTATCAGATCGGGCTTTTGATGCATTCATCTTGCTTCAAGTATATGACTACTTGTAGGAGTTATAAATAACAGTGAACACAACACAAAAAATAAATACCTCTCACTGATAAGATTCTATGATTTCATACGAGTAGAAATTTGTTGAACAGGAGTCATGTTTAAAAATAGAGATTCCTTATTGTGCACTGCGATAATTTTTTGTGTTTTGTTTTGCATTTTTGTCTATTGATTATTTTCTAGTCATTTTTTAAAATCGTACTTGGCTCACAAAAACAAAATTTTCAAAACAGTAATTTGTTTTCATCTTTTAATAGACCAGAAGTTTTTGTTAATCGACCTAAAAGGTTAGGAACTGTAAACTGGTGGAAATGTATGTTTCTGTTGTGAATAAAGGCTAAATAAAAAGCATAAGGCGGAATCTAACAACATTTTGCACAAGGCACAAGTCTTAGTTTCAGCAATAAACAAATTAATTCATGTGATTTTAATAGTTTTCCATCATTGATATCTCAATCAGAATGAAAAAAAGTATTACATGCATATGGTTTTTGGGATAGTTAACGGTAGTTACACATATTAAATGAATATCTAAGAAATTAGTGCAAACAGTTGACAGTTATATTTGAATCAATGTAAGCACATTTTTAATGCATATCACTTATGCGAATTTAATCTATGTTATGAAAGTCTATGTATCAAATATGACTAGAATTCTGCATCGAAACCTCTATATGATTAAGAAATTAAGCAACATGCAAGTTTGTAGGGTAGGTAATTAAATTCCTAAATTCCTAAATTCCTTCTAAACTATAGCAGCACAGGTATAGCAGCGTTAAAAGTAGTGAACAGTACAGTAGGCATATACGGTAAAGGTGTAGGGCTTGTTGTATGTAGTCAGCAAGTACAAAGCACCTTTAGTGTGACCTAGATTCTAGAATTCACTTTGTCTAAAAGTGATCTGTGCATAATTAAATTACGAGTCCTAATCTCCTATAGGGCCAACTATTACGAACACCACACCACGCTGTTCCAACTCCAGCAAATACATTTCAAGCCTCGCTTTCCCACAACCCAAATAGCCACTGCGTATTATTATTTTTATTTTATTTTTATGACAGGGTTACTCTTATACCTTTGTAAAAATAAAGAAGAGAGCGAAGAGTGGAATGTTTATCAAGGGAGTAGGTTCTATAGCTGGGTCTGTCTAGCTAGATGCCAAGTGCCAAATATACCACCCACAACCCCTTCGCCGGGGGAGGGGTGAAACCTGCCTCATCATCCCAGACAGGGGTACCAATCTTACCAGCACGACTGCCACGTACAGACAGTTACAGTTCCTCTCCAATGGATCAACACCATTGTTTACAAAACAAATAACAATAAGTTAATGTATTATTAACTTTTTTGTTTGTCCACGACACACCAGAAAAATGTACCTACTCTTTTCAACTATTTTTGGAAATTGAAATGTTGCGGTAACTCTAAAAAATTGGCGCAAAGGACGCAACGAAAGGAAGATAAAATCAGTCAAAAAAGCAAAAAAGTGGCTAGGATAGTCGTATAATAAATAGGCCGTGTACATTTCTTCCGATTTATTCTCACATAGTTATCTATCGAAATGTACCAACATGAAATGTAACATTTTTTTACAAGTCTTGAATGATTACGTACCTAAAATTTGGGATTTACTACATGAGAAACGTTAAACTCAGTAAGGAAAGTGTGTCTGTTACGTAAGTTATACTGTGATTGTTTCTGACACCCCTGGCATTCTAATTCCGAATGCAAATACTCCGAGCACACCTCCCGAAACCCTAGTTTCGACTTGATGACTTGTGTAGTGGGTGTCTCTTCGGGGTGTAACCAGCACCGCACCACACCACACCAGAGCGGAGCATCACAGCGGACACCTTGATGAAATCCGCCGGATCACTCTCGATCCATTTCCTGGTCGTCGCCCAAAACACGAAACCGCAATGATAATATCCAAGATCCATTCCATGGTCTCTTACACTTTCGTTTGTACTAGGCCCTATATCTTACAGCATTAAACTTTCATTTTGTTCTATACTTACGAATGATGTTATGAAGTAACTTAAAATATGCATCCGATTCATAACAATCACGTTTTCAAATTTGTTTTACTGTTTTGCCGTTTCTTTGGTGAGCTTTTTAAAAGGTTCTGTGTTTAGATCGTTGGTCTTGTGAGTTTTGTTCTTGCTTCCAGTCCAGAAATCCTAGGGTTTATTTACAGATGTGCCGTGTGTTTTGAACACGGAACTACATTTTATTTATTTTTAAATGTGAACAGTTTGTTTTATCTAACTTTTCTAGGAGTTTCTGGGGTAGTTAATTTTATTATTTCGAGATGATTTCTGTGTGCAACTACAATTTTATTTTAAAGATAGATTTCTTAGCTATAATTTTAATGATTTTTAATTAGCCACGAGCGTTTTATAACTTTCGTCTTGAATACAAAATATGTTTAAATAAATGTATTTTCAACTTAGTCAAGGACTTGTGTTATAACATTCAACATAACTCCACATATTTGCATCCATATCGTTCTAAATATATGGACCGTTAAAGCGTTTTCATGACGTTCACAAAACATATAACTGTCATTATTGCATTTCATGTATGTATTAAAGTAAAATATATCCTAAAACTTCTTACAACTAATTTCATTTAAAAAAGGCAACATATTTCACAAACACTCGTTCAAAGTTTTCGTTTTAGAATTCACGGAATAAGTTGACCTGTACACTGCTCTTCAAATACACAACTTACTGTATTTTGGCGTACAAAGTAATCATAACTAAAAATTTGTAGGAGGTGGCTAATCAGCCATCTTCTACAAGTTTATTCCCAACGCAAGTTAAATTTACATTTCCAAAAATATGGAAGATGTTTGTCCACCAAATTTCGAATTTTAATTCAATACATCACGATGACGATTGTACAGTTTTGATTAAATAGCCGAATTACCTCAATTCTAGTGGGCCGACTTCTTATTACATTCGCTCAAAGTATATTTCGGATCTAAATGTAAGTGAACCAATCTTACACCACCAGTAGAGCAAATTAATAGGTAATTTCCCCATGTATTTTATTTCGTGTCAACTTAGTAATCAATTTACGAATAATGCGGTTGGATTGCGCAAATAAGCCTAAGAATTTGCCCTTTAGTTCTGTGCTATCATAATTCTTTGAACTGAAATCAATCTTGTACCTTTCTCTTCGCCATTTGAAGGTGAGAAAAGTAATCGACAGAAAATGTGTTGCGTCATATTTTGTCAATCGAACGAAGTTCATCATGTCCACGATTATGTTATGAAAGTCGTGCGTCTTGGGGAGTAATTTCTCTTCCTATCCGTGCGCATAGCTCACCCACGCACCATCCTACGCACTTGCTGCAATATACCCCGTACCACACGGGATGCTATCCGCCAGTAGCAGTCACTTTCATTCTATCTGATTACCTTGCACATTTTATTAGCAACAACATATTATGTATTTATCATAGGGAGATGGTGTTATGAATAAAATAAATAGGCCTAAAACTTCTACTGCAAATATGAATGAAGGAATGAAGGAATGAAGGAATGAAGGAATTAATATTGTTTGAATGTATTCAAGTTCAGTGTGGGGGGGTATCTATGGTTATTTGTATCATGGATTTCAATTTATTTGATTTTATTTATCTATCTACAAACTGTATCTATAAGTGCATTTTGTGTAACTTTAAATTTTACCAATATTGACATATATGATTAATTTCAGATTTTCGTTAGTGCGTGAGCCCAAGCCTGAAGGCAACACGTCGACGAATGAGTGCCTCTGAAGATGGGAAATGAGACTTCCCGAAACGACAAGGAGGTAGGGGTAAGTGCATGCCCCTTCTTTAATAAGTTATCGGGACAAAAAATCCCATTTAGAAATAATATTTTTAGTGAATACCGTATTCCATATATAGATAATTTACAATTTCTTACATTAGTACGGAACTTTGACATAAGCTCAATATTTAGCAGATTTTTTTATTAAATGGAATAACTTAAGAAATGAAAATTAAATCCCTCTTTGTATGGGAAAATCCCATTTGAGAACACATTTTATGAAAGCCGGATCCATTATGGGATGTATTTACATATTTATATTTTTTTCATGAAACCTTTTAGTGCAACTTAGCCTCTTAGTTAGCAGTAGCATGTTTTTAATTAGAAGGGATTACTATTAAAAAGAATGACTAAAATCCCTGCATTTGCCTTAACGTGGATCGAAAAATTCAGTCAGGATGACGTCTCGACGACATTACCGAATAGACAGCGTGGTCCCAGCCACCGTCTGTATTGTAGATAATGTTATTCTGAGTATCCATATTTCCATGACGATAAGTACAAAGGAAAGGCATCGCTACTTTTTCAATTGTATCTGTCACTACATACATAACCTCTTTATTTTAAAAAAAAAACTTTCTTATTCACAACACTTTTGAAGTTGATGTCTTAACTTCGTAAATCACAGAAGCCATCATTCATCATTCCGTATCATTTTTGACATGACAAGCAACATAAATATTGAATAACTTATTCGGAAAGAGATTAATTTACCCTCAAATAATTTTTGCTTATCAAGTGAGAGAAATATTGAATGTTCAGAATTAAGTTGACAAACAAGGTTTGTTTTCTAAAGAAAACTTGATGTAATACATTTTATCAAGCCCTATACAGGATACAAGGTTCTATCCTGTATGTGGCGTGCAGCTCAGTACGGACAACGATTGGGTCATAGGGCATAGTTATTAACATGCGGTGAGAACACGGATTGTGAACTTCTTAGAAGTCACTTTAGTTCAATGGAAATTTGAATATTGATTTGTGTTTATTACAAACATCTTAACTTGAGTATATGATGATAATATCATCGTCAAAATGTCAAGGAAATGTCAAATATAAAAATAATTACCACTGGTGTCTGTATTCTGTATTGAAAGTCCTTAAAAAATCACTCTAAATCATTTTGAATCCTCTAGATTTGGATGTGACTCTAATATATTGGCAGATTCCTATACTTGGATGAAACCGGTAATTGATTTTATAACGGTATTTAAGCCTTTAAGGTCATTACTTTTCCTCACGGTTATCCCCATGATTCGAAGCTGCACGATGATCATGTTAAAACATTTGAGGAGAATCAAAACCGAATGGTGGTTTCGCAACTAGTCCAGATTGGGGTCGATTGTGTTACCTCCCGCCGGGAAGCCCCCGTACCGCAGGGAGCATGCGCCGTACAGTGTCTTGCGCAATGCCTCATTCACCCCCTCCACACGCTTGTATTGTTACATTATTATTGCTATTACTTCTCAATAACGGCAGTTCGGAATATGTACAAGGACGTAGGCTCTCAGCAAGGGGCATCTTAAAAGTGCTTGGTAACAAATCACCATACCGAGTAAATGCATTCACTATAAAATCACATATCAACTTTCTCACTCGATCAGGGTGACTTGACAATTCTCTGCACTGATCTCATTTGAGCTGATAGGATGTGTATTAATTGTTTATACGATTTCTAATCATGATATCTGATGTAATTAAAGGAGTAATTAATTCAACAACGGAGTTGAATGGTATAGTGTTGTTTGTGGCTTGAGATAAAGGATTGCCGAAAAATGATGAGTGAGATCTTTAAGAAAAGTTCCCCATGTATCATTTACTATAAAAAATACACGGGCTCATAAAACATGGCATGAATCATTCTGGTTCACAACTTGAGTTACAGGTAAAAATAGCCGGGCGACTGGAAATACTGTTCAATCAAATAACACTGTAATACATTGGTTATAACTTGCAAATTGAAATGAAAATGAGATGTATTTCTCGCATGACACGGGCATTTATGTGCATAATTTCGAACAGAGAGTTCACTAAACAATGGCTGCATTCACATTTCATTAGTTGTTAGAAACCCAGAATCACTTGAGCAAATAATTCCCTCTCACAAACCTAATGCATTAAACAAATTTAAGATTAAACTAAAATAATCCAGGCCTAATCTAATTTATTATCTGAACAAATAATGGATGTTTAATACCCGAATAATTGAGGACGCTATTTTAATGTTATGCATATTTTATGGACTTGAGGCTGATAATACGTGCTCTTATTTTATTTATGAAGGAAAAATCGGTAAATCATTTTAAAAAATTGCAGACGCATAGAAAACGTAATATTTTGCCATATCATCAAGTATAACATAGATTGATTGTTACATTTTTTATTTCATTTCGCTTTGCTGAATCCAGGCTGAAACAAATTATGATCTGGATTCGTTCCCTAGATGGGGTGCAGTTTCACTGGTAAATTACATTCTGTTAATTTGTATATAAAAACCAATACGACTTCAGGTGAAACTCATTAATTTTATTATCTGAATGTATACAATAGTATTTTAAATAATCGCACTTACAGGGGAGAGTTATAGTTAAAATGTCTGTCACACTCACCCGCAAAGTTAGTCTCCCCCCCCCCCTCTTCTAAATCCTAACCCCCCCCCCCTTCTATCCAACATGTACGTGTCGCCTGCTAAACTTGACAACTACGCTCATTGCTGATTATATCCAAACAAGTTTTGGCAAAGATGTGCTTATCGACGCTGACTTGTAAGCGAAATGACTTCTTTGAGAAGGGCCCACCGTGACACTGACAGTGACAAGGTCTTGACCCGGGGTAGAGCCGAGGCGAATATCACTCCCATAAACTGAGTGTTTTATACCCTCAAACCTAATGTACGGTACTTTTCTGTCAAAATATTCGGGTAGTCATCTGGGTCACCATCGTCTACTTATTCTAACCACACATAAAACACATTCCAAAGTGATTTTAATGAGAAATAAAGACCATAAAAATACTCCACGTGTTACCAAAGCGAAAATAGACTTGACACTGGAAAAATTAAGAGAAACATGTTGTAAATTTAAGTTGATTTTTTTAATGCCATATAAAAGACGACAGTCTATATGATATTAACAGTTGTTTATTCGTTGTAAACCAATAAAATTGAAGGAAATCTCTGAATCCGTCGTGGGCAAGTTGCCTGCTCAGCGTGTATGGGATGTAGAGGAGCGATATTGGAGTCGACTCAGCGGGCGACCATCCGTCTTGCGGCAAACACCACGGACCTCGGGCCGTAAATTATTGGGAATACATTCCTAATATCAGATAAAATCCCTCTCATTGACCAGTTTACGCTCGCGCTGGAAGGAGCCAGTTTCTTTTACGAGATCTTCGAATTCTGGGGAGAGTTCGATGCGAGACTTCCGAACTTACAGAAATACATATACGAGCATTTTCAATAGTTATTTATTGGTGTAATAGCAATGCACAATTCAGCATTAAGAAAGATTTACGGCTGAAATCCGTTGAAAATTATCTTACCAATATGAACTACGGGCGGAACAAATTTTCATGTATGCTTCATTAATAAAAACATTATTAATCTAAACAACAAATATTCAGTCATAAATAAATATTGGAGAACATGAATTCAACGTAAATTTTTACCAAAATTATTGTATTATTAATACATTGTTGTTATAATATTACTGTTTCAAACATTACTTGACAATAGTTCATTGCTGTGTTTGCATTTATGATATTAGATTTATTTAGTTTTCCTCCTTTTCAAATCAGTTTTTTACTGAATAGCATAGACGTGATATAAATAAAATTATGGGTAGTAGCATATGATTCGCACCAAACACATCAGAAAAGTAATATGAAGAAAACAATCATGGATACAATTGATTATTTTTAACTTTATAACTCCGATGGTAATAGTAGATGGTAATAGTAGAGGCAGGTATTTGGGGAGAAAATAAGGGCAAATTTTCGGTTTTTATTGTGCCCAAAAGCAATACATTGGTGTTGGAAATAATTCAACATTAAGACGAAAGCTCTATATCTCTCTCCACCCTGGTATTTTTTTTAAAAGTTGATGTGGAATCTTTTAAAGGACTTGCAGATAATATCAGTAAAATGTAGTTATGAGAATTCAGAGACAGGTAGGCCTATTTGTGGTAGAACTTATTTTCATCTTTGTGTTTGTTCTGACCAAAAGCGGTTAATTATTGGTGGTCAAAATTATTTATAATATACGGTTTTTGGAGGAGAAAATTCGTTTTTACCATATACCTGCCTCTGGTAATATAGTAACACAGTTTTCGGGATGAACTTCTATACTTACTTTTTTCAGATAGGGAATTGTTGATGTATATCTTTGACAAAAAGTTTGCATGAAGCAATTGGTAGTAACTGTAAAAGTATACAATGTTCTATCATATATTAATACTGTATAACTTTTTCTACGAAATGTGAATTGAAACACCTGGAGTATCCCAGCCCAGTCATAGGTGTCACATCAAACCCTTCCAAGGCAATGTTCCGCATGCTTATTTACACTGACCAACTTTACCATAACAGTAGATTTACAAACTCGTTTAAATAAACTAACAATACAAAGTTTGTGCCGAAGAAAAAATTAAAATCGTATATTGTATACATAAATTTATATAGATTTGTTTATACATTGTATGATAATTTTATGATAATTTTAGAAATTGAAACGTTTAAAATATTCCTGGCAACGTTGAAGAAGATCTCGTCTTGTTAAACACGGATTGCTTAAGAGAAAGGGGATTGTTCGTAGTTAGCTTTCAGTGCAGCTTGGGCGGAGTTAACGGTTTGGGAAAGCACGTACTTCGTATGGTAGTTTGTAGAGGGGGTAGCGAAAACGTTACTTTCATTAGTTTGAAATGAAGTTTTCTTTTTACACTGGTGACATCGTTCTGAAAGTAAGTAGGGTTCGGACATTGCGTCACACAAGCACGTGTAAGGGAGCTTTGTGTACACTCGGCACCTCCACCAAGAGCTTTCAATGTTCAATTGGCGTGTTCGTCTTCGACGATCTATCGATCAAGTAGCTTTGTTCTATATTTTGGGTAATCTCGTACCAGTGCGTAGATGTAAGCAACACATTTGACAAACTGGTCTGCCTTTTAGTTACAGTGCTAAAATTTCAGTAATTTACATTTATTTAACATTTTTCGTCAAAGAGACATACATTTCATACAGACATAAGCCGTCAAGGTATTAAAATATTAAATAAAGAAGAATAAATTATAGAAAACTGGATTGCCTTCTGCAGATAAAAACCGCATTTTGTCGGTTTAAAACCCTCTCACATAATTGAGGTTATGGCTCCTAATTCGTGTCATTTAAATAACAACGAAAATAAATTTCATGCATTAGTAAACCTCTCTCAAACTATGCACTAGGGCAAATTTGCATACAGGTGTCATATGGTTAGTTTCCGGTGCAAACAGAATTTGTAATTCACTTGTCGGTATATTATTATTACTATGTACCTGTATGTATGCACACTTGCGACCATTTTCATATTTATGTATGATGGTGGTAATTTCCCAATGGTTGTTACTCTACAAGCTGAGCGGTAATTGCATAGTTAGCCTAGTAAGCAAGTACAGTTTACACAAATAAGTGTTTCTATGTCTATCTGTATAAAATACTGACACTCAAAAAATTGATGGGCCACTATTTGTGTTAACCAAAACGATTGGGCATCAGATAAAATTGAACTAGTTGACTTATTACTTTGAAGTTTGGAATGTCAAAACGCGTATAAGAATTTGTTGTTTTTAAGTTCTTTGCTTGAATAGAATTTCGTGACTGACATGGCAGATGTACAAAACTTTGCAGATAAGTCAATGACAATAGAAATTGAGATTTCTGCACTGACTTTAATCAATACATGACTTCAAAGATCAAACTTAATTTTGAATTCGTTGGAAGGGAATAATCCCCCCCCCAAAAAATATTTTTTACCACATCTTGAGCAAAATACTAAAAACCACAGTTATAAAAATTATATCTTGTACCTGAAAAATTGCACGAATATTTAAAGCTTTTTGATCCTGAAGTGTGAAAAATTTTTATATTTTGGGGAATATCTTAAATCGACTCCAACCTGCTTATTTTTTGTTTCACATATATACTTGACTAGAGCATCGTACCAATCTAAAATGGGCATTTAGAAAATTGTTTCTCAAAACTGTGCACAAATATAAGCTCAAACACGGAGAAATGAACGTTCCAAAATTACACCCCTTCTTAGTAATCAGGATATTTTGACCGAACCACTTTCCCAAATTACAAACACAAACCATAGAAGATTTTCAGAAAAGGTAGTCGAGTACATCAATGATGGTCAATATTTTTTGGACAATTCTTTTCTGATAATTTCAAAATTCATAGTTAGCCTGAATGATATATATGTTCTTGGTTTGCGGGTGAATACCCCCTTAAAGAGAACAATACCAAGTTTCTGGCTAATCATGGAATTGTAAGTCGGCGAATCTACGTGCATGTTTTTGTTCTTGCTTAACAATGATGCCAAGTTTCATCTAATTAATTATGCAGCTTCCTTGCTGCAAGAATATGTGGCATCATCCCAATTTTTCTCTAATAGATTGACAGTTTAAAAGTTACTTGTTTTATGGTATTAGTCAGTATCCGTTGAAGTATCAGCTGAAACTACAAATACAACAATTCGTTATCTATACAATCATTACGTATGAAGTATGAAAACCACGATTGAGGTTCGCACGGAGGCAGTGTGCCAGACCTAATAGTTCTACCAAAACAATAAATTGCTATTAACATGGCCATGTTTTCTCTGACAGGAGTGAATTGAATATAACATAAGGACACATGGAATTTTAATAAATAATTGCTTGCGAAAAATACTTATCAATTACAATAAGAATGTAAATCCGGGACCCCCACTTGAGATGGTTTCGACCAGATATAAAGAAACAAATTGGATTCATTTTAGAACCATCACATTTTATTTTATCGAGAACTGCGAAGAGGCGTTTTTAAATGATTTACAACCATTTAGTAAGTCAACCTTAGACAAAAGCATGTAACTCTAGAGCTTTGTATGTTTGTAATGTATTGTATTGTATTTTATTGGTCGTTAAATATGGCGTATGTTTTTGTTCGATAGGCACAATTCACTAACAAAACGAAACATAAACGATAAAAATAATACAGCGTTTTAATTTTCATTCTCTATTTTTCAGCATTTTAGTACACTGTCACCGTAAATGTCTAAACTTTCAATTACTTTGTTTATGAATTGTAAATAATATTATACAGAAACCATCTAAGATATAGGAAACAATGATTGTATGAACTTGTTCGTATGCATCAATCACCATCGCATATCGCTCACGTATCCATGTTGTGGTTACATCGAACATCATATGGCAATTCTTGTCATTCATTGCGGTCAGATGTAGCAATTATAACTGTCAAATTTATGAAACGGAAATGCTACAAGGAAATTATTTGTCACTCATAAAATTCGTTGCTGATCTGGAACAATCACAATACTTGAATACAAAATATATTTCGAACGTAAACATAAAACGTTTGTGTTTAGAACAATAACACCAAAATTTGTAATAAATAGTTTTTTATTAGCTTAAATTATGTAACATATTATAGTATACTGCTGCACGATTTAGTAAGTACACCCCCCCCCCCTAATCGCAATCCAGGCCCTCCAATAATAACCTCGTTTTCCTTTATAACCTGTAGATTTATCCATTCTCTAATAATTGAGATGTGTATGCCAAAAATTTAACAATATTGTAACAGACCGAGAAATTATATTTTTGATTTCATATAGGAAATATTATTATCCTCGTTCTCCTCTCTCACAAAATGTACAACAATATTCTGTCTAGTTGAAATATAAGAGTATGTGTATTTATTGTACTCTTACTAGAGCAGTGTATCATGCACTGTGTACATTGTACAGTTGTGCTATTTGGGTGGCAAATCAAACGGAACGAGTTGGGTATACGTGGTATGTTCATAACCCGGTGGCTTTACACACATGACCACCCCATTCGGTCCGCACCAGTGCCCGAATCTAGGCCACCTCCGCTCCCCCCCGTCGCAAGAGAAATAGAGATAGGACTAGGGCCATTCGAGTGAGAGAGTCGACGAATCTATCTACATAACAAATGTAACGGAAGCAATTATCAGTCTATAATACCTACTAATAAGAGTAAGTCCGTGGGAAAATCAGAACGTCCATCTACCATGACTTAACGTAGCTTCCTTGCGAAGGGGGGGGGGGGGACATTGATTTGGAATTAAAATACCGAATACCGAACTTAGCTTCACGCGCCCCCCCTCAACAACCCCCTCATCGGCATTATGCTAATGATTGCGGGCATGACAGAAATAATAACGCAATGTCAAGGGATAGGAAATGTAGTAGGTCGGGTAGAAGGCCACACAACAATAGCTTCGACACAGGATGAAAATATATGTTTGGGATGTATGGAATTATACTGCTTAGATTGAGGGTGAGTTAACGAAAGTAAGGGGAGGGTACAGGGATGAGGAAATATGGGGCAACAAGTTGTCTTGCCAGGTATTTCTACATTAGTAAATTATTTAAATAGCAACATCAATTGAGCATGGGTTGTATTTAAGTATACGGAAATGGGATGTGGTTGACATGATGATGTACAATTGACGCGCCTGAAAAGTGTACCCTGATAACGCTGATTTCTTATTAGATTAGCTCCACATAGACTCTTGGTCTCTTAAGCTGTGCTAGAAATAAATATTATAGTATATAATTGTAAATAGCATAAAGAAAACCCAGCCCAACACAAAATGCTTCTTGTTTGCCTTAAATAATAATTTAATAATGTATACAATAAATATGAAATTGAATGTGTTAAAATATGTATGAATAGTGTGTCAATGGATATTATTAGTTAGTTAAATATTATGTTGTTTTTTCTGTGATGTTGTATATTATTATATTCAGTTATGGAACCCTCATCAAACCTATTTTGGAGGTGTTTGCGCGGGCGATCTAGTTGTGTAACGTATGACCTTCCCTCGTTTCCTGGGTCCTCTCTCTCCTCATATCATCTGTCTCCCCACACTGGTCTCGCGAATCCTGAAGGCCACCTCTCTTCTTCTTCTTCTTCGTCGTCGTCGTCGTCGTCTCCTCGGTCAACCCACGCAACGTTACAGAAACTAGCTGACGGAGCTCCGGACACCTTCATCAACCACGCTGTGGCTTATGGCTGTTTCTATTATATGACCACCTTGCTTCGAAAGATAGTCAACCATAAATAACATCAGCAGTAATAGTATATCTTAGGCCTCTGTGTTTCGATCTTCCCTTTCCACAAGCAGACCTCGAACCACTCTTGGATAGTGTGTGTCCTATTTGAGTTGAGATGGACAAGAACGCTGGAGAAAATACACCGTTGTTTAGTAACATTACAACTGTTATCGGAACATGCAACATCGTACGCCAGCTATCACCATTTAGAACATAAAACCGATAATTGTCTGCGAAAAATGTCGTAGTACTTAAAACATTCGCATGGGTTCTATTTATGTGTTTTTGTTGTTGTTAAAATGAGAAATAATGTTGTTAAATGAAATGTTGTTTCTTTTATGGTCTGTGGTGTTTTGTCGTATTAACAACAGACCATTACACCAGGCTTACATTAGAACCTTCAAAGTTAGTTGATAACTTCAAAGTTTTAAGTGATCTTTTTATTTATATGCATGATTTATAATATATTACTAATTCACACACACTGCTATAATCCCTTACATCACATAACCCATTCCAAATAATGTACGACTTCTTCTTCCAATAGTTCCAATTTTGAAAAAATAAATATCTTTACTACTACTAGAACAAAACTACTGCTTTTACTACTGCTACTTATTACACTAGTACCAGTGTAATTGTTTTATGTCCAATTTTTATGATATTTTACAATCCGCTAAATCATAATGAATTAAACATGTACATGTAAGTTATATGACATGGGCTTACAAACAAAAGTCTTAGTACCTTGACGTTACATAATCCTCTAATTTAACAGATTTCATGTAAATTTTAACAAATTTATGTAGAAATCAATTCAGAAATTAAATAATCAATCTAAGCCGGGTAAAACACGTACGGGAGTATAATCCGATTATTGAAATTGAGAAACTGTACTAATTTGATGTGATATCTGTATCGCCAATCTCACCTGCAACATTTGTGAACTAAAACTTGGACGTACTGTTACGCCACTGGCCCAAACTAGGACGTACTGGAATGCTACTGGCTCAAATTACGACGTACTGTTACGCCACTGGCCCAAACTAGGACGTACTGGAATGCTACTGGCTCAAATTACAACGTACTGTTACGCCACTGGCCCAAACTAGGAAGTGTTGGACCACTACTGGCCCAAATTACAACGTACTGTTACGCCACTGGCCCAAACTAGGAAGTACTTTAAACTAAAGCCACTTGCGTTGCCGTAGCTAGGACGTACTCTAGGCGCACTGTTTCTCTTGCACGTGCACATGGTGGAGGATGGAGGTGCCTAGTGTCTAGTGCCGAGATAGTTTATATAGTCTGATAGCGAACAATCAAAGTGGACTATACTAAGGACAGTGAGATGTTGTGTGTGGAATGTGAGGACTAGGGCCCATGTGGTCACTAGGCGACAGACATCCTCCAACATTTTCAAAAAACTTGCCTATAAATAAGGTCGGGTACAACCGTCCGCCGTGACAGCTCTATTGCCATCCGAGGTGTCGCTAGCTACATCTTTGCTCTTCCTTGATAATTACAGCCCGTGTTCTACACTCTCTCTTGGCGGTTGTTTTACCTTTTAAGCAGACGGGGCAATAATTAACGTTTTACAGCTGTAAGAAAAATGTCACTTTGTCTTTTTAAATGTTAAGCCAAATTCCATTCACTCGAAAAAAGAAAAGAAAAGAGTATATTGTAAAGGAAACAAATTAATTTCAGTCTACAAATTCATTACAAGTCATTAAGGACACTTTTTGTTTTGCATAGAAAAATGTTTTTGCGATACGTGTTAGATAAGCCGTTTTATAAAGTGGCAAGAATTTTTGACAAAATGAAACGTGTTCTCAAGTTATAAATCAGAGAGTGAATAGGAAGTGTCTAGTGTAACACACACGTCGTAAAGAACATGATGCACAATACAATATCGCCATCGGAGTGTTCAACTGATTGAATAACATTACCAGAGGAGATAGCGCAAACCACTTATGGTTATTTTGACTAAACGCTTCGTTATTGGTTTCCATATCTTAATGAGTTACTTACGCTCGATATAACGACGAGTGACGAAAGCCAGTGATATATTTACAACGTGGGTTAGGTTAATTATTTGTGTTGGCCAAGTGCAAATGAGAAGGTCTAACAGACGAATAATCTGGGTCTTTCGCTCCGAGTGGTGTTGTAAGCTTGAAGATATACTTGAATGGTAGAAATCAATTTTAAATTGAAATATAAATCGCCATCTTTTCTCTACTCGTGCATAAAGCATTTATTTATACTCGGTTTGATACCATTTGCCATGTTTTGACTTTTTCTGCACACCATGGCTTATATATTTTGTTTACTGAATTTTGAGAAAATAATTTATCAGAATATCCTTTGCGTTATATCGTATTGACCATCAGGAAACGTAATTTAAATTCTGTTGCTCAATAATTAGAGGCAAAGGCATTTTACTAACTTGTAATGCACTTGCATTGCATGTCTAAAGTAGACCAGAAAGTTTGTATTTTTAATGGTACATTTATGCCCGTACAATAGTTTGTGTTCTTAATGGTACATTTTCTGATCCCAATATGAATAAATTTTATTCTTTGAACAACAATGCCATTTTTATATTGACAAATTGATATCAAATTGTAGTCACTAATCAGCGTAAAAAATCTTTTTGCTAGTTGACGCGTGTGAAACTTTGAAATGAAAAAAAAAACTAAAACTAAAATTTCACTCGTATTTCCATCTGACGTGTGATACGTGATTTCATCCTAGATCCAGCCGAAGATGTAACTTGTATTGTATCTTTGTGCATTTTCGTTAGATCCATCTTGTGATCAATGATGGGATGATCCGTCAGCGGCTAACCAGTCACAGCTCAGCTGCACCATCGCCGTTTCGCTTTACGACCTGTACTCGTACGACATTCCAGGACCTTGGTACTTACGAAGCAAACATCTTCACACCTTGGTCTGGGGTTCCTATACCAACCAACGCCAATTACCCAAGACCACTCCTAGCCTTCCACCATCCACCAAAACACTCACAGATAAGCACCAAAAACAAGAGGACAAATTAAAAGACTATAACATTTCTCCATTGTCTCATTTGTTACCTTTCTTATCATAGGGTTCTTCGACAAGAAAGGCTCATTTCCGTCTCAATTAAGTTATTTTATCTGTCCATGGGCTCACAGTGTCAGTCAAGATGTTACGTGCCGATGTGGCGTTCAGATACTGACATCCTTATTGGTCTATAAAATGAAGCGAAAAAAGTACTGGGTTTCAAATGACAGGTACAACCATGGACGCAACGCTTCAAATCGTGGTGTTACAATCATGAGCCTTTATCACCCTAGTAACGTTCTTTGAGTTTGTGATTTGCGTCTTTGAGTCAACAGTGTGTGAATTCGGCTCGAACCAATATAGAAATAAACAAGAGAAAATGTATGCCTGTTGCTACATATCTTTTCGCACGCGTATATGTTGCCGTTAGTGACCTAAAGATCCCTCGACTTCGGAGGTCAAAATAACAACATAAAGAGAAGAACACAATAATCGTAAATATTGGTTCTTTGAGTCTTGTCGGGGTTAGAGATTAACACGATGTCACTCGGAACGAAGTGGTCGAGTAAAAAAGGTTTCGAGTCCTCTTCAGACAATACTCTTCATTAGGTTGATGAAAAGATTGAATGATTCGAGAGAATGAGATTAAGGTTGTGTCTCGTCATTGTCGCCTGGCTGATGGATGACTGGGGATGACTGAGGATGACTGAAGGGGTGGTTGTCCTCTGCGGGAGTCGCTTGCTTTCTACACACTCACCCGTCAGCTGTACGTTACACCAGCTTAGCGTAAGCCCCCCCCCCCCCTTGGGCAGCATGCACCTGTAGAAGAGATATCGGTAAAAATTCGTAGGTATACATTCAAAGATCACAAATAAAAGGAATATATTAAGACAGTATAGGACATGCGTTTTAGGCAAATCGGCTGACTGACACCACAGGTGTTTGAAATTTTGAACTTATGTCACGAAACAACATGTATACATAGTACACATTTCTAAAATTTGTTTTAAAATAATTCATAAAAAATTAATTAGTTTTCACGAATTTTGATTTTGTTACAAACTCCAAAATTGACTATATTCGTGATTTTTTTCTGGCTGATTAAGACAAAATTTTGAAAATCTATGACTGCAGGGCTGTCCATGTATGCTTTATTGACAACTTTGCAAATACGTCGGATGCTTCTTGGCCGAGCGAACAGCTATTTGCTAACTGCCAAATGTGTCCTGCATCTTCAACTGGATATTATATCATACGATATTTTAATGACGGAATATGTTCTTTATTTTGACGAACATTTTAGAGCAATGCAATAGTTCCTTTCGAAATGCCTAATAAAATAAAACCATAATGATTCATCGACTAAAGAATTCGATAAAAATGTGTCGCTATTATAAAAATAAATAAAACAAACGATTTCGGAGAAAGGTGGACTGAGGATGCAGATGCTTGGCTGGAGTTACACGGTCTCGTGTGATACTCCAGGCCGGGTATCTCACATTACAATCAGCTATTCGGTTCCTCTGAGTGACCTGTTTTGACGACACAACCAATAAATTAGCCAGAAAACATATGTTTATCACCTCAGTTAAAATGTCTGATCAAAATAAAACAATCAGTTTATTGCCCTTAGAATAATATACAACACCTCTTTTATCACAAAGATTTCTGTCTTTTTATTGGTTTTAATCAGAAAGTAGATATATTCCGGTGCACGTACGAGTCTTGGCCAGGATAATGTAAGCCTTGGGGTTTACGGAGTGGCATGTGCTCAGAGGTTTGGGAACAAGACCCAAGAGATGACTGAATTAGGCGCGTGGAATCGAATCCCGCATATGAGAAGCGATCATCCATGGTTCATGGTACATAGATTTATGTAATCTTGTTTCATCTCCAGCTGTCACCACTCGTCAGCTCGGATGAAACGATCGTATATTATTAAAAAAATAAACGTAAATATACTAGGCCGCTTCGCTAACGTTGTTTTCAGTCGCGTTGATGGATGAGCTTTTATGGTTGATTATCGGCCCAAATATCACGAAAATAACGTATTAAAAAACGGGGAAAAATCTTTTCATCAAGATCAGAGTAGCCGTTTGCCTAATATCACGAAAACATCTCATTATAAATAGAGAAAAAATCGTAAAAGCACGATAATCATAAGAATTATTTGATCGATTGTACCAAAAAAACGTGGCAAGTCTAAGTTTAGAGATTTCGAAGGTCCCCTCAAATTTTCATCAAGATCGCATATGTCGTTTGCCCGTTAGAGCGCGAACAAACAGACCGAAATACAAAAAAAAAAAAAAAAAACACCCGAGCTAATGTTTTTTTTTTTTTTTTTGGGGGGGGGGGGGGTCAATGAAATTGAAGTCTTCGCTTCGCTCATCCTATAGTAAAAACTCAGCTCACATAATGTTAATTCAGGAGGTTGTAGGTTTGATACACGAACGATACGAGAAATCATTACTGTGGTTTTCCTTAGTAGGTGAAGTATAGGATTCGGAACTAATAGCAACCATTGGAAACTCATTAGTTTTGTGATTTTCCTTCATCCCTAACCATCACCACTAATGATCACTTTTGACGGCAATAATATAAACGCAAAACAATATGAACAACATAACACAACTACACACAACAACCATGACCGTAAGGTAAAATTCGATAGGGGTTGTCTACATGCCATCACCAGGTGCTCACCGTCTATTTCAAACCACTACACTTCACATTTCGCGATGAGTAACTCTCTAAATAGTGCTGGTGCTAAACCCTACAGTTACATCCTGCTAATCGTGACCGAAGCTAGTTCGTCCAGGGCATCATATGGTTGCCCAACACAAGAGGGCCTGCATTAATGTGAGCTTTTTGTTTTCAATTTAACAGTTTTAAAAGAATTTTAACTAGTGTGTAAAGAAGGAGGAATTTAGATTGTATCTTATCCCAAACATCGTATTATATATGATGCAGACTAGGAATATTATCCATATCATGGTAGAACGCATGGCATCTGTAATGGTTCTAACCGAGCACGTAAAGCTATGTTTAGCGTGTACTGTGGTTCCAGAGTCACGGAACTATGTAGGGTAGGATTCAAGACTTGGCTATAAGAGAAGGAGAGAGAGAGTACTGAACTCGCAAGTTTTCCTCATTCAAACGGTACGGTACAGGGCAATAACTAAGTATAACTATATCTACCCCTTGACAGCATTCGACAGCAGCAATGCAATGTTGATAGCACTAAGACAGAATATTATGTTGCATGGATCGGGTTTTCATCAGATTGTGGAGCGTACAGATCATTTAGTGAACATTTTGGTTGAGCAAATTTTACAAATGACTAATATCATTAGGATATTTTTCAATTTTAGGATTTTCTGTAGGTTAAATTGCATCGCCTTAAATTGCCACTTGTGGACTTATCACATACTTTATACATCACAGTTTGTACATAAGCGAAATACCTTTCCAAATCATTATTGCTATATATTCATTTCCTTGTACCGTTGTATCATTATATCAGCATAGTATTAGAACTCTAATTATTTGTCAGTCATGTGATACCATGAATTTTACTGTATTTTTGGCCTGCATTTTTATTTACTTTTAGCCAACGTTTTCTGGAATTGTATGTTGTTGGGTACGACATGTAACTAAGTATAATTGGCCAGTTAATACTGCGTCTGTGGGTGTTTATCTTCGATCAATTTAAACATCTACCAGATTTTCTGAACTGCTTCTACCACATAGGTTCATAATATGCTACCCCGGATATAATGTACTGTTCGAAAAACAAACTATCCTAAGAAAACACTTGGAACTCTGCACGCCAAGGAGTGGTGCATGTCCACGGACCCCACACACCCACGCCGCAAAAAGACGTTTAATTTTAGCACAGATAATAGACTTAATGGTTTTGGGGTATCTAAATCGCTGAAGGCGATCGCCGAGGTTTTTTATGTTTAGATCGTTGTAATGTTTTGATGTCACATGGACGTAGGCGGACGCCGGACACCGTCCATAGCAGTGGCGTGCTGATACACAGGGCCGGACACCGTCCATAGCAGTGGCGTACTGATACGGGAAATATTATGGGAGTGATAATGTATTCTTCATAATGGCACATAAAACAGTTATTACGTAAAATGTTTCAAAACATGACTGATGGCGTATGCGATAAAAATCATTTTATAAATCGATCGATATATATTGTTATGAAACCTTAGAGATAGTAAATTATTTTAAAGATCATCTTCAAAAACTGAACAAGTTTCGTTAGTAACAATAAGATGCTTCTGATATCATATCACTTCTTAAATTTTGTCTGCTTTATTTGTTGATAGTTGGTTGTGTTGCGGTATTGTGTACAGGTACAGAAATCAAGAGCAACTGTAAAACTAAAAACAATGTATTCAAGATTAGCTCGAGAAAACCATGTTTTGACGCAGAACGCAGGGGTTTAGTCTGGATCACTTGGAAGCTGTATCGTCCTGTATCGCTGCGAATAAAGTATACATACACCCGCGTACAGAAATAAATGGAAACATGTGTTAGAAATACAAGTTTTTAATTGTAATCCAATATGCTTTATTGTATTTCTCTAATTTATTACATTTCTGGTTTCCAAAGATATCCAGCACATAAATTATGCTTAATACATTGAATATTTTAATTGCGTAAAACACTTCTTACAGAACAACTTACACCCACTCAATCGTACCCATGGAAACAAATTTGATAGGGATTTGCAATAAATGAAGACGATCTCCTTACGTAACCACTGTTTACGTTTACTACCAAGGTTTCAACAAAACAATATTATAATATTACTGTGTAAGAGATATTGGAACGAGGAGAAAGCTATGTTGTTTCTACTCAAAGTGTTATTGCAATAGAGATTTGTGTTTTGCTTATTCGCAAGCTCTTATCGCTATGACAACAATGAGATGTCTTTATCTAAGAAAAGTAATATGCATTTCCGTTAACACGTCAGCACTTCGATAAGGTAACTGAAACATGTAATAAACTAAGGTATGGAAAACGCTATCGTTTATTTTGATTGTCACGCCGTTTTATGTAAACCACTTGGTTAAGAAGATTTAATGATCTGTGAGAATAAAAACGCTGGTCGAGAAAAGTTTATAAATAAGATTGGTGGCGAATCTAGCCTTGTGGCAAGTAAAGTGCGTTCTGAAGGGCGTATTAGGTATTCTGTCTCATAGGTTGAAGTTGAACTAAGGAGGTGCAACCAACAGTCAACTCAAAGAACGGCCAGTGCGGCCAAGAACGGAGCACATTTCTATTCATTAAAGACATTTTGCTTTTAACTAGTGCATTTTCTCTGGAAAGTGGCATAGGAGTGAACTGAAAGACCTACGGTAATGTATGTGTCTGGGCTATGGAAAACTTGTAGAATAGTTAATTGATTTTAACAATACATGATCATATAAAACATAGCACATGATGGAAATATCTACGAATCATTGGCAGTATGCTTTCAGTTGTTTCATTCTTCTCTTTTGCCGTGGGGTGACATATGTCCCTATCTCATCTTAAATGAATTATTTAATTATAAAAGACAACTCATATTTCAGTTTGACGACAGAATTGAACCTATTACACATTTAATGATTCACGTTGCGACCAGTAGCATATTGAATAACATACCAATTATTCAATAACACCAATAGTATCAACATAATTATGCAAAATAGTGTATAACACAATTTATATTTATTGATATTGATAGTGAGAGCGATATTAAAAAGTATTTTGATTTGCTTTTGTTATATTTTGAGGTAGGATGTAACAGCGCTTTTACTCCCAAATTGGGAGGGTACAACAAAAATTGCGTGTGATTATTTTAATATAAAGAAACTTTACAATTGTATTGTACTTTTATTGTTCCTGCCGGCGCTATAAACGACGGTGTAGCCCGGGTTCAAACCCGGATCTTGGTAATTTGAGCCCTACCCTAACCAAGGTGTCAACAAGATTTGTTGGCAGGCCCGAGTGTTTACGAGTTTGGCCGGGCACGCTCGTCAAGACTCAAGAGTGGACGTGATGAGTGGAGTCCAAACCGAAGTCCTGGCTTTTGTTGCGTGTTCCTACAGCAATAAACCAAGCTCTGCGCAATGCATCACTCCCATTCATTGCGTATTAGAGTCGGAAATCTTGATCTCTCGCCGAGAAACGTTTCGATGTCACAACAAAAAACTTATCTACTACGAAATAACTCCCTAAACACATAAAAAAAAATCCGTTGTCTAAGATAAGTTTTCTATAATTACCCAAGACCTTTTCGACGAGTTTCTGCATAGCCTCACTTGTTAGTGCGAGATAATAAGTCCCCCATTAGATATTAAGTCGGCAATAATCTCATATCACATCCTCCTTTGAATAATAAGCCGATGGAATTAGGTGTGATTAACATAGAAAAAATTTAAATTGTTGTAATGCTATGTCGGGCAACTTACCTGCCTAAATATCGTAAACAATTTGTATTATTAATCATATCATTAATTACATATCATTATATGCTCAAATGGTCGGGTTGTTGTGTAATAAATGCCATCACCTTATACCTGCATAACTCTTTGAAAGACAGCAGCCCATTTGACTAATTAACATATCTTACAAATAATTTAAACATTGTTAATGACTTAAGGCCCGGTCGTTAGAGAAACTAAGGAACCCTACTTAAAGTAATTCTACAGCTTTTAGCGTCTTACCTGACCCCTTTAAAGACACAGCGGTCGTCTAAACAATCTGCAAGTGACCTTGGTGTTGATGTACATTTGTTTCGGGACACGATGGTTCCAGAGAGCTGGTTTCTGGTTATACTTGTTAGGAAATGCAATAATAACGCTGTAAAGATTTTCATTAAATAGATTAATTGTATTCACATTTAAAATGAATATCATGAATAGGTTTTATACTGTTCAATTCTGCCCGTGTGCGTAGGGTAGATAGTTTGGCCAGCCTGTGATACTAAACAGACATCGGCTCATCAAGTCCATCTCGCGACCTTCTCGTGGTTTGACGGTTGACCCGTAAGTACAGGGGAGTAGAGTAGTTCACTCCCCGAAATAAGAGGCGAGTTTTGACCATCCCCTCACCATACTTCCTCGACACGCAAAGTGGGTGTCTGGCATCTTCTCCGGAGTCTTGAGTCGACTGTGGCTGGATCTGTCCAGCACCGGCCTAATCCGTTGTGTGGGTTCATCACATTCTCCAGTAGGTTATAGGTTCATCATCATTTCACCCCTCATAGCAAGCACATCGTCTCGACTATGACATGCGTATAAATAATATCATGATATGTATAGCCCCACCTAAATATAATCAATCGATTTATCAATACATTGTAGTGGTATACATATATTGAACTGCTTTCACTTTTAAATTCAATATCGGTATTTTCCTATCAAAGCATCGGGTATCAATTTTTATTTTCTAAAGTATTAAATGTACATATTGTGAAGAAGTAACAAGCGAAGTTCAAGCTTCACTCGCACTTAGAAATCGCCAACTTCTTTTACTACAGTGTTGAGAGATTAAGCGTCACCAAACTCATCCCAAAAATAGTTATTTCGAAATGTTGATTTAAAAAAAAAACAATTTCTTGGGAATTGTTTCCTTAAATAGTAATCAAGTCTTTGACTAGAATATTATTCTACAGAGTTTTAAACACACAGTCTGGATCATTGTGACAAATCTATTAATTTATATATTATAAATTGTAATGCATCACATTTAAATCATTACATTAATGAGCATAACATCATGTAACAATGTGTTGGCCTTGTGTTTCGAGTGCATTCTGTGGTGACGTCACTGCATAGTTCCACGTTGTGCCGTAACAGCGCCCGTGTCGTGCAGGTTAATACCGAGTGTGGGTGGCCACTGGCCACTCATACGATAATCAACCGTATAAATATTTATATTCTTCGAATAAAATTACTTCAATTCCTTGAATCGGCCAACTCTTGCAACTGATAAACGTACAGTGCGCTGTACATGGATGGTAACAGGCAGACGATCAAGAATGAAGACTTGAGACAACACTTTTTGTTTTCCTTTGAGGTTTATGAATATAATATAAGTTTGACTGTGTTGATAAATAACTTTATTGAAACTTATGCGAGTTATCGCTCTCTTGCTGTCTGTTTGTGTTCTTCACATGATATTTTACTTGTTTTCATTTTCATGTGAGATTCATAAGAATAGCATTTGCTCATTGTTAAGGTATAAAGGGTATAAAATATCGTTATGTGAGTGAGAATTCTTCTATTTTTGGATGAGCGAAGCGAAGACTTCAATTTCACTCACCCCTCAAAAAATTTATCTTGGGTGTTTTTTTTTTTTTTGGATTTTTGTCTGTTTGTTCGCGCTCTACCGGGCAAACGGCTTATGCGATCTTGATGAAAATTTGAGGGACCTTTGAAATCTGTAAACTTAGACTTGGCACGTTTTTGGGTACAATCGGTAAAATATTCTATGAAAATCGTACTTTTACGATTTTTACGATTTTAATGAGATATTTTCGTGATATTGGTAAACGGCTACTCCGATCTTGATGAAACTTTATGGGAACGTTCAAAATCACTGAAACTATATCTGATATGAGTTTAGAGATATTTGAAGAAATATTTCTCATAGAAATCGTACCTTTACGATTTTTTTTCAAAAGCTCATCCATCAACGCGACTGGAAAAAGCGTCAGCGTAGCGGCCTAGTTGTACTAAATCATACTTTATTATTGATGTGCATTATTATTGGCATAACACAGAGTCGGACCTGAATTTAAGCTGTATGTAGTCTGTAAAGCATTGCATGAAGAACTGTTACTATTTTTGCATTGTATGAGACTATGTACCATAACTACTACATGTACCATAACTACTACTACTACCCCTACTTCCACTATTATAAATACTACCAGTATACACCATAATAATATCACTATTACTAGCATGGCCATATTCGGATTTCTATATTCAGCATCGAACACAACTTACCATACCGTACGCCTACTGTTGTCAATTAAAGATTGTGTCTCACTGGTACTATAATTTCGATTTTTTTGTTTAAATGCCCAAAAATCAGAAGCGGAAAAACCCTAATGTATAAGGGCTTGACAGACAATACCCAATATTATTAGCAAATACGAAACTCAATGTGAAAAAGTAACAATTTCCTATTTCGAACTTCCTTTAAAACAAATTTTAGTTATTTATGTAAAAATGTATAAACCACTTACGTGTTTTGTGCTGTAATCATTTTTCATGAGCAATGACTGCATATTAAAAAAAAACTCGATTGCTCTTATTAACACGGCTAGCCTTTAACACCTTTCCAAAAATGATAATCTTAACAAGTAGTTTGGGGTAGAAGAATTTATATTGCAGATTTTCTGTAATGTTTAAATTATCACTACTCCACTATGACAAGACAGACTATAGCTTTACTTACAGTGTGGCAAGTCTCAAGCAGCGTTGAACATTGACAAGACAATTATTCTACCCATTTTTTGTCCGTGTATTTTCGTTTTGTGCGCAACCATATAATTACCTAAAGATTGGACACCAGTGCTAATTACAATGTAGTAAGCCTATGGAAATGACTTCATACACTGAATATGTAACCTGAACAGGGTCGTCTGAACTAGCTCTATAATCGCACCCTTGCACTGTAATTTGCCTTTACGTTCAATTTATTGGACTAACTGAGGAACAGAGTCATTAGTGGAGGACTATAATTGCGCACTTCCGATTCTAAACGGTAGGCTGTGTAAGAGGCCATGGCGTCAGACTTGGTTGCTCGACATATAATGTTGGTATCACTGCAAGGGCACGACATTGTTGGTATCACTACATATGCTCGACATTATTAGTATCACTGCATGTGCTACCAAGCTACCTCTACCAGTCAAACACAACACAACATGAGTAGATTAGCCTGTCAACCTAGCTACCTCTACCGGTCAAACACAACATGAGTAGATTAGCCTGTCAACCTAGCTACCTCTACCGGTCAAACACAACATGAGTAGATTAGCCTGTCAACCTAGCTACCTCTACCGGTCAAACACAACACGAGTAGAGTGGCCTGTCAACCTAGCTACCTCTACCAGTCAAACACAACACAACACAACACGAGTTAGGTAGCCTGTCAACCTGGCTACCTCTACCGGTCAAACACAACACAACACGAGTAGTGTAGCCTGTCAACCTGGCTACCTCTACCAGTCAAACACAACACAACACGAGTAGAGTAGCCTGTCAACCTGGCTACCTCTACCAGTCAAACACAACACAACACGAGTAGAGTAGCCTGTCAACCTGGCTACCTCTACCGGTCAAACACAACACAACACGAGTAGAGTAGCCTGTCAACCTGGCTACCTCTACCGGTCAAACACAACACAACACGAGTAGAGTGGCCTGTCAACCTGGCTACCTCTACCGGTCAAACACAACATGAGCAGCCTATTAATCTGGCTACCTCTACCGGTCAATCACAACACAACACGAGTAGAGTAGCCCAGTGGCGTCGGAACAGGGGGGGGGCAAGGGGGGCATTGCCCCCCTAACTTTCATGCCATGGGGGCATAGGGGGGCAGATTTTAGAGTTGTAAAATCAAGATTTCTATTCTACTTTTTGGGAAAGCAACGTCGGATGATCCTGTCAACAATTCACTACCAGGAAAAACAATCTAACAATAGCAGGAATATTAGGTTTGGGTGACGTACCCCGTGCCTGAACCGTCAATCCGACTATCTTTATAACCAGCTACCCGTCTTGTATTGTGTGCCGGTCACTCACTTGCACTTCAGTGAGAGTGGACACGTGACTCGGACTCACGTCTAATCCAAACATCCCTTTGAATGATTTGCTATAGTTATTGGCAGACGCAAGTTGGGCTTTGGTTCACTCGTGTCGCATCGTAGCGTGTGGGAAATTATTCCACTTAGAGTGTAAGTATAGTGTAGTGTGAAGTGTGAAGTGTAAAGTAAAGTTTAAGTGTGTGTGTAGTGTTTCGTGTTTAATGTGTTTTAAAGATTAAATTGATATCGTAATTTTAAATATGAAACGTACTAAAGCCTTCAGTTAGTATTTTTTTTAAAGAAGAGGGTAAAACAAAAATATGTTTGCCTGTATGCTTCGTCATTACATAAAAAAATATATGTTGTAATTAATTAAAACGGGCCACTTCACGTAAATCTGTAGAGTTTTTAGATCGCAGATAGTTGATGTAAAACATCGTTTACAGAGTCCGAGTGCAGTTAAAACATGACGAAATAACTGTAGTATAGTGAAATTTTTTCCGCCTTCGGCAAAAAACGCCTCCAGCGGCTGAGGCTTCGCCCCAGACCCATCTGTACCCTACGAATTCTACTAATGGGCTTGCCCCCCCAACTTTCAAAACGTTCTGACGCGCCTAGAGTAGCCTGTCAACCTAGCTACTCAGCTCTGATCTGCTTCGACAAACAACTTGACAACTGACGTCATTATGTTGATTGAGCTCAGAATGAAATAATTATATAACCAAATTACGACAGTTTATAAATGAAGCTCTCCCATTATTTTTATAGTCAGTGATTTTGTGATTTATATGTTATGTGCTATTGATATATTGTACTTGGCCTATTCCATGGGATGAATCGTTCTGGTTGACTACTGCGACAACAATGGCTCGTTTACCTGTTAACTGATGCATAAAAATACCACAGCAAATTACTTGTTGCATGGCAGCTACGTCCAGGACCCCCATCCGCCATGGACATTAACCAAAGGTTGATCGAAATTATCAAATGTGCTCTTAGGCTTATATAAATGGTCATAGGAAGCAGGAATGGATTTCCGCCAATTTCGCTGTACTGTTGATGTGCTTGCTCTAGCGTGTAGGAGCGAGGGTGAGGGGGGAGAGAGGGTAGTTATTAGGGTCTGTTAATGGGTAAATAAAAATCTGATTGGATTTGTGTTCAAGGTTTGTTTAATTATATGTTTGATTGAGGTTTCAGAGGTGGTTGCACCCAGTGCAATTCAAGTGATCGTGCATAGACAATTCCTGGTTTCTTGCAATATTTGGAAGCATTTCATACTAGGCCTACAACACTCTTCGGTCTTTTATATAAAAATCAGATTCCAGAATCGAACAGGGAATTTGATTGTACAATGTTGGTATGAAAAAATAATATTTGTAAGTGTAACGCTATTCAACGTTAAAAGCTGTGTCTCTTTTAAGAAAGTTTCTTGCAAGCTTACGTAAAAATATACGTTTTGACTAATTTAATATCAAGTAAAAAAAATCTTAGGCTTGGCTAGACCAAGACCATAAATGGGCATCATAAACTTCCTATTACAATTTAAATTACACGTTCCAGTGTTAACAGCAATGTCAAACTAAACAATCTCCTACTTTTCAAGGGCAATACAATTATGCAGTGACAACAAATTATTGTCGTTTTGACTTGACAATTCCTAATAGACAAACGAAGTGGTCTCCTGAAACCATAACGTAATTGCCACATCCGTTAGTCATGCTATCTTCTCCATAGGACTTTAAAGGCTTTATTCAGTTTTCATTTGAAAAAAATAAAACTAAACTTAATTGTGACAAGGTTTTGAATTCGACACAATTTTCAACCTTCAACTATACTTTAGCTACACAAATTGTTGCACATCATACTTTATTACTTTATGTGCAATAAGCTGTCCAATAAATAAATACTGTTATGTGTTCCCATTAAGGATTGTCTGGGATTTTGAACAATAACATTGGCAATTTATTACACAAGATAATTCACTCACACGATTTAGTTCTACAGAATCATCCTGACCACAACTAAATAAGGTAAATCTCCCATTAAGTCTAAAGCTTCTTCATTAATTTTAAATATCACCTGGTATAAATGAAGGGCAATATGTTATTGTGAAGGTTTTGGCATAATATTATTTCATGATCTACCGATGAATTAACGCCAACGTAATTCTAGGTTGACATTGACGGCTGAAGTAGACGTATTACTTTCTAACACTGATAAGTAGTTTGGGATTAATTGTGCCCGGACAACACAACTCTTCGAAAGATTTACTATAGTAACTACCTTTCGAACGAGCGCTTAATGTAAAGCACCGCTATCAAAGTTGATGAGGTGACAGATAAATTTACCTGAGGGCAAGCCAAAACGAGACTGACAAAGAACAACAGACAATGAAAAAATGTATTTCGTTTATTCATTTTATATTATACCTATACTGCTATCGACGCTGGAAGGTCTCTGGTTTGATGTCTGGTGATGGTTTAGGGTTTAGGTTTTAGGTTGATGCACACTGATCTATGACTTGGGGTTGTGCTAGCAAAACCACGAGGTAGAAATTAATTTGGTCTAAAATTACATTCATCCAAACTAGCAATCTTGGTTGCAATACGAAAGCAAAGAAAAACAGTAGATCAACTGAACTCGATTATGAAGTCATTAGTGTGAAGGGCCTGATCATTATTCATGTTTAATTTTATTTGTAGGATAATTTCTGCGAGCACAACGCGACCCCTTCAGGTTATAACTGTGTCATAATTATAATGTTCTGAAAATTACTTACCAAGTTTTCCTTGTAAGGCAGAAAAAGTATTATCAAGATGATGAATCTAATGTTGTTTCTTGGCATCAAATACACGTAAAGGTTTCTTACCGTATGTATATTGGGTACTAAAAGCGAAGCAGGAGTCGAGCATATAGCTCCCTTGCATCGAATGTGCGTGTGGAAAGTGTGATGTATCTATATTGCAGGCTACAGTAGGCTTATAATAATTGGTATAATGCCAGAGTAAGGACAGTATTATTCAACTACCCACACTTAACTATTTTATGGACAGGATTCTAATATGGTCAGGTTGCAATGGTGTCACTTATCAGATGACTTGTAATAGTTTTTATTTAATATTCGTTTTTAAAACTATAAACATTTTACAGATAATACATTATTGGTAGCTAGAAATTTATAAAGTTTCAAGTGCAATTCATTGGTCAGTTTATATACACACAAGCAACGCACTTGGACCATCCATAATCACGTAGTAAGCGATCGTATGAAACAGATAGGCCACATTATGCTGCAAGTATTTTCCTCAAGGCGTAGGCCCACAGCTGGGAATGATGAAATGCAATGATATGAAAACAAACAATATAAAACATTTGTTCTTGGAATGTACAAGATATGTACAATTTATAGTTATGGCACTTAGAGCAAATATAACAGTGGGGGTAATGTTCTAATTCTCAAAGTGCCTGCGATCGTTCGACTACCAAGAGTTCGACGGCGAGTTTCTGGCCTTGTTGACTAGGGATGACGGACACAGAGTACTGTCGGTAAACACGACATCGAAGAGCGCTATCACTGGAATGTCTTAGGAGTCGTCGATGTCTCGCAACCGAGCGTACAATGTGGACGAGGTTTACATCGTCATGTGTCGCTTCATGTGTAAGGAGAGGTGGTCGGAGCGCGAGAAGGCCCGCTCGCAGAGGCGGCACTGGAAGGGCCTGTCCCCCGTGTGCTTACGATAATGTCGCGTTAGCTCGTCCGACCTCGCGAACTTCCAGCCGCAACCCTTCCAGCTGCATTGGTAGGGCTTCTCTCCCGTGTGGGTCCGGAGGTGAGCCTTCAGGTGGGACGACTTCGTGTAGGTCTTGCCGCACCCGGGGTGAGAACATGTGTGCACGATCACCTTCCTTCGACTCCAGTTCCGTCGTCGTCGAGGCTTGACCGGCGGCGACTGCTCGGCCGTGGCCGGGGGTTGCTGGAGGATGTGAGGGTGGCGGAGGAAGCCGGCCGTAGGGGGGCCTTGGATGTGGTTGTTGAGGTGCGGGGAAGAGGGTGGGGTGAGGATCTTGAAGTGCCCTACTTGAGGGTGCTGATGGTGGGGGTGTCGGTAGAGGTCTCCGTAGTTTGGCCCGGGGTGTGTATGGGTGTAGAACCCGCCGCAGTTCTCTGGGGTGGCGGGAGGAGAGATCTGACCGAAGGGGATGTGTCCCGAAGAGGATACGTGTGTCGCCGAGTACGGCGGGCAGTAGTGCTGCATGCTGGGGTTGGTCGGTGGCTGGCTGGTGTAGGGGTAGGAGGGTGCTTGCCGGTGAAGGTACAGCTGCTCCTGAGTCACTTCTGTCTTAATCTTCATCGGTGGGAAGTAGAGCGACGCTTGGTCGGGCTTGCCGGCAAGGTCCTCCTCTGCGGAGGACTGCATGTAGAAGGAAGGGGAGACGACGGGCACCTGCTGGTCCCCGGCGCGGTCCGTGTAGTAGGGGGAGTCACCCTGGGGGAAGCCGCAGTCCACCTCCAGCTTGGGGGTCAGCTTGTACCCTTGTTCGGGGGGTAGGGTCCCGCCTGCCCCTAGGATCACCGTCTCAATGTCGTGCCACATCTGCAACAAGAAACGCTGATGTTATCTCCAGCAGTACACACAGACGGTGTAGGACTATGAGGAGTGCACTGTTGTAACCAGACGTGTTCAGACTAATAGCAAGACGCGGAACCAGACTGCATGGTTTGCCCAGTAGTAGAAGAAAAGTAAACCCTGTCACGTAATTGTCCACCCACCTCACGGAGATGCCCCCAGTCTACTGACACAGAATCCTGATTCGGATAACACGTCAAAATCGCATCATATCGCGAAAGAACTGTTAAATTGACTTTGAAACAATTTACTTATCATAGCTAATGTGAAATCGTCGATTGCCTGCCATATAACGGAAAAATCCGTGTATTTTTCAAAGAAAATGTAATGACTATGAGAGCGTAGCGAGATCATTCAAATGAGGAAAAATCGATGTTTTTCTTTTTTGATTTGTGTGTTGTCCACACGATTGTAACCGATATCAATGCGATGAATTATGAGGCCTTCGAAACTCTGAACTTAGACTGTCAGTTTTAGTGCATCGAATATTCTTATAATCGCAATTACATTTTTTTAATTTAAACCATCTTCGATTATGACCTACATGCTTTACGGTGTACAATGATTTTCACAGAACCTTAATTTATAATTGGATATAGTTGAAATGAGCGCAAGTCAAAATAATTCTTAAAAAAATCGCAATTTACGCTTTTCGTTTAAAAAAATCTTGACTTAGAACTTTACAATATCTTATTTGATTGAATGATATTTACAGATCCTCAATATGAAATGTATTTGTAAATTGGCGCATACATAAAAATTTTTTGAAAATCGCATTACCTTTTTCGTTAAAAAACTACGCTACCAACAAGGTTGTAAAAGCATTGGAAGTCTAGTAACTATAGCACAACAATAACATTAACAGTTGGTATGTCATGAGTGTGCTTAAAATGTTGATAAATCATAATTTCCAGTTTCCACCAAACGCGTGCACTCTCAATGCACGGGTCATTCAATATTTAATTACAGTGGTTTATGAAACAATTCTAGTAGTTGTAGGCTTGTGGCTGTTGCTATTGTAAAATCTTTAGTCATTTGAATTACAATTTTGTACCTAATAATTAATTACAATATCCATTATCATTCCATCGATTCCCTAATTCATCTCCCTCACTCATCTTCCTATGCTATACTATACCATCATACACACATCCTACGACTCATCAACTCTCAATATTTTTCTAATGTATAACTTCACCTAGCACAGCATTCTACGTAGGTTATTTGTAGATTGATAAATGACTGTGTTTCTGTCAAATTAATGTTCAAATTTTATTCTTGAGTTTACCTGTGAGAGTTTTTTCTACACCGTATTTTCTTTAATTTTTTTCGTTCGGCGATATAAATTGGGAATGAATACTTGTTAACTAAAAATTTCGAAGTAAAGAGAGTGGAAAATCTCCTTTTTCCTTTTGACAAAATCAAAAAAAATTACATAGATGGACATTATTATCACAGAAATCCAACCATCTACGTTGAATCTGTGTAGTGCAGTAGCATTTAAAAATTATGTTGAAAAAGGAAAATATTATTTTGCCATGTGCCCGATCCCCGATCAGTAAAATAAAATAAATATTTTGATGTTTTATTAGCACTCAGTTTTCAATTTCATTCGCTATATTTTTACTTTTTTTTCGCATATTTGAGAAACTTTAAAACAATTTCAAAATCAATTGGGGATTCTTAAAAGTTGGTGTGATGATGGATACATAAACTGCTATAGCTTAGGCAAAGCATGTGGATTATTACAAACGCTATTATGGTTTATGTTGGTGCGTTGTTATTTGCGTCTCTCTAATCTACGTGAGTTTACTGTCAGTTATGATAAACGTCCAAGCGAGTAGGCCCAACTAACGTTCACCGGTTCACGACACGGTACTGCGTACAATACTGTGCGACGGTTGACAATCTCAGAGTCTGTGATGAGTAGGAAGCAATTTCATTGTAGTTGTTTTAGTTTTTGTTGTAAATCTCAATTAGGTGGCGTGTTTCAGCGTGCACGTACACGGTGCACGGTGAGCGGTGAGCGAGTGCCGGAAGCGTGCAGGACGAGTGTAGCGTGGCGCGACGCGTCCGACTGAGCGCCAGACTAAACGGCCGCGCGGCCGACGGCAAACATCCACAGCTTACTTCGATGATAACACGCGAGATTAAAAGAATTAAATTAATAAAATATATTCATTGTTTATAGGATTTATAACACTTCGCTATGGACTGAATTGTTGCCGAAATCTCGTCAATCTAAGATAATAATTGTCTCCTGATATTGCCGCAATAATAAAATTACATTTTTTGTTTAAATCCCCTAATTAATTTAAAGATATTAACGTTACTATAAGCAGTATGCAAATAATTGTGTTTTACCTCTTATATCACTATTATTATGGCAATATATTTTATTAATATTATCATTACTACACAATACGCACTGTGTTTTTATTAATTTACCAATAAAGGATGTTATAATTATGGAAGTTTGCATAAAACACTATGGAAGAATTTGTAAAAATATAGTGTATAATACCGTGCTTCACTATCTTGACATATTATTTCTGTAGTGGTTGTTTATAATACTTTCGTTTCTTTCGTATATTCTTGTCCTTTGCAGCGTTAATTCAGTCACACTCTGGAGCATAACTTTTGCTTCTCTAACGTACTCTTGTCACTTGTGTTAACGGAAGGCGGTATTAATGTTGTTATGAATTTAATCACACCTTTCCCCCCCTCCCCCCCCCTCCCTTCGCGATAGCGTCGGTAATGACACCATTTACCTACCGTTATTCACAGTTTGTATGAAAGCAAATTCAGTGTTTCATTTTTGTTGTGTAATATTGTGTTGAACAAATCGTTTTAACCTCTTGGATTCGAAGATTTTTATCAGCATTACAAACAAAACAGTTGGCATTCCACTCATACATTATACTTCAAGAGAACATAAACTAAATCCTAATCTATGACAATGAACAGTCTTATACGACTGTTGGTACTATGGCGACATATCACCTCCGTATATATTTTGAAAACACATTTTTCTTTGTTTATAAAAATATAAATGATAAAACATGCATACAAATATTAGTTCATATTTGTATCCATAAAAAATATGTATACTTGAACGTAGTGATGCTTTACAGGTACTAATTTAAAATTAATTATTTATAACTTACATTGAATATAAAAATTACGGGTAGAACAGTTGAATCCGGTGAACCGTGAAATCAAGGTATTATTATTTAGACAATATACTCATTCGCTTGTAAATAGATAAAAATTAACTAACAGGTTTATAATCTATTCTGCATAAATGGTTGTGCTCACAATTTATAACTAAACTATTAATCGGTTGAGGATGTAACAGTTTACGAAGAAGTTCCTTCTAGCGTGAAGAGGGTGGATGCGAGGGGGGGGGGTAACAAGTGGGGTAGGGGTGACTGGGTGAGCCCCATACACCAGAAGAAGATACCAGTATTCTGGAGATTCAAATGCACGAACACTGCAGGAAACCATAACGATATGCCGGAGGATTGGCAATGCGCATTTTTTTGTGGGGGTAGGATGAATGGTTTTGGTCTAATTTGACCCAAGAAAATGATTCCCCATCAATTTAAATCCAGTTGATAAATGTAATTAGATTGATTTGAGTGTGGCCACACATTGACGAGTCAGAGGGCTACCCTACCTACCACACAGCTGCATAGCGTGCGTGCGTGAATGCGTGCTGAGTGCAGACTGCATGGGTCGTATACACCTCATGTCCGGATGTCCGCACTACAAACCACCGTGAAATAAACTATGCGAGAATTCGTCATAGGAAGTTAGTTCTATTTTATCTATGCAAACTAGCGTTTTAATGAAAACAAGCATCAACTAAACCGTACAAATATTATGAGAGTCCTGGATGTGTTCACACATAGCACACGAGTATTTTACAAAGGCGGGAGGTGTGAAGTGCATAATTCTAGGTACAACAAAACCCTATACGTAACTTCACAATACATCAATGAAAACCTATATTATATTCAAAAAGAAAGAATGAATAAAATATCACTATACACTCACCCATGGACCAACATCGGAACAAAGTCCCAGAAATTAAGAGATCTCTACACTGATGATATAATATAGGCTAATTTAGTTGAGGACTCTATACCATACCAATCATTCGTCGCCTTTGCTGTGATTGACACCGGAAAACCTTGTTTACTTAAACATTTGCATGAGTTGGTTGTAAAGGAAAACTTTCAACAACAAAAACAAAACCACAATTTGAATAATTGTTTTGTAGAAATTTTGTATTTTAGGACTGCTGTTGGCAACTGAAGATAAAATAAAAACAAACGAAGAAATGTAATAAGAGTTATCAGAAAAATATTTTATTTACTATAACTTATAATGTAGTGATGGTTGCATAATTATGGAAAACGTTTTTAAAATATATTTTAAATAGTCAATAACGAAACGCCTCAAGTTTTAATTTTTACCGACGGTGCGAGACGAGAGGATTTTAACTCCATATGGTCAATAAAAGCTAACTAAAGTTTGTTCCCAAATCTGTATCTTTGAATTTTAAGTAGATTTAATTAATGCAATGTAAAACTCATAACACCATCACGTTTTAATTAAGCGCCCATTATAATTTTTTTTTCTGTCATTTTGCGAGTTGTCTATGCTACATGTTGTTTAATATTTGTATTGATTTACTATTATATCAATGATTATTAATTATACTCCTCAAATTGATTCAGCGGATACTTCAAATAAATGTAATAAAAAATACAGACCCATTATAATATCAGTAGCAGCTACCGAACTAGCAAAATACGCACTATAGGGAGTCCTATACACGCAACGCTTGACACGCACGCACTAAGATTCAACTAGAAGACTGAGTATCAACTAGTCATCGAGCTATACATGGGTCTCTTTGAAACATGGAAATAAAGAGGAGGCACTTTTTATTAGGACTTATCTCTCTCCAACTGTTTTAGTACAAAAAGTGTCACACAAGGCGACTGGTCCTGCTTCATTCCTGCAGCCGGTTCGAATGACGAGTTGTGATTTAAATATTTAAATGTATTTTACTTCCTAAAGAAAGGATACTTATTCTCCAGTAAATGTTTTATCGGTGATATAATACGAAGTGTGATTGTTCCGACAGTCCCGTGAGATGTGTGCTATTAATAACGACACTGAATTCCCCGTGCCCAGCGGGACCACTCGTTCAGCAGCAACTCGCGAGATATCGTCCTTTTACGTACTATATTATTCGGATATTGCCAGTATTAGAATTTGGACACTAAATGGGAAGAGAATATCAAATAGTGGGTCTGCGACTGCGAGCTGGCTGAGTTTATAGGCTTGGCCCGCAGCAAGCTGGTTTACCTGCTTCGAAGACTAGGCCTAATAGCTGCCTGCACCTTTACCAAATTTACCCTTCAGGTTTCTTATTAGATGTTAGTTGGAAAACTGAAAAGGGTTACGTCTAATTTTAAACATGATTGTGTTATTTATCGTTAATAATTTAAGTTATGTTTAGTATCTGCCGTAAAACTCAAATCAAATAATCATTGCATATCTTATACACCCGTTTCACCTAAACAACTGTTGGATCGAAACAGCTGTGGACTATAAACCCATCACAATATATTACAACATTGTAAAAGCTGTGGTTAATATCACATAAAATCTTTTTATGCTGGACGTGGCAATTATTTAAAGCAAATAGGTCTACACACGCTACGGAATGCTCATCAATTTTAAATGTCAGCTGGACTTTTACAAAACTAATGCTATGCGCAGACTCAATTAATTGATTAATTAACTAATTACGAATAAATAATTACGTTCGTATCAAGCTTCTAATATGGAAAGCACACTTCTCTGCAAGTGGTAGAAGAGCTACTTTCTATACGCAAGACTCTAGTAATTTGGTAATAGGGTTCACTTCTGTCTGTGATTTACTAGGATGTGCCTACAACAGCCTCTCATCCTGCATGATTTAGTTGCCCTCTCCACGCACATGAACCCCAGAGCCTAAGCCGGAGCATTCTCCCACCGCCAGGGCCTAGCGTCATAATCCTGAGTGGATGGGAGAATCTTCAGTGAGGTTCTGCTGCTTCAACCACCCCCCCTAACTTGCTAGTATATTGATATTTAATCATTGAAACAATATTTAAATAATACGAGTATACAATCATTAACATTCTCTAATGAAAACACTCGCTATCCGTCTAAGCCTGAAGATCAATTAATAAACAAGATATTGAAGTAATCATCTGTTAATTGTGCACGCACATACAGTATGTAGACCACCCTATAGAAACTAATAGTACTGTGCATCATGTAATAAGCATGGTTTAAATGTTCTGATTTCACTTGTAAATTATTAGGCCTATAAATCATTGTAATAACAATGCACCTATTCAATAACAACAAACCACATACACCATTCGTTTACCTTATATTATAATGTACAGGTAGTAAAAACAAAGAAACTCAAATAAACAACCTACATTAGTGTGTTACTATTCAAAAGAAGATTCATAATAAAAATAATACATACATAAGGTTTCTAGATTAATAATTTGATCAACACTAATATAAAATGTTTATTGAGATCATATTAAACTTTTTGTACTCACTAAAACTAATAATTTGCTCTAGGAAAGTACCAAATAACTTGTTTAATTCAATGAGCACAGTTTTCTGTAACTTTGAGGTTTTTCGTATTCTGCTGCAACTAAAGATAGCAACTACTAGCAACTGTCATGTCAGTTGTCACTCAGTAAAATAAAAAAATACACGTATTGTTCTCGCTTGGATCTAAATTCTAAACACGTGATCTGTAAAAGAGCCGGCTGGTGTTTTATGATGAACGCGACTTTACATACAATAAGAGCAATACCTCAAAATTCACTGAACACTTATTTGGTGAGGACAAAAATTAACCAAAATTCGAAAAGTAAAATGATATGAAACGAGTCTTAAATTGTACAGCTGAATTCACTTTAAAAAAATAACACACATTTCTTGGTTGCAAGTAGAACTGTCAGTGTCATTTTTACTTGCGGGTTGGTATTCGAATCACACCCGGATACATAAATGACTATGTTTACCAAACAAGACGATTGCAGCTGCAAACACAGCTCTAGCAAGTTTCATAGTCGTTAAATACGATTCTTTATAGGAACATTTCTGTACAGGTTTATATAATAATTGTACAATTGAGTTTTGGTTTTATCAACAACACAAAGTCCAACTTGTCAAGTTCCTATTTTTGGCCTACCTCAAACACGGTATGTTTAACGATGTTTCTATAAAGGATTCTAAAGGAAATCTTAGCTAAACGTTGCTAGGCAAATGACACAAACGAACACAGTTTTTTTAAAGTTGACAGTGACAGTGACAGCTTGTCTAACTCGCTAGGCTCGCATGAAAACCATCTCTATCCACACAATTTTTTCTAAATAACTGAATAATTAAATCACACTGAACTTACCTCTTGAAAATCTGCCATCCCACTCCTGTAGTGTTGTGCCCTGTCCGGTTCGCGTGGGTGATGTCTACCGTCGCATCCACGGTAGGCCTACAGTATAGGTACTGATGCTCAGGTCCGTCCACTTCGAATGAAGTCCCGGTAACAATAGCACCTGTTCTTATTGGACTAGTTTTCAAATCTCTTCAGGAAGCCGGGCCGGTTGGGAACTCGGCACTGCTCACCAATGGGGAGGTAGATGTCTGGATCACGAGCCAATCAGAAGGCAGAGAGTCTCTCTCTCTCTCTCTCTCTCTCTCTCTCTCTCTCACTCGGCTGCTACGGAGGAGAACGCTAGGATCACAGCTGACGGCGAGACTGATGGCTAGTGACGAGAGAAACACCTAGGGGCGCTAGTGGACGGGGGTGCCTTTAAATGCACGTGACTAGGGAGAGTTCACACACTTTTGCCCTTACAGAAACACAACAATAGTAACAAACGTGCATTTCAAATATATTTACCTGTAAACAAACTCAGGAAAACTTATACGTAAAGAAATCTGAAATAATTTATATTGGAAGCTCTGTCACGTATTCACGTATACACATATGAAACCGAAGAAGCAATGCACACACCACTGTAACCTTTTATCTGTGCTGTAATAAATATTACTCAACAATTATTTATTCCTATTTTCTGATTTGTAAAGAAGTAACAATGTGGACATAACTGCATTTCAAACAATTTCCCTTCGATGCAAACACAAAACAAATGCAACAATGAACACAAAACCTGTAACAATTTTGCACTCACGTATAACCATATACACAAACACCGTAACACGTAACAAAAGGAATAACGTTAACACACAATGCAAAAAATAAAACTTGGCAGTCATACACAAATAGTACATTTCATCAAATTTTCAACGTAAACATCACACTCTGTAACAATGTTTGTAAAAAATATAATATCACTCGTGAAAAACCGTAAACAAGCCAGGTGAACCATCAAGTTAATAAATTAATATATTATTAAATTAGTGCTATAAATGTAATTCGTGTTGTGTGAAATAATAAAATAAAATTGAATTGGAAAATAATTGGATGAGCGAAGCGAAGACTTCAATTTCACTGACCCCCAAAAAATTAGCTCGAGTGTTTTTTTTTTTTTTTTGTTTGTTTGTTTGTTTGAGCTTTACCGGGCAAACAGCATATGCGATCTTGATGAAAATTTGAGGAGACCTTCGAAATCTCTGAACTTAGACTTGACACGTTTTTGGGTACAATCGATCAAATATTTCTTATGATTATCGTACTTTTACGATTTTTTTCGATTTTTAATGAGATATTTTCGTGATATTTGGCCGCGACCGGGCAAACGGCTACTCCGATCTTGATGAAACTTTATGGGAACGTTTAAAATCACTGAAATTATATATGTTATGATTTTAGAGACATTTGAAGACATGTTTCTCATAGAAATAGTACTTTTACGATTTTTCTCCGATTTTCAATACGATATTTTCGTGATATTTGGGCCGATAATCAACCATAAAAGCTCATCCATCAACGCGACTGAAAAAAGCGTTAGCGAAGCGACCTAGTAATTACCTCAAGTGTAGGAAGCGAGACAAGTTGCCAGAAAAGACAACTGGGAATCTTTTGCTATGCCTACCTCTATCGTACCCAAATAGTGAAGTTGTATCTTGTTTACTTCTATGTATATCCATGAAATATTGGTCAGTAGTTGTGTATTGACTATTGACACACCGAAACACAACCGAACACAACACGTACAGCTTTGTGTACCTTGCACGTCGCACGTGCACTTTGCTGCCAGCAGCCTCGGGCCATCTGACCTTGGCGGGTCAAGTCCCCGAACATCCATCATCATTCAGAGCTATTTACCTCTTAGCTACAACATACGAAAATCGTACCACTGATGCCAATTATAAATGTATTTAGCATACGCTATACTTGAATAATATATCTAAATTAGATGTGAAGGGGATGTGGTGTATGCCATGTTAATACGAACATCGAAATAGCTTTATTTGTTCAAATGTGAAAAAATGTGGAACGTAAGCGAATCGTGAATCTGTCTTATTTTTTTTTTGTAGGAGGGGGAGGGGGGTAGGGGCTGTTATGTACTTTGTTGACTTCTCCTAGTTAGTTTAGGGCAGAGTAAATTGCGTCTCCCTTTAAATGGTGAATTTATAAGTTTTGATTACCCAAATCTTAAGAGACAAAACATCATTACAATATATCCACCCTACTTATTATATCTTAAAACTTCATAGTGGTATGTGTTGTCGGGGAACAATTTGCATGGTACACGTATGTGCATTGCACAATGCTATTCTTGTTCACTGTTTATTAGAACCAGGAATATAGAAGTAATGTGTCTCTCTTCAGGTACATTTACTGCGGAAGAAATACCCGAGGGCTGCTAGTCAAGCTCTGTGACCTATGTCCAGTATGATACATTAGTGAGACGCGGCCCTAGTATTTGCCTTATGAGCTATGGCCGAGGAAAATCTAAAGACAGTAATTTTATTTCAAAATTTGATACACATGTTATTTTTATTAAGTTTGCTTTGCGCACTTTGCCACTTGTATATGCATACAACTTGTGGAGAATAAAAAAAAACTTATACGGTTACAGGCTGCTGAGAGCAAGCCTAAAAAGCCTCACGCAAATCTGAATAAGGTCCCGTGTCTTAACCTTGGGCCACATCAATTCATCATTCAATATAGTTTTCAGATACTTGTTATTTACTCATTATTCAATGGTGAATGTTTAAAAGTTTCCGTTAGTGTTAAAGTCAGTGCATGATAGCCGGTGAAGTAGCTACCTTGATAATGATAAATGACTGATTAAAAAGGTTAGATCTCGATTTCACCACCGATAATCGTGATAGAAGTTATAACCCTTTCCCCCTCACCCATTGCATGTCCTCAGTATATAATGTTATAAATACTGGATGTTGTGTTAAGCGATTAATTTCACAATTATTATAACTTCCCAAATATCCGAGCACTCACACAGACTATGAAATATAAATTAATCTGGAAAGTGATCCACCATGCTTTCTTAATTCTCAATTGTTTAAATCAATTTCTTTCATTCAGAGTATAAATTATTGAAGTTTATGGAATGCTATGTGAATGACCATGTTGGTTTCTTAAATGTTGTCCCTGAATTAATAAATGTACTTACAAATAAAATTGACCCTCTCAGATTTATTGAACACGGTAAAGAACCGTTTCTAGCCTTAGTATACGTTTAAACGGAGAAAACAACCATATGACTAGAACAAGACCATGAACCAAATATTATGGACAAGTCCTCCATAACAGTCAAGTGGTAATCGAATATGTTATTATTGGAGCAAACGTATAACTGTAGGTAATATTTGGCCTCGAAATACTACGGTGCGTTGAGGCCAATTTTCATACACTCTGGTTGAAGGGACTGTGGAAACCTTGAGAATAAGATATACGTAACATATATGTAATTTTCTCCACGAAATTATCACTTAAAAGTAACCAGATTTTTATGTTGTTTGTTTCCGCATGCGTGTGTCACGTCTAAACAAAAACTCTGTTTGACAATTGTGTCGTTTTTTGTTGTCATTGCAACAAGGATGATAACAAATGTTTTTGTTTGTTTTGTTTATTTGACGTCAATCATTCAGATAAAAAAATGATTTATAAAGGAGGACCATGGGGTCAAACGACAAAAGAGCGTCTGCCAAAGGAGGGATTTTACCAACTCGGCACCTCCACCAAGGGCACCGGAACGCTGAGAAAATTTTGTTTTGTATACTTTTCGTACCGGAGCATTTTTTAAAGAATAATATTTACTGGTGGATATTGCTATTAAATTAGTTAATTCAAGCTCAAGGCCTGTTATTCTTATTGAGTTTTAAACAATGATCCCGCTTAATATGCATTTACCATCACCAGTCACCACACATCGTGGCTACCACAGTTACAGTCACTGAACTAAGTTAATAGACAGACAATGTGCCCATCAAATCAACCATAGATTCATAGTCATTACTCGTCATCGCAGGCGAGGCAATCTCCACCAATAGAGCACATACCATCGCGTTCTCGCCACGATCACGTACCGTTGAGCACGGTACCGCCTTGAGGGACCTTCCTGGCCTATAATACAACTACCAGGAAAAAGGGTCCTCCATATTCAAAAAGCTATTATTAATTGATAGTGTGATATATTTGAGGATTCAGTTTTTCTTGCCATGTATGTTATAAAACGCATTTACTAAACTTGTTCAATTATTAATGCGGTTTTACTGTTTAAAAAATTTAGTGAATGAGATCTTAGGCCAACAAAAATAATTAAATCCTTGCTCATTTAGTTTCGAAGCCAAGTCTCTTGCTTACACCATAATCTTTGCTTACACAGTGATTCGGCAATCTAAAACTATTCTGAAAATAATATTACAATCATTCCATACCTTTCTTAATAATATTAATCATTTTCTTTATCTGCAATATAGGAAATAAACCGATGGTTGTAGTATTTTCAAAACACTGGTATTTCCTCTTGTATAAACGTCAAACGAAGTCTGCCACCCGCTGTGGGTCTCACACCTTTTAGTTTTACCCAGGTAGTCGGTTACCTTCAGCAGCTGAGCACCGCTTATCCCACGTGTCACATAGTAAGCAACATATGAGGTACAACTGATCAAATACTGTCCCAGCTATTCTGAGTTTCTAAGGTGCTTGAATTCGGAGAAAGTAGAATCCATTTCGATTTACCTGAATTTTTTTAGTTTAGTATAGCTAAGCTCGATTTTGGTACTTATGGCAAACTTACTATTCCTGAAGCCAATGCAAAAATAAAACACTAATTCATCAGTGCAATTGCATGTTACAATGTGAAAAGACACGTTTTTATCTCTATATTACTGTGAGGTTTGGTTGCCAATCGCCTCCGCAGACTTCTAAATGCTTTACTCAGAAAACAGGAAAACTGACTACTTACTTGGGGACATTGAAAATGTATCAGCCAACAACATTCGTGAACTTCAACTTTTATACAATATTGTTTGCTATTTACTACAGTCCAAAATGGATCTTATGATGAACAAATTTGTGTTGTAAAACATAAATTACAGAATAAGTTTTAAATACGTACGTATGCTTTCACAGTTGGTTTACAAATAACAACTTGCAGTTCTCTCTTGCAGTCATCTCTGTGTGAGTACTCCTCGGTAGAAGTAGACTATACACTTGCCGAGATCACTGTCACTTACCCATCATCCATCATCCATCATCGTCCCAATAAGCCTCGTTAATAGCCAGCTACACTTAAGTAAACCATTATAATTAAAAGAAGTAACAGGATGTTATGATCATTGATTCATTTATAATGGATGTTATGTGCTTTCCTCCCTATCAGTCACCCAAGTTCGGACACTAAGTATAGCCTGCCACTGATGCGTCATGAAACCTTTAGCATCATAATCAGAGTATGCTCCTATTGAAGAGCGCCACACTGCCCCAAACCATACACTCTGTACTTTGATTGACAGATTATCATAATATTAGTTTAATCACTCAAATACTATTCTTGTGAAAAGAGAAAAAAATGATGCAGTTAAAAGGCATTTAAATGAACATTACAAGTTGATTACAGATTTCTAAAGTTGAATCTGGACTGTGAGAAATAATAGTATTCAAATTTATTTGCAAGATAATTTCTCTGTGTTAAACGTATAAGGTCAAACTTTGAGTGGTTCAAATTGCAAATTACCTTATGTGAGACTACTGGAGTAAATGACATTCTCATTTAATTTTAAGCTCCCTATCAATGTAACTAATCAGTTCAGATTCATACGGTGCAATCTTTCTCTGTGTGTAATTATGTTATAAATAATATCCTTATTACTGTCTACCTAATACAATACATAATATTTTCTTTTGTAAAGGTCTTAAAATTTAAGACAACAATTAAAGTTTTTAATTTTGTGTCTTGTTTGTGTGCATAGTAAAACAAATTATACATAATAAAATAACAATTTTTTTAAAACATGAACTTTGTATTCTATCTTTTACAGAGACTATTTATAGTATTCTGGGTTTTAGAATGGACACAAGAGACAGGAAAATACTTGACAATTTTTTTATATCGAGTATAATGGATAGTTGTACAAAACGTAAGTCAGAACATACGCAAATGCTATTTATCCGTCTCCAAAATGTGAGTGATTATGATGATCTCGTCGACCAGCGTTGAAAGTGTTTTACAGTTAAGTGTCCCGAGGCCACGACGCTTAGCCTATTTCTCAAGCCACGATGGCTCAATCTGGACAAGTCTAATGCTTTTCGAAGTTTCAATGATTATAGGGTATACACACTTTTTTCACTCTTCAAATTGTGGAAAGTGATGCTGATATATATTTTTATCTCGCACTCGTGTTTATAAACTCTATACCTATGCTCAGCAATATCTATTGTAGTATAGGTGGCCTCATGTTTCGTCTAGGTGGCCCATTGTCGAACAATATTTGAATCCTATAGACTAGAGCGATGTTTGAAGGAAAGGACTGGAGGAAGACCGCTTGTAATGTGGGGTTACTTCAGCTTCTGGGTTCATATCACGGCTTAGATGGGCGGTTTTGTTTTTACTTCTGAAATGGACTTAAATCCATCAATATTATAATGGGGAATAATGTGAACGGTGACTGTAAAAACATCGTAACTAAGGTGCACATAATATAGGCCATACATAGGTTTTATTATGTTCCACACTGAAAGTCAGTTCGTTCGACTTAATAGGTAGATAATGTATAATATTTATTCATGGTACTCGCTGTCCGATTTTATTTCTTGTTTTCCAATAAATTCTAATACTAGCTGAGAAAAGGTGAATTTACTATTGGGAAACAAGCCAAACTGTGTGCAGGGTTTTAACCACGCATGAAACATGGATTATTGCAATCGTCATTCATCCATTCACCCGTCATCCACTCACCTGTCACCCACTCATCGCATCCACTCATTAATCATCCACTCATCCATCATCCACTCGTCTCATCCACTCGTCTCATCCACTCACCTGTCATCCACTTATCTCATCCACTCACCCGTCATCCACTCATTAATCATCCACTCACCCATCACCCACTCATCGCATCCACTCACCCGTCATCCACTCATCTCTTCCACTCTTCCAAAACCCACTCATCGTCTTGACAGATATTATTCACCAGTCAAATCTAAGGAGATATTTTGTAATGCGAAAATATATCAAAGATGTTTTAGTAGACGGATGTTGTAATAGTCTTCCGCACCTTAAAATGATGGCAAAACCTGAACAAGCTTATGATCGTTGATATTTTATCATTATCATTGATAGTCGCTTCACAGTCACCGATAATGCGCCCACTTAGTCGACTGTGACACCGCAATCTTACATATCAAACTTCCTAGATACGTTTAATACAAATATCCGGTGCGAGGGAATATGCAATGTGCATGATCTAGGCAAGTTCAGTAAATATGGTGCAATCTTTCAGTTTTTATTTTTTAATCGTTAATCTAACGTCGTTTTCCTCTAAAATAAATTCCCAACTGTCTTCCCCTCTAAATACAGTTTCTAGCAGAATTAAAATGAAGCGTCAAGTAAACTTCCAAGGCATGTTTTGTGTACACAAACTGTTTTATCGATTCCAACGTTGTTGCCAAATAATCTAAACAAATCTATCTTCAAAATTTAAATTAGTTATAATTATTTGTTTTTTAAATTTTATTTAGACATCAATTTGAATGAATTTTGCTTATACAAAAGTTTATTTTCCTCTGAACATTATGATTGTATTAATTAAACCGCTCCAATTGCAGGGTCATGCAGTAACATGTGCCTTGCAATAATTGTTATCATGAGAGTAATGAGTCTACTTTCATCACTAAAACGTTCTCATCAAGACTGTGACAGTCGCGAGGTGGTAGCCGGGGTCGGCAGGGGCGCGCGTTGAGCAGATTATGGCCGTGGTCGCTGCTTTCAAAGCTCGGATCTTGGTAAGGGCGTGAAGTGTCATTTGTGGTTGGTTGTCTACATACGGGCCCGTTGTATCAAGATTGTTGGCTGAAGCCGGAGTGCAGACTTGGGACGTGTCTGGAAGATTCTAGATCTCGGTCTCGGTCTTGATCTTGATCTTGAGTGAACTAGTTCTTCCACGAAATGTTGTTTTCGTGTGTGTGTTCGTAGTTTTCGCATTACTTGTTGGTATTATGTCAATACCGAAACAAACGAAGAAACATCAAAGAATTTGACACTTGCAGAAAACCTACTGATTATGATCTGACAGTATTATAAAATTCGTTTACTTAGATACTGTACTAGTTATTGTTACATTGACTCGTTACGACTCCAAGGAGAGATGCACTCGTATGTTGTTATTACTTAAACCCAACTTAAAAATTAGAAAAAATGGATATATTTTTTATTTTTGAACTTTTCAATGTATTGGCCATTATGTCATGTCTTTAATTGTACGTTCTATAGTAACACTTCCACAGACTTCTATATAATAAACACAACACCTGGAAAAGAAAGAGCGGTACACTCGTATAACATTCATAAGAAAATCCTGTTGATAAAACATAGCCATGAATTAGATGTATATATTTAGCTCTCATGACGTATTTATGGAGAACTTTGGTTTTAATTAATAATATACCTTTCTAGTAATTTTCTAGATTTAAATCTAATTAAAAAGAAACAAGAGCAAAACATGAAAATGACAGGAAATGGAACCAATTAAAAAGCCACCTACTGTTTCGCATCCTGGAACATTTATAGGATCTGAAAATAAAATAAACAAATTTAATAAAGGCTAGTCAAGGTGAGACAAGGTCACTGGATGTACGAGAGGTCATTAGGACGTTCAGTTAGACTACTAAATAATAACTATTAACAATGTATTTGCATGGATATTCTGATTACTTGGCAATCAAGATCTATCCTCTTACGTTGGTATTATATTTGCCTATCTTGCGTATGGTAGTTTGGTATAATTTATAAAAGAGTGCCTGAAATAATTTGAAAATAATGCGTAATTTTCTAAAGTAATTCAAACATATAGACATTTTATTTAGTATATAAGAACAAATTTATAAGACTTCGGTATAGAATTTTTGATAATATCGTCTTTATATAATCAACTTTTTGTTTGAAATATATGATATCAGAAAACGTACCCAACTCTGCACGTAAAATGCTTTAAGGGGCTATTACCCCCAAAAAATATTTTTACCACATAATCTATAGCATATTATTACACTAAAAGGACAGTTTAAAAAATTATGTCTTGTAAATGTGATTTTACACGTTTTTTTTTTAAGTTTTTGATCCAGAAATGTGCGAAAATTGGCGTTTTGGAAAATTTCCTAACTCAGCTTTAACCTGCCTCTTTTTTGTTCGACATAAAAACTAGATCTCATACCAATCTAAAATGGCCCTTTATAGCATCGTGTCTTGAAAATGTGCATATATATATGTATATTTTTTCGATATGACATCGCCGCCCCGCACCTATTTTCTATATAACCTCGCCGCCTCGCACCTTCAGCCGAGGCTATATAAGGCGGGCGCTGCGTGCTTGCCAACCACAGTGACTCAAACCTCCGTAGAGTCACAGTCAACCTTGAAAATGTCTGACGTAGTACAGACGAAACGTCGGTGGACGCCCAGGTTCTGCCCTGGTTCATCTTATTTTCGACGCGGTTTTACCCAAGATCCTTGTTTTTATCATATATATATATACACACTAAAATATGCAAAAATATGCATTCGAAAATCACACCCCTTCTTGGTGATCTGCATATTATTTTGACCGAACCACTTGCCCAAATTATAAAACAAAATGTTGAAGATTTACAGAAAAGGCTGTAGATCACGTCAATAATGGCATGGGTATAGTAGATAAATACATAGGCCTACTCCGTCCGATTGCGTTCATATTGTAAAACGAAGTAGAAAAAGTGCAAGACAAGAGTATAGATAAATAATTTGCTAGAGGTTATTTTGATTTTGTTTGTGGATCAAAATCGTCCAAGGTCACGGGACATAAAGATCGTCCCCATGTCATTTATTATGGGAGAATTTTGCCGATGGGACCTAGCTCGAAAAATATTAAGTTTGTCAATTTTTTTCGGGTCATGGTGGCCCCAATAATTTTTCTGTTTATTTCTAAATTCATAACTAGTTAGTTGAATGAAATATATTTTTTGAGTTTAGCGGGTGAATACCAGCTGAATGTTTCATGGAGAGTGAACATTGCACACATATTTTGTCCAAATCGAATGATACATTACAAAGAATTTAATTTAATTTTCCATAACTGAATGCATAAATCATCATTCCTAGCCGAGGTTTGCATTGGATTCAATCCGCCTCCCTTCATCTCTTCATCTTACGCCTTCTAATTATATTTCTTGTTCGTGCAACAACAAACATCTTGATTAAGCACCTGATTACGTCAAGTAAGATTAATTTACGACTGTAGCGCAAACTCATCACCGCACACGTTGTTGCTGTTTGCTGCTAAATATCAGACGACAGTCAAGAGTGTGTTTGTGATATTATCGTAGTTCATGAGCTAAATCACTCAATGTCCATCAAGTGCAGATAAATAGTAAATCTAAATTGGACTTCTGTTACGAATCAAATTAAATATGCAACAGAGTTTTGGTTCAATACATCATATCAATTGTATTGCTGAGTATAAATTTAAAGCCTTTTTTAATGTCATGCATCATAATAGTAGTTTATAGATATGTGTACCGAACTATTCTCCATAGAAGGAGATGAGACTTTATTAAGATTCTTACTCCCAAGTGCCAACCCTTGTTCTATGACCTTCGAACCTACTTATATGTTCATTCGTAAGTCCACATCTTTGGATACTGGAGAAGCCTATCTCGTCACTAGAATTTCAACCTTAAAGCCAAAATTGAAACTAAAAATAATAAGTTTGGGCTTAGACTATGGATGGAAGTGAAACTCTTGCAAACATGTTTAAGTGTGCACTTATGCAGATACACGGAATCAGATTTTTTATGACAATTGAGTTTGAAGCATAAAAATGGTTTCCAGAAACGAAACAACACACACGCAAGAAAAAACAACAAAACCAACACGAAAAATGTGACTCGTTTTAATAATAATTCTACATGGATTGTCTTTGATAGACGATGTATTTTTCTAAAAAAAAACAAATATCAAACAGGATTACATAAAGTTTGAAAAGCAACATCTTCAATCAACAAACCAATCATATTTCGTAAGATCATTCCAATCGATTCAGTCCAAAATAGTTATGGTTTCCCCTCCCAGCTCCTGTTGTACAGCCCACCCCATCTTTACTAATTATCTATAGTCCTTTCATGGGTACAAAGACTTACTTAGTCCATGTTGGCATGAAGAGGGTCGCACAACGCAGTCATATTGAGCGGCTCCCATGCATCCCGGCACTCTCACTACCCTGCACGAGAAAGTAGCCGACTCCTGGCGAGCGTGTCCACATCCCATGATGGGCTCACATCACATCAGGGCACCGCTCAAGTGTGCCTGCCCATCATCTCGTCGATTAGGATGGCGGTACCGTTAGCGTATAGTAATTTCGCTATCCGTTGTGCTCTGGTTTTGAGCTTGTGTCGTGCGCGTGCGCGCGCGAGTACCTCCCGGAAGTGCAAGTGTCACTGCTACCGGAAGACCAGCGTCCGGAAAATAACTGGAACTTTGCAGAGCGTTTCTTCCCGCTATGATCTTCCACAGATGACAATGACATTGAATTGTTTATTACATAAAACATTGTTAATATGCTAGCGTGAAAGGGAATGTGTGTTAAATGTGTTGACATTTGCGTTATGCGTATCCTATTTTTTTATGTATTGTCACCATTTACTTTAAAAATATATCAGGAGATAATAAAATACGATTTGAATAAAAAAGTGCCTTGGAAAATAGCCGTTATACGTCTCCTATTGCTCATCCTCTACAAATAAATCAAGAAAATAAATTCGTATGTAGTCTATACCCACTCAGTCACAGAACAGATTTTCAGTGGGTATAGTCGACCAAGCCAACCCTGACTGGCAAGGTGTAGGTTTTGCGCTTGCCATTCCTGTGACCCACTTACAAATACCAGGAATCACAGCTGATTGTGACGAATGTGTAGTATGTCAAGGAAGGACTTGCGATTTAACAATAAAGTTAGGATAAATTAAAACGTTAACATATTTTCCCCCTTTGCCATTAGACTATCGTGCCCAACCCTGAACAGTTACGGAATCTATAAATGAGAGCTCGTGAAAAAATTCATCGAGTCGAATATGGTGGTTGTCGATTGATAAAAATATTAATTGATACTTGACTTGAGTGATTTTGAATAATAACATATTAGTATAAAACTAAAAGTTTTACCACAAAAAAGAGATTGGGGTTACAATAATATGTTTTAACAATGCACCCAGATGGCTTATCTTGGGTTTTAGGCCTACCACATCACTGCTTATAAACTACGGTTACTATTGGCTGAAATGCGAAAGTAGCAGGTTGACATTTTAATGCGAAGTAGCTACATGTTCTCCAACGTAAAGTTTTTCAACCATAACAAAATACCGAAAAGTTTGTTTTGGAAGAAGAATTCACAATTTGTCTCATAGTTTTCTGTACAATGAGCTTGTAAAAATGTATTGGTGGCCCGTGTGCTGATGGGTTGTCGACCCCTCTCTTATAGCTTAGCCCCTGCTCAAAAGAAAGCTGCTTTAGAAAAGTACAGTATTTAGAGTTTTGACTCTTGCCTGATTGATGATGGAAGATAACGTGCATGAGCAAAATAAAATGCCAACTACGATCTAAGAAAAATGATGCATCCATTTTTAAAACTCCACCGACAGGCTTGATTATCAAAGTGAAAAGCCTCAATTATAAAATCAAATTGGAAATGTTATACGTATGAGCTTGAGCAAATGAAGGTATTAACTCACACTTTTGGATGTGCAAGAAGTAAATATTGTTAAGTTATTACCTTGATTATGTTACATACATCTTTGAACTTTCCCACCTGACATGGGGAATTATGCAACCCAAGTTCTAAACTGCAACAGAGAATGCCCTAAGTGAATCGAGAAATATTTGGTTTATGCAGGTCTAATACACAATTATTAGTATTTATAAAATACTTCATGTTCTAACTTATAACATTTTCTAAGTTGTTTTTTTGTTGCACTTGAATATCTTAAGGGGGCTATTAGCCCCAAAATTTATTTTTTGCTATACATAATCTATAGCATATAGTACTATACTAAAAAATAAATAAATAATATCTTGTAACTGTGATTTTACACAAAATTTTAAAGTTTTTTGATCCTGAAATTTGCGAAAATTCGCGTTTTGGAGAATTTCTTAAGTCGTCTTTAACCTGCTAATTTTTTGTTCCTCATATACTAGAGCATCGTACCAATATAAAAAGGTTTTTCTACAACATCGTGTCTGGAAACTATGCACAAACATACTCAATCACGCAAAAATAAGCATTCCAAAATCACACTCCTGGTGGATTCATGGTGGACAAAAAAAATCTGTTGCTTGTTGCTTCATAACAAGTTAACCTAAATGAAATATATTTTTTGAATTTACCGGGTGAATATCCCTTTAAGAAAAGAAAAATACAATTTCACTTGATCGAAAAACTTATTTTTATAACCTGTACAAAAATTAAACAATTATTGTTGTTTTCCATGTTTGTAGTGAAGCTTTGCGTTGAACAAAAGTGAAATTTACTTTCTACCATAAATGCTTGATATGTTGGTTAATATTAAGTGTGGTCCCCAGTAAAGCATAAATGCATCATAGAACCTTTGCCCTCTCTTTTAAACCTTTCAGTCCTGTGTCATTTAAATGTACATCAAATTTTAATTTATATCCGGCAAATGACAATTTTCAAATTTGACCCCATTTTTTCATTTTTTTGGTAAATAAAAATTAATGAATTTTTTACCCCATGTCAATGGGACAAATAGTGCCTTTTTAGAGAAGTTTTAAAATACATCTGCAAAAGGGGTGAAAATGGAAAAAATGGGGTTTGTCCCAGAAAAATAATATATTTCTAGAATTGTTATTATTTGAGAAACAAAAAAAGTAAAAATGCAAAACAAATTTCAGAAAAATCTAGTTCTTAGGAAAAGTCCTTCAAATTAATATTTAAAAGTTAAATTGAACTTTTATTCAGAATCCAAAATTTCCCAAAATTCGTTAAAAAATGTGATAAAATATTTTGAAAACATGAAAAATCTTATAAAAATATCTGGAATCAGATTTAATTCCTTAAAATTACTTAAATTCCACCATTTAATTCGGGACTGAAGTGTTAAAGTTCTTGTTTATGCATGCTTAAACGTACCCAACATGACGTACGTCATTTGAATATAGCCGACTATCATTATGATTTTGTTTACTATCGCAAAACAATATTTGATCATAATCCAAGATATCCAAGCAATCCAATGAATCCAAACCAACCTCCGACACTAGTGTCACCATGGTATAACCAACGGAGCAGTGACGCGCTATACATACGTGTATCCAGCAAGTTTTTTTTATTTATTTATTTTTGTAGGATGGTTTAATTTATTTGACTATTGTAACACGCGTGTGGGGCCGTGATAATGAAAGAAGGCTATAAAATACGTGAATAGCGTGGGATCGAACCCCCACGCCTTGATGTTTTCAGCTCATAAGTCCTCACACCTAGCCAGGATAGATTCAGGCAGCGGCCAGCGTTTCTCGCGGCTAGCATTCATTTGCTCTCACTATGCTAAACTTCCAGCGACTATTTAGATTAAATAAAAAGGGATTTGAAATATAATTTCGGTATTATAGGTTATACCTTAAAACTGTGATGTCATGACGAATGATTGAAATATAATCTTGTTAAGTTTGCATGGATTGAAATATTCACCTCTTTACCAGCTTCACGTTACACACCGCATGTGTACATAATATGCCATATAAATGACCCCCATTGACCACCGATAACGACTTTATGTAAAAAACTTAATTGTATATTTTCTGGAAATTGTACCGCACAATGTCCCGAAAACCGCATAATATTAATATTACGGTCGGCGGAAGAAGAAGAAGAAGAAGAAAGAAGAGAAGAAAAGAAGAAGAAGAAGAAGAGAAAGAAGAAGAAGAAAGAAAGGAAGAAGAAGAAGAAGAAGAAGAAGGGCAATAATAAGAAAACTTTTTTTTAATAAGCGAAATAGTTAGATAGTTGTTGTGTGTCGTTGTGAGGAATTGATGACAATCGTTTCGATTAGCTCCCCAGTTTCTAGATCAAGTATTTATTTAGTTTTTTAATACCTCTCTTTTGACCAAGCTAAAAGGGAGATGGGCTTAGTTTTCAATAAATAATACATTAGCGACGCTACTATCGTTATTACCATACCATAGAAAATTGCGAATATTTGTATGCATCTCTTTTTCTTCACACTTTATTGGTATAGTGACTGTTTGGTATAAGTAGAGACTCCTACAGTTCTAATAACATGGTGGATGTAACCTCCTTCATTGATTGCACTCACCGGTCAACACACAGCTGCATGATGGCTCCTTCCAATAACATAACTTGTCTCTTGTAAAGGTCAGCTGCAAGATTTAACACCGATTATTGATTGGATAACCATCAACTGTGTCTTGTTGTTAGATAACATTCCAGAGATATGGTTGGGTAACTATGGTCGTATTCACCACCAGAGCATTATGTTTGTTAGGCATTGTTAATTACAGAAACATTGTTATATATACTTTGCCTGGAATTTTTCACATATCTAACAAAATTGTTGGCATAGCTTATGATTCTAACTACCTATGTGTGCATCTTATGCCTACCTATCACACTCATTTGTTGCAAAACTTATTTTGCAAGCGTGAAACATATATATAATTATATATTATCAAATCATAAACGGTTAGGAGAAAGAAAGATACAAAATCGAATCTGACTAATTTTAGCTTGTTTTTTATTTGCTTTTATGTGTGTGTAATGCAACACAAGTACGGTTACAGGAGTGCTTAAAAGAGAGAGTTAAGCTACTTAATCGTCATAGACGATACGAGTAACATCGACTTTCTTGGTGGCGGCGCCGGGCTAGGCCTAACGCCACTAAAAACATTCTGCATGCAACATAAACGCATATCCATGGGACTTCGTGTTCGATTTTTATCTTGTGACGTGACACATTCACAGGCGGACAGACGGACAAAAAAGTGATGCTTATATGTAGCTTCACTCTTTAAAAATGAAGACTGCATTCTTATAGGTACAGACCACGTACATATAATAATTAAAATAAAGAATACATTTAGACGTGCCATGGAGATTGCATCCCACGTTCAAAAACTATTTTTATATATTAACAAAACACATCGTCACCTCAGAACTTATTTGTGCCATATCCACTTTTCGCTTTTTTGGAGTAGATGTTTTAACATTGTTGTTAGTGCTTATTGTGCTCATAAAAAAATAATATAGTCAAATATTTAAGCTTAAGCAGTGTTTTAGCAATGTCAGTTTGTTCCATATCCATCAGATGACACCATATCTTAGTGCTTATTTGTGCCATATCCAATTTACATATACTAACAAGTGGATGGCACAAATAAGTACTGAACCAATTATCTTGTTTGATGAAATTTTTTCTACATCAATAGGAAGTGTTAATTTACGCATGCCCTACAGTTAAAAAATATGAAATACCTTTCATCTAATTATTTGAAGGTAATTGCAGCAAAAATTGCTTAAATTCAAGCATAAACAATAAAATATTTAATTTTGTCTATTTGAGTCTTCATTGAAATAATTATTTATTTAAACCCCACAATAATTCAATCATAATAGTTGAGAACATTAATGGTTGGTGTTATTCTCTATTCCACAAACTTATCTCCACTTAAAATGAAAATTAGTGGATATGGCACACAAATTTTAATCAAGTTATCCATTAAGTTGAAAATCGTTGTGCAATATCTAAATGGAAGTGCTTATATTACGTATACCCTGAGGGTAAAAATAGCGATAAACATTTTAAATCAATCATATTTATTATTGTAAGAATATTGCAACAAAAATTTCTCAAATTCAACTATAAATCACGGTTTGGCGGCGAATCAAACATTCAAATCTCATTTTCTCCACTTTGGTAAAAGCGGATATGGCACAAATAAGTTCTGAGGTGACGACATGTCAATAATATATGTCAAATAGATACAAAGAGAGTTAACAATTTCTCATCTTTACTTTTGTTGCCCTCTTTGCATCTTTTTGACATATTATTGACATGAATTTTGTTTAATAAATAAACCAGTTTTTGAAAATGAGGGGTGCAATCTCCACGAAACGTCGAAATGATTTTTTTATTTTAATTATATGTGCATCATCTATACCTAAGAATGTCTTTAAATACATCATACGATCATGTAAGCCTTCACAATATATATATATATATATATATATATATATATTCTCTAAACTGTAGACTGCAAGCATAAAATGAACATGTGTTCAATGCCAAACTGAACCATATCCCAAACCATTTAAATCTGTAAGTTGAACACGATATAATAACGGGTGAGCCGGTGAAAGAAGGCTGGAGCGTCTCTCCTACAGAGCAGTCTAGTTTGTCTTCACAATCATCCAATCATCGATTAACTAAGTCTCTTAACCTTGTTTCATTCTGGACACCGTATAACGCTGATCGAATCTGATCGCCTCTGGCTTCTCCTAACCTGAGCATAATACGGTGCGTAGCCTATACATCACCTAATCTGACACTAGATAGGAGTTATTTTTAATGGGAGCTTTTGTGTTACGCTATAAGTTACTCTGCATTCTACGACAATATTTTAAAAAGCATGTGGGTTCTTAGAAAGTTATATCACAACCACATTACTCATTTGCTTAAAATATATCAAACAACAACAACAACAACAATTATAATAATAAATTATAATAATTATTATAATAATTTATTATTGTTATTAATATTATTGTTATGATTATTATTATTATTATTATTATTATTATTATTATTATTATTATTATTATTATTATTATTATTATTATTATTACTATTATATATAATAATATATAATTTTTTTTTTGAGAGTTAAGACAAAGTAATAATGTATATAATGTAGGTACACATGTTAGTACTTGACGTAAGTCCGTACAACAGGTTAGCTCCGGTTTTGACCGAGTTTCTTTGAAATACATTCAATAAAAAATAATAACAACAAAAACTGTGTTGAAATCGGTTTCTTGGGACATAATACCGCATCATGAGTGACGTATAAGCTAATTCAATTCTTCAAACCCTGACTCTTGTTAAACAATGTGGTATATAGGTAAGCCAAGCGTACGGATAACTTCATTCACTTGCTGCAATTTCTTGGTTGAAGTTATATTGATAACTTTCGATAATGGTTTATCTGAACTAATAAATTGCAATTAGGGAAAAATATAACAACAATATAGCCAGTAATACTGTGGTACTGAGTCATGTATATTGTTTCATCGTTCAATGAAACATTGTTTCGTTTAGCATAATATTCACATTTACATTTTCAGATAGCTCTTAGTTTGTGCATCAACATTTTATTTAGCTGCACCAAAAATACACATGTTAATGTTATTACTATCATCAATCACGGATTTATTTATGAGTAATCCCACGCTCTTAAAACTTGTTTGGTTTTTACGTGAATTTCATTAGTTGGAATTTAAGGACTAGACACTCAAAGATAAAACACATAATAAGTTAGATAAAATAAAAATAGTATAGACATATTTTTTCTTAAACCAATTATTTAAGATACTTCTTTTTGAAACCCCCCAATTACCCTTTACTATCGAGGCACCATCTTGTAGCCATCCTCCCTTGGCTTTTAGAACCATTAATAATATCCCGCCCCTGCTTCCTAGGGTCAAAGATCAGACCCAGGACCGAGGTTTCTATTGTTTGCAAATCACCTATTTATGGGGTTTTCTGTCCCTAATTTTCAATAATCAACTATGGTAATACGATACAACGCAACGGGCTTGCTATCAGGCATCGGCCAATAGGTTTATGGTTGTCAGTAATTGATACGGACCCCAAAGCTAAGCCTTCCAGTTCCAGGTAAGGTTATACTTAAAAGTTTGCTTAGGAAATCTTCCCAGGTGTATTGACAATAGTAGTAGATCCATTTCTAATTTGGCGCAACACTCGGCTTGCTCTTATAGAACATATCTTCTCCCTCGCCTTAAATCACTTCAAAACTTGTGGACACTAATTCGGATTGCGAAGTTCCTACAAGATAAATTTGATTCCACAAAATCACAAACAAATATCACTTCCTTTTTCGTGAAGGTTTCTAGCTAACGATTTTAAACTCTGTTTTGAGAAAACTCAGATAGTGTCTTGTTTGAGATAAGGTTCTAGTTTTTCGTTACCGGAAGGACACGGTAAATATTCCGAGAGAAGTGTAAGCAAAAGCTGTTTAAAGCTATTTGCCTTCTCTCTGTGTGTCCGTTCGTCCGGTGCCGAGAGAGAAGATATTTGAGATCTACCCCGGCTGGCTGTAAGTGAGATGCCACAGCCACATACCTCAAGATCTTTTATTCCACGTCAACCTAAGACAACAGTCAACCCTAAAACTTCTTCACACAGCTGAAACTCGGAAACTCTTCACACTACCCCCGGATTGTCAAGTTTGTCGCCTTGCTAAATAGAACCACTACATGTTATTGTTTTACATATAGTGTTTAATCTTCAGTTTCTTTTTACCACGTTTATTAACAAATCAATGATAAATTACTTCATCACACCAGGGATTCTTTTTACACGTATCTCTTTTATTTATGTATTGAATTAATCGCTAAATACATCACGTTAAGCGTCCCTCATGTCACACGAACAGTATGAAACGCATAATATATTGATGCTCTCTAAAGTGAGAGTCAAACCAAGTCGATTGAATGGTTTGGTTTTCCTCATCTTTATTTTTAAAAGTACGGTGTGTTAAAACGTTTTAATTAAGGAAATATGAGTAAGTGAGTGCATTGTGTGAATATACGTGTGTGTGTGTGTGTGTCATTATGTGTGATCGTGCACTTGTCGATAATACACTGTATAACTTCTGCTGGTTAAAAAATATCAATTTCACAAAATGAAATAGCAACAAAATTAGTATTAAAGTAATGGTATTTTTTTAAACAGTATTAAAAACTGGTGCTGAAACGAAAGCTAGGCAAATGTTGGTTTAAAAGTAATTGACATCGTAGCAGCTCAAATGACGAGACCTTAATGTTTTCATAACAGTTTAGAAATGTTGTAGAGAATTAATCTTCTCTTCTTAAACATGTATAAAGTAGATCTACTCATTACGGTTTATTGAGTCGCAAACCCATATTTGAATAGTTTTAAGGCGGGTTGACAACCTAACCCGGAAAACAGTGGATTGGTGCATGACAAATTACCTCACAATCTGAAAAGTGAAGTAATTTACGAATTTACAATTTTTTCTCTCTTTGTTTTCTTTTTAAATCTTGGTTTTTGAATCACATGATTTTTTTCATATTAACAATATTATTTCATATTATTTTTTTCCGAATTTCTAACATTTAAATTTTCGGTACCTACTCTTAAAAAGTCAACGACTTATTAATTTGTGAAAATACCGGGATAGATAGAAATAAACTTAATTCATTTGTACAAATTGGAAGAAATATTTTAGAAAATTTGACAATTCAAATAATTATAATTTATACCTTTGATAGACGCGTATTTTTTATTTTTAGCCTGCATTGTCCTATACCAGCAAAGCTCATGTCAAAGATAAAAGCGACATTGTCGAAACGTCAGGGTAGACGGGGTCAGTGCAAGCTTAATTTATCGTGATGAATCGCGTGACGCTATACAAAGAATACATACTATACATATAATAGTGATTAATGAAGGTAAATGGCTTTTTATAAAATGACTGTCAGAGTTTGCTCTTTACAACTTCGAGAATGGGAAGGTATTTATTAGGTCTATTCAAATGGGAGTACGTACGTAGTGATTGCATGAAGAGTTAGTAGTAAAACCTAGCGAGCAACTAATCTAGACATCTCTTCATATAATTGTCTTTTGAGCTTTGTGTATTATACTTTATAAATGGAACTAAATTACCATGTAGTAGTTATACATTTTCCAAGTATGATTATTGTATTTAATTAAGTGTGAAACCAACAAATTATATTGAATATTACCTTAATTAGAATTTAACAAAATCAAAAGCAGGTGGATAAGGGATGATATTTCAATTTTGTATTCCTTGATTTCAAAGAAATACGTAAGAAACGCATCAATTACTTCAGAGCATCGGGCAGAACACTATTTCTATTTCTGAATCATGTTGAAGAATTAAAATTGTTATACAGCAAGTTATAGGCCCACATATTACTAACATATTTTCATTCTTGAGGTTATGAAAAGAAATCACTCACAAAGTAGCCACTATAAAAGTACAGCAAGCGTATTGTGTGGGTAGGGCCTACTTGAACGTACTCTAATCGACGCTACTTGGAATAATACAAGTTGGCGGTTAGCTCGTCGTAGCAAAATCTCGTCGGGAGATTGAAAGTAGAAAGAAAACAAAGCCTTTCTAAGTTTCGTGCGGGGGTCTAGAACGTTTGTGAGTCGTGTGTCCTGGATATAGAAGGCATATTATTGAAAATTTGCCATCTCATCAGAGATGAGGTTGAGTGTGGGTATTGCACTCAAGAGGAGTGAGGATACTCCATGCATCTAGCTGTCCCTTGTTGAGTGAGTCAGTGAGGCCGACGATTGTTCGCGGGTAGCTCGACGAAGTGGCATGCAGACATTCCTTATTCCTCTCCGCCACGGATTGTAATTGTATCTTAATGAATGGCCCCACGTGCTGCCTATTAGGGTACTGTACTGATGACCATTACAAGTGCGAAGGTACCAACTATACCAAGTGACCAAAGAAAATGGGAGGTAATACCGGCTCCATATAACATCTTGTAACGATTGTTCGCGGGTAACTCGACGAACTGGCATGCAGACATTCCTTATTCCTCTCCGACGCGTATTGTAATTGTGTCTTAATGAATGGCCCCACGTGCTGCCTATTAGGGTACTGTACTGATGACCATTACAAGTGCGAAGGTACCAACTATACCAAGTGACCAAAGAAAATGGGAGGTAATACCGGCTCCATATAACATCTTGTAACGATTGTTCGCGGGTAACTCGACGAACTGGCATGCAGACATTCCTTATTCCTCTCCGACGCGTATTGTAATTGTGTCTTAATGAATGGCCCCACGTGCTGCCTATTAGGGTACTGTACTGATGACCATTACAAGTGCGAAGGTACCAACTACCAACTACACCAGGTAACCAAAGAAAATGGGAGGTAATAACAATTCATCAGAGGCTATGAAGAAATGGGTTCCCCCATATAACATCTTGTAACGACTGTTTCTACAATATAGCTGGTTGTACAGGAAATGACACAGCTTTCTGCAAAGATGGGGAATTACATGATTCAACATCGTTATCAAGTTTAGCCCTACGGTCACACCACGTAGACGTAGCATTTCGAGATAGACGTATAATCCACCTTCTGTTCAGGTTAATATGTGTTTTTTGATTTTGTGGATTCCTTTCATAGAAACACAGATTGAGTTAAAATAAATTTGTGTTTGTCTATAGAAAACTTTTCCAGTGAAACCTTACCCCCCTTTATGTCCAAGGAGTAAATCATATGACTCAAACCCTTTCGCGACTTATTTTAAATTGAGCTTATAGATAACTTGCTGCTAATGTGAATTAGAATTACTTTCTTGCGACGTGTAAAGTGAATGTACACATCACATGTTAAAATATAACATTTGAGATATATTTTAATCTTATCTTTCCATTTACAAAGTCAACACGTTCTAGCAATGAGCGTACGTTATTATTACACATCCGTCAACGCACTTACATCAGAAGACAGCTTTTGACTTTTCAAAACAATAATACAATAACATTTGCATGAATTCGGAACAATGCTAACCAGACCGTGATGTATTAGCTATCGTAACGTTTTGTCTTCGCTAGGAGACGACAGCCGGCGGCGAGTTTCTCTTCTTCTGTAGCGAGTGCAGCTTCATGCATCGCTTCTCATTCCTCCGGCAAATTACGCTCATTTGTCAGCTTCGCAACGCGTGCCACTAGGAAAATACAAACAGCTGGAGGATTCTTTGTTAGAAAATCACCAAAGTTACAGTCATAAATGTTATGATGTTTGTTTAACCGAGCAGCAATTTACAAGAAAGAGCAAATTTAGCTGCGAGAATAATTCAAAAGAATGGATGGTTTTAACTGTCAAAGAATTGTTTATGAATGTTACATAAATTAGGAATGATTTTTGTTAATTATATTAAACGATATATGCAGTTTACTTACGTGTTAACAATTAGTAAATATAATTATAACAATGTGATTACTTAAAATCAGTTTAGCGTCAAGTAAGTGAAATAATAATAATATAGAAATCTTCTTTTCATATGCCCGCATTTTTGGCATACTCGGCCATCATGCTTTTTCTGGTTTTCCAGTATAGAGACAGACTTCTTTTTTCCTCATAGTTCATGCCAAGTGGAAGGGCATCCATAACATCTTTCATCAGATGCTCTGTTCTGTTCTTTCCCTTCCACATAGACTGCAAGTACTGCCATCGGTGATTCCTATTCGATGTAGGTGCTTTCCGAGCAGATCATGTCCTGTTTGAAAAATAACCTTTACTTGGGGTGTCGTCTGGCGGTGACTGGCTCAGCACAGGGATATTCGGGAAGTCGCGAAGAAAATGTCAAGGGTTATTTTGAAGAATCCTATAGTATAAATGTTATGACTGAGGAACACCTTCAGTCAGTATATTGCTGGTTGGCTCCATAGCAGCGTCCCAAACTATAGGCTACAGTACCACGTGTGGAAGCGTTGAGCCACCTCCCTCGGTTTACTCGGGTTAATTTAACTGCCTCGTTCAGAATATACGAGCTCTACTCAAAACTATGTAAGAGTTTACGTTTCGTCATTAAAACGTTCGATTTGAGAGTCCCGCTCGAACACTCACTCGGCATACTCAAGACCTACGAAACTACTATCTGGAATGTTGGCCTAGAGCAAATAGCAAGCGAGTAATGATTGTGTGTACTCGTTCATTTGTGCTCGTGTCATAAGATGTCACTGAGCATATTTACACAGCGAGACCAGATAAGTGTTAATGTATACTTGTCGGAAGAGATAATCGAACTCTTATCTTTAAACATTGTTAAAGAACAATTATTGTCTCTACTTTCATAATAAAACATCAATGAAACATTTACGTTTGACAAACAAAAGAAAAGCACTGATAACAGTTTCAGCAAAATCATCCTTTTGTTATCAATTCGCATACAAATAATTGTTTTAGTTTTATAGTTTTGTTATGAGTCCTTATTTTTTTTCACTTTAACTATACCGGTAAACATTTAATTATTATAATTATTAATTATAGGCAGATTTTGCGTCTTAACGCTAGGACAATGGAATCTTGACAAAATTCGTGGGTTGCGCTTTAGATGAACTGCATACTAATTGTGAATTGCCATAACTGCAAATTTTACATCACTGTTCTATAATGAGCAGAACACTTTAGAAACAATATGAAATAATTCAAAATTTAACAGGCATGGTGTGGAAAGGCTTAATCGTCTTTACATCATACGAGTAAGTTAGCTCCACATATTTATTACCTTTTCATTGCATAGTAGAAGTAAATTATATTTACACAGTTTGGTGACGTTGTGATACGTTGTGAACTTAAGGCATGTATCATTTAATATATTCAATGAATGTTGTATACTGTTAGTTATTAATGAACAACTACACTCTACACTTTAAAAACAATAAACCGTATTCTATAAAAAAAAAAAACATCGAATCTCTAACGGCAGTGCCATATCCTAAGCTTGCACAACAATATAAACAGCGAGTTTCGAGTCTTATAGATACAAATTATTCATAAATAATTCCAATCGTCCTGAATTAAAATCAGCTCTAGTATACCTAACAATATACAATCAATCCACTTGTATTAAAGCGTGAAGATGTATTCGAGACCAATACGAATAGAACGTGCCAGCATCAGCAATTTCGTTAAGTCACTGTGTATCCATAGATGACTGTTCCCATATATAGTGCACATTGTGTGGGAAGCTCCTTCTTAATACAATTTTCAACAGTTAATAGAAACTAAGCCTTCAAGCAATGGAGCAAAGACTTAAGCATCGATATGGTTATATTGTGGGCGTCGGTGCACAGCAATCATGCCACAACAGTAGTCATGTCAGCAACAATCATATAGACAATAAACAACAAGAAGCTATTCTACTGGACATAACTGCTATTGCCCTGAAGTTCGTTGTCACCGCCAGGGCTAGCTCCACCCCTCCACCCACACACAAACCTCCACCTCAAAGAGGCTTCCCATCTTCTCACCTACAGACATCAATCACCCGGCATAGCGCGGTCTACACAGTTTATTGGTACCACAGACGCAATTTACAGAATATAGTGTACACAAATGTACAGAATGCACAACTGTACTGTTACATGCAATAATGTGGCGAGTATGTCCAGCCAATAGGCCTGCAACATTGTGGTTAGTAGGAGGTTATGATTAACAAAGTTGTATGTGTCGTGTGATGGACAATTTGTTGTAAACAAATCAAGTCCTTATTTCCAACTCATGGTAGATAAGAGTGATTGGCTAAAATCCACTTGATACTTCGATTATGACAGCGACATGGAGAGAGCATCGGAAGGCTGAGCCGGAGGTTCTGGGTTCGATCCCCAGCCGGGAAAATTGTTTTAGACAATATTACGAAACATCCATTCAGATGTATAATGCAACTACAATTCAGATTTCAGAGATCAAAATGTACCCGTCCTGATGGTCTAGTGGTTAAGACGCCTGTCTGGAATGCGGGAGATCCGTGGTTCGATTCCCGGTTGGGGCGGACTTTTTTTAATTTCTGAATTGTAGTAAATAATAACGACTTTTGTGTTTTAAAATCCTTTAATTAACATAATATACTTTGTAGAACTTATTTGGATCTGGAAATAGTTTCAAACTCATTAGTGTGTAACTGTTCATTATAGATACAAACATATTTATACACCTATAGTACTTTATATTTTTTAATGGAACGCGAATACATAATAACTCGATCCATTATTATGAGACGTCCGTGTAAACTTACTCATACAAGCAACTTTATATTGTAGTTGTAGTGTAAGGTGATATAATTTAGGCGCTTGTACCTATTCCCATGTCCAGAGGCCTTTGAAAATTACGCACTTCTATAACAACACAATAGATGGACTTGATTTCTGTTATATACACAAGCCAACGAGGGTGACGTTTTTTATTCTCCTAAACGTTGAGCGTAGCTTTAACAAATTGCGTTTCGAATTGACCTACATGAATGGAAAATTGCCAATGTTTTGTTTATTCTTAGTCTTAATTTATTCGTTGTGGTACATGGCTGTGCACTGGAATATTGTTTTGGCAATATAAAATTGCCACCAGGTTTTATAAATATAAATATAACGAAGGCTATATCTGATGTAACGCAACATCTTTCATAATTAGTTAGTAGCATCATATTATCAGTGTTGGGGAGTACCTAGATACATGTATCTAAACACTGTATCTGCATACATTAATTAAGTGTACCTTTACCTATACCTAGATACAAATGCAAAATTGTACCTGTACCTGTATCTAGATCATTTTTATTGTGCATCTCCAGCAAGTTCAGATACAAAGGTACAAGATACTTTCTGTCAAATTACTTAAATTTTTATTGTAGACCCTACATTGTTAATAAAATTCTTAATTTTGATTTATTTTGTCACAACCGTTAGATCATAATGCACCACTTAGACTAGAGGATATGGGGATCGAAGAAAATGCCATGCTGGTCAGAGCCAGCCACTGGTAGGGGGAGGGAAAGGGGAAGTTTTTCACGCCACTGGCCAGAACTCGCCTCTAGTTTCGGGGAGGGATATATATTCTTCCATTTTGGCACAAAACTATCTCTGTGCCGATGGAAACTACAAAAATTAATATGGAAAACATTTAACCTCGTGTATGTCTAGGTCTACAATCACAAGGGTATAATAATGACTGTCCACGCATTGTTATTTTGTAATCATTTTTTCATTTACATATTGTCCCTTTACCCGTCATATTCCTTGTCATCTTATCAGTTATCGTATTCATATTATAATTAATATAAGTATTTAGTTTTCGTTATTTATTTTTAAAAGTACATATGTACCTATCTGCTAGGTACTTTACTAAGTATCTTGTATCTTCACCTAGATACATATTGAAAAATGTACATTTACCTCTATCTAGATCCATTTGAGCCAAAATCTATACCTATACCTAGATACTTACAAAAAGTATCTTGACCAACACTGCATATTAGATATCAAAATACCGCATCAAGTTAAAAAATGTTGATAGGTTTTGAAATCAACCTCATTTTAATTATTGTTTAATTTTAATGAAGCTTCATATTTAATTGCTTTCTAGTTTTTGCATTATAATGTATATTTTTGCTGTCTTCTGCATTGAGATAAACATTTTCTACAACTTATAGTATGAAAATTAAAAATTCACTCAAATCACATAAATTCCGCGCGTATTTTACGCATGCAGCCCCCCATCACTTCTGTAATCTTTGTTATAGTAGGTGATGGCTCATTTTGGTGAGGAATTTCTCCAGCCAAGCAGCCCACCCAATAACATTTCGATTAGCCATGTAGAAGAGCGCAATAAAATCGCATGGGGGCGAAAACAAATATGGTTTCCTTGACAGCAAAACAAAGACCGGGTTATGCATATGCCCATAAATCTCTTTCTCCCCCTCCCCCCTCTCTCTCTCTCACTCCGCATGGATTCTTCTGTCTTCTCTTCTAACACACTTTCCGTTGTTTCTCTCCAATCCTTCCGTTGCTTTGCTTTTCTTCTGTTTCCAAAACACTCGCGAGAATGATACAGTCTTACGTAAAAGTTGTAGCTTTTCTTTCCTGGTTCATATTGCGTGGCAGCCGCCAGGCATACCTCTAGCTAGACCCAGCTATTAATATAATTTCTTGACTATTAATTAATATTTAATTATGCTAAATCAAAACAATAATTGGTATTTCCATGATTGTAAGTATTATTAGAAGTTTAGAATTTGCATAAATCATAAACTTAATAAATCAATAACAGATTTTATTATATTGCTATTGTATTATTTTTATTGCAATTTAGACGTTTAGGACTGAGAAATCGACCAGCTTTTCAGCTGTCATAGCAATGGGGCAAGTAATTCATGGTTTAATATTCTACGTTGAAAATCAGGTATTTTAGTAGAGTGGGTAGGCAATAAATACTTCTATTTAATTTATAATCTATTTATTTGAACAGGTGAACACATACAGGTGTTCACCTGACACAGGAACACACACACACATACACACAGGAAATATTTTTGATCACAAATATATTCAATATTACAAAGAGAGCAGGGAATGGATATTTTAACATCCATCTTGCCATCACATCATTTTTCTCACAGATGTTAATATTCTTAATATACAACACCATAAGTTTATTCATTTGCGACATATTGTTATCATATTTTGTACTTAAAACCAAATACGTATGTGGGCCTACACACCCTGGAGAATCAGTGGGGCTGCTTATTGCTATAAGCATCTCATATTTCGGATACTGCTTGCTAACTATTGCAGTGACGAGCAAACAATAAGGTACAAGTGACTCCCCGATTGCGAGAAGACAAACTAAATTAATTGATTTGATGCATATTTATTATTAGGATTGCAATATCGACATTATTTATATTAGTTTCATGACAACGGTTTTTTTAAATTTAAGTATTGGTTATTATTATCCTGGTATTAATTTCCTTCTGATTCCTAACATCTTATGTTGTATTCTTATTGGGGCATCACGACTAAATCAACCTTCCATTATCGCTGATCTAAACTAGATTGCCTAATATGTAAAGTTAATCATTATTACTAACCAAGCTAACATTATACTATAACATCAGAACTAATTGGGTACTCATTTTGAAAGTTTTCTTTATTGTTATGAACGTTATTTGAATGAGAGCTTAAACTTGCAATAGTATAGTAGATATTTGAAATAAAATATCCTACCTCACTCTCACATAACGTAGCCAAACGATCTTCCAGGACATAACTTAAAAGGATATAAACGATTATGTATCCTCTAATAAGGAATTCCTATTAACCTGATACGCAAGGAAGTGTCCAGTAGCATTCCAAGCTAGGCCCAATGTCCAATAAAGACTTTTAGTAATGGTTGTACCCTGTGACAGCTCGACCACTTGGCTGGCCCTCCCAGAAAGGAGCCTGGTTAAGATTTGATTACTACATCTGATAGCAGGCTCCGAGTTGATGGCAGTGTCTCCTCCTAGCTTCTGTTTTGCTTTGAAAACTATTTTCTACTAACTAATAACTTGGAAGGAAATAAAAATGTTTTGGTGTCTCAGTGGCCTGCCTTATGAAACGTGCGGCGCATCATTCAAACGAGTTGGACCAAGCATGGACGAAGAAATTCTAATAAAGACGTGATTATATATTCAGATGGGTAATACTACATTGGTGTATGTAAAGCCAAGGGAATGCCTTTCTATAGACGGTGGACTGCGTTCCACACGCACACGCACGCGCGCACTCGCACTCGCACTCACACACACAAAGTGCACACACATTGATATGGTTAATAATAATTAATTGTGTGGTAGGTATCTTTTTACATCTATCAACCAGTTATTTCAAATTAGTTATAAAATCATACATTGCATTCAATTTCACTTTCAATTATAATAATCAACTTCAACTAGTACAGGTTTAAACGTGCTGCTAGGCGTAAAGGAAGATGGCAGGGTCACCAAAAACATTCTGTATCATCTTGTTGATGCGCAATGTTAACAAAAGTCACATTCTAGTTTTATCGTGAGATGTGACACACGCGCAGATGGAAGTATAGAAAAGTGATGCATTTAGGGGTACTTCGCTCCTTAATTATCCATGAATATGATGTAAACCAATATTTAGCCAACTTTCAATTTTAAAATAATCTACAACTAAATAGTATTTTGCTATAGAGAATATTTCCACGGACGTATGTTTGTAATTGTAGATGTAGCTGAGTATCATTACTCGCCACATCCAAGTAGCTTTGTAAAATGATATTTAGCAGTTGTGATTGTTTATTACAAGCCAGAGCTTTATTGTATAATAAATTGAATCATATTGCGATTCAGAAGTATACTAATTTTGTTGCAGAGCTAACACATGAAAACCGGTCGTGCCAGAGGTTGATTACATTATGTAGCCAACTGAAATCTTAGGAACATAAAATGTTTACGAAATGTGTTAAGATTTATAAATAGGTTTGAAATACAATAAACACTATGATAAATGGAGTATTTTGGGGTTGAAGTTTATTCCCAATCTAACATACTCTGGCTGTCGGCCTATTGTGATCATTATATAATTATTCAAACTTTATTTTAAAAATATGTTAAAAACTACAAGTGAGTTATCACATAAGAGATGATTAAATTTTACTACGCTCAGAACATTACACACTTTGATGGGGCAGAATCGTTTTTTATCAGCTGTAGTTAATTGTCAAAGGGTAAGACAGGCCAAGCACTTTTCGTGTCACATTAATTCAGTACATCATTTAAAAATGTTCGAAGTCATTGGGTTGATGATTTAGTTTGAGTGGACTGCTGATGTCATATGTGTGCGCGACTGAACACCTAGCAACCCCCATCCAGCCATGAGTTAGCACATCATGGCTTTCAACTGACGCCGTTGTTCTTACGTCGTCAGGATTGTGACAATGTGCTATAGCTAATAGTTGACGTAACATTCTTTCATGAGCGATTATTTTAACTTGATACCTGAGATGTTCCGTACAAAAACCTTGCATGTGAGAAAAAACGTTGTGTTTGATAGTATATGTGTTAATATCTTTTAAAATTCATATCGCACTTTGCAAATGAATAGATTGGAGAACGCAATCACCGTACGATCCGGAATATTTCAAAAATATTGAAGGGTACTTTTTTAAAATTTATATTACACAAGGCAAATTTCGCTATATGGCCCTAAATATTTTACTGCGATGATTTGGAAAGAATATAATTTTATAAAGTTTCAAACATAAATATGACGAGTACAATTTGATTTTTATGTTGATATTCACTACTAGCGATTACTTATGACCTGAATTTTTATGTTTTTTATGTAATAAAAGTCCAAGATTGCTCTATTTTTTTGCAACCTGTTGGCATTTTCATAGAATCATATTCATCATTGCAGAACCAACCCGGCGCCTCCACCAACTACATGCTTGCTTGAAACAACACGTTACAGCGCACATGTGTTAATGTTATCGAAAGACATGACACAATCAACTACATTGAGTATTAGACGAGTTTGACAAGTTCTATTACTTCATATTGCAGAACCAACCCGGCCTCCACCACTACATTGCTTGAAACAACCTGCACCCCAACATTGTATAATTATCGAGAAGACTGACTACAACCTAACTTAAATGTTATCGAGAAGGACATGATAATACTACATTCTCTTATAGACTCAGTTGACAAGTCTCTCATATTTACATGCGAACCACCGCCCCACCAACTAATTCAGCTGAACAACACACGTGAAACCAATGGTAATTATGAAACACTGACTACATTCTACATTGGACGATTAGCTCTCATTTCATTCTTTCACATCAACCGCGACACCGGCCCCACACTATGCTTGCTTAAACAACACGTTAACGACGAACATGGTTTAAATGTTATCGTAAAGGATGACTACAACCTACCTGGACGTCTGTATTAGATCAGTTTGACAAGTTGCTCTCATCTTTCATTGCGAAGCAACACCGGCGCCCCACCAACTACTTTGAAACAACACGTTAACGACGCAACATGTGTTAAATGTTATCGAGAAGGACATGAACTACATGCACTCAACTTGGACGCGTCTGTAGTACACTTCGGTTTCGACAAGTTGCTCTCATTTATCATTACGACAACCACGCTCACCAATCAGGGCTGAAAAACCTTAAACACGAACCGTTTATATAGACACGGCACAATTACTCATTGGACATGTATAACAATTGACAATTCCTTCATTATCAAGAACAAGTGACCTCAAACTCATGTTTAAAACAGGCAGACGCACTTCACACTACACTGAAGACATGCTGAAACAACACTAACGGACAACATCTTTTAATTTTCAGAAGGACATCTCTCACATTCAAACGAACCGCCTTACAACTGGTTTACAATTCTTCACTGACACCACATGGTAAACTACCTCGAGACACTACTCAACACACTGTCTTATTAACTCGAGTTGACAAGTGCTCTCATTATTATCTGAAACACCGGCACCCAACCAACTCTGCAGCTGAACATACACCTGAACGGCAATTTTATTATCGAAAGGCATGACTAACGACACCACTGACCGTATGATTAGACTGAATTACACAAGTAACTAGCTTCATATGAACCAATGCCACGAAGGACATCTAAAAACTAACGACGACGTCTTATTTAATGGAAGTTCCTACTACATTCAAACCAACCTTGGCTCCTATTAACCAGTTGACATTCTCATTTTCATCTTGAAACCTGCACTCAATCACTTTAATATTATTCGAAGGAACATCTACATATCAGAGAACTACACCTACATTGACGTCTGTTTAGACAAGTTGACTCCATATCGTTCATTGCATAACCAACCGGGCACTCCCATAACTTGCTTGAAACACACGACGCAAATTGTTAATGTACAAGGAAATGACTTATCAATACTAGGACTCTATAACCTCGATTGACGTTTTTATTATCGAGTTCACAACTAACCTCCTTCCATTGCAACCCGCTTGCAACCACACACTCAGCTTGTTCAATACATTATCGACAAATGTACATACGAATGGAGGACTATTGACTCATACGACAATTGCTCGTAATTTCATCATTCAGAGACACCGGCCCCATTACATGCTGCTTGAAAACACTAACGCCCAACATGTGTTAATACACACGAAGACAACTACTTAAACTTACGGTCTGATTAGACCATTTGCAACTTGTCCTCATTTACTTGCAACCACCGGCCTCCAACTAATGTAGCTTGAAATCATTCACTAACAGAACAACCTGGTTAAGTTACGAGAAGCTACTGAACACACCTACACGGACCTGTTTAATTATGACAAGTTGTCTCATCATTCATCATTGGAACCCCGGGCCCCAACAATGGCTTAAACACCGTTAAGTCACATGTGAAATCACGAGGCAGACTACATCAACTACATGACGCTTGTATTAATTAGTGACAAGTTTTCATTTTCATAACAACACCACAACCTCCCAACACTCATTGAAGACGACGCACTGTTAAATGTTATTGAAACACTCAACCAAATTGAGCTCTTTAGACAGTTGACAATCTCATTAATTCATCATAGACACCGCTCCACCACTACTGCTTGATTAAACCACGTAAGCCAACATGTTTAATGCAAACACGCTACACAACTCACTTGACAGACTAACGATACAGTGCTTCATATTACATGCATACAAACCACACTTACCTACATGTTTTAAAACATTAAGACCATGTTAAATTAGAAACGGACAGCTCATAACCTACAGCTATTAAAACGATTGCAACGTCTACATTTATCAGAGAACAACCACACTCCAACTAAGTGCTTAAAAACGTTAAACCTAACAGTGTTAAATATCAGAAGACTGCCCACCTACACTGAGCTCTGATAACCGGTTTGACAATGCATTTTATTTATCTTAGAAACATACGCCCACAACATCTAGCTTGAACACTTTAACTCGAGTTGAAGTTGCTCATTCAATTTATCATCACTACACGCGGCGCCTCACCGACTGACATGCTTCATTGACACGCAAACACGTCGACCACCACATGCTGTTGAACAGTCGAAGAAGGAACATGGTAAATTCATACTTGGACAACCCGTACCTCATTGACTCGTTTGACAAGTTGTCTGCATTCTTCATTCATTGCAGAACCAACCCGGCGCCTCCACCAACTACATGCTTGCTTGAAACAACACGTTAACGACGCAACATGTGTTAAATGTTATCGAGAAGGACATGACTACATCATACCTTGACCGTTGAGATCGGTTTCAATTAGACCTCATTATTCATTGCACCATCGATCACCATTAACCAAACCGCCTCACCAACACATGTTGCTTGAAACAAAGTAAAGACGCAACAGTGTTAATTGACGTGAAAGGTCATGACTACAACCTACACTTGGACGTCTGTATTAGACTCGGTTTGACAAAGTTGCTTATTCAATTCAACATGCAACATGCAATCCGCCTCGAAGCAACACATGCTAACTTGAAACGCAGCTTAAGACCGCTAACAGTGTTTTTAAGCTTGACTTTCAAACCTACCACTGCGACGCCCCCTAAGACCAGTTAACAATTGACATCCATCATGTGTTAAATGTATCGAAAGAACACCACGCCTCAGCCAACTATTAGACTCGAGTTGACAAGTTGCTCTCATTCATTCACATTGTAACACCCGGCTCTCCACCAACTGACTAGATGAACCAACATTGACGACGCACATTTGTTAATGTTATCGAGAAGTACTCACTCATTAACTCACTTGAGACGTCTTATCGATCGGTTCAAGCTCTCATTCTACTATGAAACCAACCCGCCCACCACATTGCTTAAATTGACAACAGGAAGAGAAGGACATGACTACATCAACCTACACTTGGACGCGTCTGTATTAGACTCGAGTTTGACAAGTTGCTCTCATTCATTTCATCATTGCAGAACCAACCCGGCGCCTCCACCAACTACATGCTAGCTTGAAACAACACGTGAACACGAACATGAATTAAATGTTACAGAAGACATGACCCAAACTCGGTTGACAACGTTGACTGCTTATATTACATTGCGACCACCCGCTCATCTTCATTCCTTAAACAACATTAAACCAACAGCTAACATACAACAGACCTAAACAACTGACGCTTAACATGTTTACATTTCGAACACATGCTCAACCAACCCAGCTGCTCACACACGTCTGTACTTGAAAACTTGAAGTTATCGAAAGGTTAAATCTTATCAAAGGTATAACCATTGACGCCTCTTTCACTGGTGACAGGCCTCTCATCATCATGACCAACCCCCACACTACATTTCTGAAACAACACGTAACGACGCAACATGTGTTAATGTTATGAAAGACATACCAATGACGTCTTACATGAGTTTCTAGTTTATCGATATTACAAGTGCTTCTCATTTCACTCATTGCAGACCAACCGGTGCCACCAACTCACATTGTAAAATCGTTACGAGAAACATGTGTTACAATTTATGAGACTCATCACTCAACCTCTTCTCTTATATTAGACTCGAGTTTGACAAGTTGCTCTCATTCATTTCATCATTGCAAACACCCAAAGCCACCAACTACATGCTAGCTTGAATCAACTTGACGAACATGTGTTAAATGTTATCGAGAAGGACTATGACATCATACCTACACTTGGACGCGACTTATTAAAGCTATAATAGACAAGTTGCTCTCATTCATTTCATCATTGCAGAACCAACCCGGCGCCTCCACCAACTACATGCTTGCTTGAAACAACACGTTAACGACGCAACATGTGTTAAATGTTATCGAGAAGGACATGACTACATCAACCTACACTTGGACGCGTCTGTATTAGACTCGAGTTTGACAAGTTGCTCTCATTCATTTCATCATTGCAGAACCAACCCGGCGCCTCCACCAAACAGTGATTCTCTAATTTAAATAGTTTTTTCTGCACCAAAAGCCATTTCTTGGGCACGTTGCTAAATACTGACCTTTTAATATGGACCTGAAATCTCCTTATCATTTTCTGAAATCGCTTTATCCGGCATTAAGTTACTTGACATGCTATTATCTATTAGTATTTAGTGAACATAATTACAAAGTCTATAATAAGACTAAACTGACCCTGTCTAATATGTTGGAGAGAAGTGTTTACACGCAGAGAGTATACACACATAATAATGAAAATCTAGTAAGAGTAATTGAAAGATTATGAGTCATTATAGTATTCTACGCCGTTTATCTACAGAAGTTGGCTCTTCGACTACAAATACATCAGTGTATATAGTTTAAGAACTTATTGCGAGTGAAGAGGTTTGAAGTGCAGACGGTCACACGTAAGTAAATCCCATGTTTCCCGTAGTTTGTGATTCCTGATTCCTTATCTTCGAAACTATCTACATCAAGATGATACGTATATTTAATTACGAATCAGATTTGACTAAAATAAGCGATGAAACGTGACCAAGCCACGTTTCGTTATCGACTTCACATTAACTTTTAAGTTTTTAGAATTATTCTTCCACATCTGTATCCGGGCGAAAACATGTCCCAGAGCATGACTCTGTTAATCATGAAAAGCGAGAAAATTAGCAGTCATAGCATCAAGTCCTACTCGTAGACTTCTCGTGGTTTGAGAGAAGTAAGTAGTTTACTCGCCGAAACTAGAAGTGAGTTCTGGCCGTTCATCCTCCCCAATCATTCTCCCTAATTTTCGACACAACGAGATGACCGTTATCAGGCTCGCCTGTGGCTGGATACGTCAAGTTAGCAAACAAACATAATAATATATAATAATAATAATCAAAACTCATTTCCAACAATGTCGGGTTGAGTGGTGTTCTTCACACCGATATCTAGGGCACGAAACTATTTTTTGCCGAGATTGCCAGGCTCAGCGTTTCTTCATCATCATCATCATCATCATCATCATCGTCATCTTCATCCTGCATCATCTGCTTCTCCACCAATTTTCTCCACTCCTTCCTGTCCTCCCACAGCTTCAATTCCGTCACCTGGTTCCACGATTCACCTCTCTCTTCAACGTCTCCTTCGATCAATCTTCCCCATCTTTCTCTCGGTCTTCCTACTTTTCTTTTACCTTCCTCTCCTGCTTCGAAGTCTCGTCTTGGGATCCTATCCATATCCATCCTCTTCATATGACCAAACCATCTTAAACGTCCCCTTCCTATTTTAAACCTCAACTTCTCCAGACCTTATTCCTTTCTTATAACGTCGCTTCTAATCCTGTCCAGTTTTGTAACTCCCTTTATACTTCTCAAAAACTTCATCTCTGCTGCTTCCAACTGACTCTCTTCCTTTGATCCAACTGTCCAAGTTACTGCACCGTAAGTAAGTATAGGTATGAAGTATGCTTTATAGAAAAGAACCTTGCATCTCTGTGGAAACAGCTCGTTCCAAAGCAGCTTTCGCACCAGTTGATAAAATCCTTCGGCTTTTTGTACCCTAGCTGTTACTTCTCTATTTACTTTAGCATCTTTTGTCAAGATACTTCCTAGGTACTTAAATTCTTCCTTTTCTTCTATTAATTTTCCACGAAGTCATAATATATAAAAATAAAAAATGTAGGATGCCCGCTGTAGGGTATACACATCAGATTCAACCGGTGTGACCCTCTTCAGGTGACCTACTAGGTATATTGCGGATAGGACAATTGTGAAGGGATGTCCGAGGGCTATTTAAGAGGATTCAATCCCTTGCATTCGCATTAACGACTGAGGAAAACCTCGGAAAAACCTTCAGTCAGGATTGCCGGTCTCAACGGGATTTGAGCCCGGGACCTCCCGAATCAGAGTCGAGCGCATAACGCTCGAACCAACACTGTACTTTACCTGCGACTGTTACACGTATTATATGCCTATGTTACATGCGTATATTCCAGTAACTGTTGTAAAACGCACCATGATTGTTCCATAATTATGTTATCAAAACATAATTTTAACAATATGTTTGCATTTATTGTAGAACAAAAGTGGGTCAAAGGAAATCTGTTGATTGAAGTGATATAAATTAAAATGTGATTTTAGTTTTTCTAGGTTAGTCACATGATGTAGTTAGGCCTTGCTGTCATCCGCCGCGGCACCGTACACACATTATATTTGTTCACTAGCAACGTATGTGTTAGTGCAAACCCGGAACATATAAAATTACTCGGATCATCAAAGCTTAAAACAATGTAATATTCGTATGATGGTTTTTCGAAAAACTGTTTTTGTCTTCATAATTATTATGATTGTGGTGTAAAAAGCATGCATCACATCATTTAAAGTGGTGCTTAGGCCTCTTTAGGTATTAATACAATGTTGATAACCAAAACAAAGCGTTGTCCATTTCCCATTGGTAATTTTGTTTTTAAAAATTAAATGCTGTGTGGAATTATTGTTTTATTGTAATATCTGTCTTTTATTATAAATTCTTTTTTTCACTTACAGACTTTTTCCAAAATAATTATTTATAGGTGAACACAGTTGATGTAACCGTATCGTTACTATATGAACGTAAAAATTTCTCAATTTTAAGTTGAATGTGATATTTTTGCGCATGCAAATGATTTAATCTGGGACTCATATTATTTATCATCAAAAATTTCACTCCCTCATATTAACTCATCATTGTCTCACCTACTCGTTTACTTCCCTTGCAGTTCCCGCCTATTTCTTTTATTATAGATCTAAGCTTCTTTTGTACCTCACGGCAACCTCGACCAGATAATTATATTATGTTTAAAATCACTTAAACAGTTCTTTGGCTGATATGAGAGTTACCTCTTCCTAAAAGTAGAACTCATGTTATGTCAATACGTTCGCATTCTCCTGCGAACTAAGAAAGTGCTGTGTAAACGACAAAAACCTTGCAACATTCCTAAAACATCATGATAACCAAGACCACATTAAGCTCAAATTAGATATGTATATTTTTCATTGATATTAAAATGTGTGATGGGCTGTCTATAAGGGAAGAATTTCTTAGTAATTGAGTTTTAAGATTCCATTTTTACTCTGAACTATCTGATCTAATCTGTAATCTATTAAGTTCATCTGTTTTATTTTCCGTGTTATCGTACGCAACACAATCCTTTTCAAGCTATGACGTTCACATTTCACAATCCATCTTCAACACAGCGTTTGATGTTTTCATTTATGTAACGTAACGCTTCATTCAAATAACAAACAAAACTCCTGCAGCTTTTGAAGCCATGTTAACAATTGCCAGAGTGATTTCAATTCTTCATCCAACTTGAAGCAAGCCTACAACACAACACAACACAACACAACACAACACAACACAACACAACACAACACAACACAACACAACACAACACAACACAACACAACACAACACAACACAACACAACACAACACAACACAACACAACACAACACAACACAACACAACACAACACAACACAACACAACACAACACAACACAACACAACACAACACAACACAACACAATCCTGTGTCAAGACGCATGCAGAAAACAACGAACACGTTTTAGCTTACACCTCAACCGTTGCCCGGCCCATCCAGTCACTTACGATTTCATTCAGAAAAACCGGTACAGCTCCGGTCAGTAAAACACCGACAAGCTCCTTCCCTGCCAGTGGCGTGGGTCATGCATGTATGGGAGTGGCCTACAGCCAGAGTTCAAGTTCGTCAACCTTCAATAGCTAGCTAGCTTCAACTTCGTTTGCGCGTTTTTTAATCTACGACTATAATTTCGACAATTATTCACGCATTTTTTTTTTGCAACAAGTCTTTGCAATAACAATAAAAAAAAACGCAGACCGAAATCAAGTGTAAACAGTTTCATCTCGTGTACGAAATAGAAATTTAAACGAGTAATTTGTGTACATTGCACCATGTTTAATAAATATGATTTGGACATTATCTAACAATTATTATAAATGCTTCCATGAAAAAAGTGTTTAACCTGGTCAAAAATCGGTTTATAATACCATATTCAATTTGGTTTGGAACATGCAGTGTCGTGAAGCTTAGTCGTGACTAAGTGGCCACTAAACACCATTTTTAACCGAGCAATTGAATTCGAATCAACAAGGTATTAATTATTGTAATTATTGACAAGGAAGAAAAAACAATTACTCTAGGAATTATTGCCATACTTAAAAATATAAATGTTCGAATGAATGCCCGCTGTAGGGTGCACATCAGATTTAACCGGTGTGACCAGGCCTTTCAAGTGACTACGGGAATGTCCAGAACAATCCCTAACACAAGACAATCACTCAAGCCAGGATTGGCGATTCCTGTGGCAGGCATCGAACTCTCGACTTCTCGCATCCGAGTCTCGCACGCAAAGCCATACCTCGGAACTGAAGGTTTTACTTTTGATTTCATTGACTTTGGTTAGACTCTCACTCGAATAATGAGTGACTATCTTTGCCATTTTGTGATCATTTTTTATTTGTGACAATGAGACGAGTGGTTTTACTAGACTTTAAAGTTATATTTACACATTTCAGCACTGTGTGATATTATTAGATACAAAATAAATAACATTTAAAAAAAAAATTATGTATAGTTGTGTTTTTGTGACATTAATTTTCAACTGGTTTTCTAGAGGCTGACTGAGAGAAAAATATTTTTTTTAACAATTGTCTTTCCTGCCAAGTTTTTAGTTTGGCGGTACTTGGCAGGAAAGACAATTATTGTCTTTCCTGCCAAGTTTTTAGTTTGGCGGTACAAATCGGTACAAAATACCGCCAAACGAAAAAATTCGCAGGGAAGACAATTGTAAAAAAAAAAACTCTCAGATAACCAGTTGAAAATTAATTTCACAAAAACACAACTTACCTACGTTGTGAATGGTGTGCTTGGAGATTTGAAGTTTGAAATTATTTTGAAGAGGCGATAATTGCCGTGTGTCTGATCAAAAAATTGGAAAAAATAGTTTTGATTTTATAATAGAGTCAGATTTCAAAGCCATTCACTATATTTTGACTTAGTAGTATATTTGTGAAAATAGAAAAACGCGGTCGAATAGCAGTGAATCCACGTCTACTACGGAGGACATTGACAATCTAGGACAATCCCAGTTTGTTGCAATGAATATGATGAATCTGTATTTAATTAGTGTCGCAGGTGGCCGAGACGACGTATAGGCCTAAGCCCACGCAGTCCGGGCTGATGCTCAGTCCTACTACGTAATACAATGGTTAGGTGGGGCACACTTTTTTACCCCACTTACCCTTATTGAACAATAGCCTTTGCATGTTTTGGTACCGCCTTTATCTACTTCTGCTATATATAGTTCTCTCTTGGCATCCTCGGCGCAATATCTCATCGAGAGAAAAAATATTATGATTTTGGGACTAGTTTAAAAAGTCACCTTATATAATATCCATGTATCGTTTTTATGATGGTTTAACCTTGTAAGCAATTAACAGGATTATAAGCTTAGGAGAAGGTTTGAGATCGCGGGTAATACCATGTCACCAGTTTTTTTCCTGTATAGTTTATGAGAGGGCCACACATGACTTTGAGGATATACGAAAAGCTTTGGGAGCACACGCACACGCACACAACACAACTCCCCTCGGTGGAGGTGCCGAGTACACGTATATTCCAACATCCAAAAGTGGAGAGACCAGACCAGCCCCCCTCCCCACCCTTCTCCCAGGACCGCCAAAATAGTATGTATCATCCTTGTTCAATGAAAAAAAAAAAAAAACGCACGCTAATCGGCGGTCATGTTCGGTTTTTATCGTGACACGGATGGATTGAAGTTGATGCATATGGGCTTCGTCCCGTAACGCTGGTGATATTAATAATATTCCTTCCGATGGAAAGTTTAAATTTAATTTAATAATATTTGCAAGTTGTGTCCACAACGAAACCACGGATATTCTAGCTGTGACGTTGGTGAGACAACTGGGATTTAGTTTAGATTTGTGATATACGCAAACTGTCCCGACTGTAAGTTAGCCAAAGCCTAGGATATATTGTGTAACAAGTGTTGATAGGATAATCTCCTAACTACGCCAACTGTCTGTCTAGTCATAAACTGTTTTGGAAAGGAACGGGTTCCTAGGGAACTTTTGTGCGAATTCGTTCCTTTCCCAACATAAGGTTATAACTTGTAACTAAAACGTTACGTTTTTTGGGGCTTTTTGGGACGCTGTCGTAATCAAACCTAATTCAGGAGTAAACATTAAAATTACGACCTGTATTGCATCCCTACCCTAACACTTCACTGTCTGAAATCAGAAATGCAATATCAACAGTAACCTGGTGTATGGGATTATTCATTCTTGTGAGAATGCGCAAGAATATGCACATAAGAATAGAAATAATGCTCATATTCGCTTACATGAATCCTCATGATACATAAAAAAGTATACGTATACTATTATGTATTAAATTGTAAGTCTGCAGTAAAACAATGATGTTAAAACTAGCACACTATCATGTTAACAACCGTTTTATGAAAATGATTAACCAAAATAGAAAGCAATACTTTGCGTTATTGTTCCTACGCTTGTCATAGACTGCTTTTTTGGTGGAGGTGCCGGGTACGTGAATATTCTAACTTCATGGGGGCTAGCCCCCCCCCCCCCCCCAACAAAAACATTATGTTTATTTAAGTGTGTTTACAAAAGAACATGTCCATCAGCTCGTTTCGGTTTTTATCGTGATCTTGTGACACGTACGCACAGGCAAACGGTCGGACAGCAAACTGATAAAATAGGAGAGCTTCGCTATTTTTCATTTCTTCAAAACATTTGGTGAGTGTGTATTTATTTTTTCCCAAATTTAAGTTAAATCAAAATGGCTCGACCCACTTAACCTTGACAACCATGTAGCGCACGTAGGCCCTACAACTCAAGTGATGTATAATGGATTCGCTTAGTTCGTGTACTTTATAAAGATGAACATAGCAAATAGGGTGTGACAAACATTGCAATACCACGCCCATGACAACCATTGAACCAATCAGAAGACATTTTGCAATTGGACATTTTCCATCCCATGTGTGTCTCCCTCTCCTTTCTCTGTAAGTACTTAGCATACATGCGCGTGTGCGTAGGTTTGAGATGGTTTGCGATGCCACATGGCAGGACGGTGAAGAATGAGACCGCGAGGCCTATCTTAGTCAGTCTCCATCACTCTCCACTTACGACCTTCTGCCCGTTCATATTGACGACTAATACGTTTGAGTGTATGTATATATATATATATATATATAAGTATATATATATATATTGTATATATATATATATATTTCTCAATTAGAATGTGTTTTAGAATCTTGAGCATTGACTATACAACTGAGAAGAAGTTTGACACAATCTTCCAGTAACTACTTTATAATGGCTTATTTCAATCTAATTTTTATAATCTAAAATGCGTATGCAATCAATTTAAAAGTGGTGTTTAAAGATCTCCGATACTGTGACCGTGCACGTACAGCGACTAAATTGAAAAACGAGTTTACGACTACTTTTGTGTGTATAAGTCAAATCGACGGTTACACAATAACAGAAAGATAACCAATGTTCATGTTTCATATGTTCTACAAATACAATACAATATAACACACAACTACAATGTAACCGATATGCTATTGTCTATTTCGACAAATTAAAGATACGCTAAACTAAGCAGTGACTACTTTCATTACAACATATTATAAGGAATGTTTAGATGTTCAATTAATCAAGCTCTCACTTTATATACCATTTCTATCAAGTTGATTGTCTATGGCGAACAAACCTGCGTAATAATATTATATGTTTGTTGAGCGATTCGGTTGAAATAAAGGAAAGACTATAATTAATTCAATAAACTATCTAGTGTTTCATTTGTGTACTTTGTAACTTAATCATGCCTCCTTTGTGTGTAGGCTACCCACGAAGCACGGAGGATCGTGAACGGAGAACAAATGTTCCGAAATGATACAGTTTATCACAAAGTGATCTTGGCGGTCAGTCACCACTGAGTCTGTATCCAGTTTCTCAACATTTATGGGAGGGTCTGATGGTATATGCTCTATGGGTAACTAAAGTAACAGCGATCCCAGTAGCGCGAGCTAACTACAGGGGGTCCTACGTATGAAAAATTAGACCTATCACTCTGTTCTTAAAAACGGGGAAAGAAAACAAATAGAAGGAGAATTTTCGTTTTCCATTCGATGCTGGATAGTCGAGTCCATAAAACATGGGTCATGAACGGTAAGGTTTTTAAAACATTACACGTACTCATTCAAAACAAGAAACAAAGAATTGGAAGGTATTAAGATACATTTTTATCCTAGTTTGTAAGGAAAATGATATTTTATTAAAATTTTATACTTGAAGGGAATTTGTTTTGCGATTCTTCTAATAATGGAAACATTACTGCAGATAAGTCAACACTACCTCGGGTTATTTGTATCGTAGGCTTCGTTTGAACGGTTTTTAATTAATTATCATCGAATCATTCTAATATTAGACTGAAATTAGTCTACAACTGTCTAACAGACGAAGCTGTTTCAGAACCGAATGTTTCGGTTTGATTGATTGGTAGTGCCGCATAGCCCGCATGAGAGCATATTTATTAATGAACGCAGAACTCATAGAAAGAAATTGTGATAAATTAAAGAGTGTAGCTATTATAGAAGGCAGGTTCGGTAAACTAAAAGCAAAGTAAGTATGTACTGCATGCAGTGGATGCGAGAGTGAGTAGCCACTAGCCCGGTCCATGGGGGTCCCAGATTAGCAAGCACGATCACGGGACCAGCGGACCACCAGCATGCTGCGTAGTGCTTGGCTTTCAATGAAATTGAATCCCAGTCCATGGCAAGCGATAAGCGACAGGCAACTACGATGAAAGTAATTCCTATTTTGGTCGTGGAAGGTGTTTTGTCAAACGTTGTACGGACCCTCAACATATGAGTGTGTTAAATGTATTCGAAGCTGTTGGTTGCGCGATAACTACAGACAAAATGTGAAGAGGACAATGAACAAGTTATGATTTCATTACTTTTGAGATAAGTCGACAAAGAAATAAGTAACAATAAGATAATTAGGTTCAAGGAATCTTAAATAGACTACATACGTGACTACAATCTTTCAAATTTGCATCACAATTTCACAACACTGTATGATATAAAATACTTAATGGAATAAAATCCTACTGAGATTAGGACATCGAAACTATTTTTTGTTTTGGAACTTTATGGTGGTACAAGAAGTTTCGTAGCAATATTTGCCATGCATCTACTCATCAACATAGATTTAATTTTCCAATTGCTATATATAGGTTCCAATTCCATTTAGTATGTTAAAATGGCTCAATATAAATCGGTTTTTATAACTGAATATAGACTTTAAAATATTAATTAAATAGATAAATCAATCGTTTTTTCCTTAGAATTTGACATATTTTAGAAAATGCAAAAAATTACAATAGCCGTTTTAAGCCTGTTTTGGGCTAAGTATAGAGCATAAAAATTAACAACAAAATGAGAATGAGAATGAATGATTTAAACTTATGAATTTAAAATAACTAACTATCGATATGAAGGAACCGGAAATACAAAAGAAGACATTTCGGGGTTAGCGATTGCACGAACCGATTTAGTTGGAATGGCCAGAGATCAACAATAGGTCAATATTATGAGGTAATTCATCAATATCATATTGCCAGCTCTTGTATTGTTTGAACGAGCTCTCTATCTATCAATACTTTTCCTCGGTTAGAGCTATGTGCTCTCTTCTTCAGTCAAACTATGCCATGTCTCATATGTATTGACACAATGCAGAATAAAAATAGGTGCTATAGTGAAATCTTCGTTAAAGGAGCTATAAACTCAAAAAAATATTTTTTACCACATGATCTATAGCACAATACTACACTAAAATGACAGTTTAAAAAATTATATCTTGTAACTGTGATTTAACACGAATTTTTCAATTTTTTTGATCTAGAAATGTGCAAAAATTGGTGTTTTGGGAAATTTCTTAAATCGGCTTTAACCTGCTTCTTTTTTGGTCCACATAGATACTAGAGAATAGTACCAATCTAAAATGCCCATTTTTTACATCGTGTCTTGAAACTGTGCTAAAATATACCCTCAAACATGCAAAAATATGCATTCCAAAATCCCACCCCATCTTGGTAATCAGCATATTTTGACCGAACTACTTGCCCAAATTACAAAACAAAATATAGAAAGTTTACAGAAAAAGCTGTAGAGTACGTCAATAATGGCCAATATTTTTTTGGATCAAAATCCTCCAAGGTCACGGGGCATAAAGATCGTCCCCATGTTATTTCTTATGGGAGATTTTTGCCGATGGGACCTAGCTCGAAAAATGTCATGTTTGACAATTTTTTAGGAGGTCATGGTGGCCCCACTAATTTTTCTGTTAATTGCTAAATTCATTACTAGTTAGCCTGAATGAAATATATTTTTTTAGTTAAGCGCTTAAATACCCCTTTAACTCTAGTATATTGAACATTTAAAAATCCCGTTCGTAATAATATTTTTGATTTAGTATTATCCATTGTACTTCTGTTTCATAATTAATTTCTTCACATTCGTTTAAGTAATGTATTCATACAACATTTTCTCAATGTTGCAAGACCTGTCTGTCTACGAATTGCCCGAACCAAATATTTAATGAATTAGTTTTACATTACATTTATTATTTATTTAACGTTTTTAAAATGGAGGGAATGGACTATTTTTTATTTATCTTGACATTCTAAATGACAAATGTCTTTCGAACAACAAATTCGAAATGAAATAATTACAACGTGCAGTTCTTTGACATAATATAATTATTTCGAATAATTCACCCTGTCCCAGCATACGCTGCATACGCATAAAATATAAGGGACCTTCTTCTTTTGACTCCACGCAGATATAATTGCAGGGTACCCAATTGTAGGGCGTAAGTTCAAACATCATCTCTTAGTTGTCTGTTTGTTTAAACTTTTTGTTAGCGGACGGTATATCCATACAATAATTGAAAGACTGCCAGTTTGAGCATCATATGGGTGATGTTCATACTATGGTGTAAAAAAGTAGATCTTAATTGGGTAGCAAGCAGACTCGACTTAAGCATTGAGAATCACGCTGGAAAGATTTGGTCCCATTACCTTAATTACAACATTTTAGATTAATTAACATAAAAAAGAGAAACAACCAAATAAATTCGTTTTTTGTTGGTTAAGTGCTTAAGAACTCGTTTTCGAACTGCGTTTGAGTGTTGGGTTTGTGGTAAAGTTTGATTGGCTGTTTTTGGTCTGTCACTTAATTCCGCCAAGCTGTTTTTCTCGCGGATCGCTTGTCCTGCCAGGGAGGTGTGCATTGCTCGCAACCTGCCTAGTGTGTGCGTCTACATGTCTACATGGCTACATGTCTGCACGTCTGCACGTCTCAACGGATGTAGGTACTGCACCAAGCTGGGCATACAATGTTGACGATATCAACATTCATTTAACACCACTTGGCGAATATAAGTGGTTTTATAAACGATACGAAGAACTAAAACACTCTTGTTTACAACGAACAAAAAAAATCGGATTTACATTTGTGTTTTGGGGTTGTGGTTGTGGGAAAGTCTGAGGATTTTTTTTTTTTTGGGGGGGGGGGGTAGGGGTCAAATGCCAAGTGCACTGGAACTTGACGCAGAGCCTGATTCATTGATCAAATGAATATTTATTTCAAAACATTAAAATAAAATTATCATGAAAATTATCCTTTACTGGAACAATATTATATATAAAACTTTTTAATGTCTTGCTGCCCGTTGATGTTATTTTTTATTTATCGGGTTGTTTCATTTTATTTTCATTCAAACATATACCGTCGCTACGAAACAACCCGATACATATGTAATATTATTTATATTTTAAAATATATAAAAGTAAAAAAACAACTAATAATAAAAATCTCCCTGAAAAACGAGTCACTAAAATGTATATTTATTATTGTGTAAACAAACATTCAATAAACTAAATCGCGATCGTAGCAAAGTTAAACTTAATAGCAAAAAATGATACATACAATTTTTAAACTATTAACACTGGCACGCATATTTATACATTGCCAATTAAAATATTCAATTATACGTAATTACCCTGTTTCAGATAAGAAATGTGTTAAATATACATATAAACAATATTTAGTTAGAATTAAATGTGGTTTTAATGAACACGCTACCGGGTTGCCTTAGCAAGGGGATTTGCAGTTAGTTGTCTTTGTCACGCGCACTGAGTGTGAGCGCACTCGAAATAAAACAAGTACTGAATAAGAAGTAAAGTAATTCAAATTGATCGACCTCATTAGCAAACCACGTAATAAGACCCATGTTAGTACTTCAAGATAAGGCTGTCTGAGACGCACATGTAAATTACATTACGCCGAAATATATCTCTACTCTTATGTTACAATCACCAACTGTAATAATTGTTGCTATCTTTCTCTTATTTATTGCTTCCTTTCCGTATTCGTTCATCTGTCTTTTTCTGCTAATTAAATATTGTGCAGCCTTTCTAATAACGGTTGAGTAAAATTCATAGCCATAGAATTCATTATAATACAATGTTTATTTTACAATATACTCAATTACAGTGTACATATAATATTGCTGGACTACCGCCTCATCCGACATGGGGGCTGTCAAACCATAACTATACACATGTACAAGTTTTGCAATAAATGATCGTAATTACAACATAAATATTATTGGATGAGCGTAGCGAGCGAAGCGAATATTCCATTCTACTACACTGGAGAAATAAATCCGGAATGTTTTCTTTTTCTTTCTTTCTGTTTGCATTATTGTGTGTCTGTTAACACGATTCGGGCTAAACCGATACCCCAATTGCAATGAAATTTTCTGGAGGCCTTCGAAATCTCTGAACTTAGAATTGCCACGTTTTTGAGCGTAATCGAAAAATTATTTCCTATAAAAATCGCAATTTTACGCTTTTTTCGTTTAAAAAAAAATCTTCGACTTATAACACCTACATGCTTTATCCGATTGTAATGATTTTTTCACAGAACCTTAATTTTATGAATTAATATATTCATGTAAAATTTGAGCACAATCGAAAAATTATTTCTTACGAAAATCGCAATTTTACGCTTTTTTGGTCTAAAAGAATTACGCTCATCCAACAACGCGCCTGAAAAAGCGTTTGCGAAGCTTCCTAGTATTATACATTGTTTGAAATTTTTGAATATTTTGTTTATGTGCACGTTCCGTTCTGCCAGTAATAATGTGTATAAACCATTTGAAAAACACACGTGTGACTTGTGAGCGATAGATATATTTGCACGTGTATTTCATTCCGCCGAAAGTAGAATCCCATCTGGAGGTTGTTCTTACAATAATAGGTTACCACCTCTGTTATATTTTTCGTCGTCATTATTTTATATTGTTTAATACTCGCACGTGCAGACTAATGCACGTTTTACATGGATAATATATTCTCCTGATCCGTCTTTTATTGAAATAAATCAAGGCTCGTTGACAAGCGATAGCACGCAACAGTATGCTGCCCTCGAGTGCAGTGGGGAAGAGTCAAGCACGTGGGCTCGGGCTCTGTTTCCAAAGCATCGGGGCCATACTGCCTTCCTTGTAAGATGTTTTTAATAATAGTTTGATGGTACAATTCAACTTAAAAGTTTATAGTTTCATTACTGTGCTTTAGCTGAACAAGACCAATATTATTGGGCAGTTCAGCCTTGTTTGGGTAGCTCTAAAAATTTGGAACACAATTTGGAAGACTAGCAATAGAAAAAACTAATAACTATAATATACAAAAGGATTTTTATTTCTAAATTAATTTAAAACACTTTATCACAACTCTTTAAATCGTTAACTTTAACTCTTTAAAAATCTAAAAGTGTCTTTGGCTCTGCGCCCCAGACCCACACTGACTAGGGGCATCCCTCAAGACAAACCATTGTATGAGAATACACACTATTTATTTCAATAACATATTGTTAGTAGTTTGATGGTCAGTTCTAATCTGCAAACTGGTTGAAACGTACAGGGAGGGGAAGCACATCGCTATCGGGAACATTGGGATCTTATCCGGTAAGATATGGATTTTATTCCTGCCCACCAGCAATCCTGATGAACGAGAAGCTTTTACTACGTTTAGATAGCAGCCCAATTGTCCTTTTAAAGGGGCCATTGCCCCCCAAATTTCTTTTTACCAGATAACTATAGCATAATACTACATTAAAAAGATCGTTTGAAAATTTATGTCTTGTAACTGTGATTTTACACGATTTTGTAAGTTTTTTTTATCCTAAAATTTGCCAAAATTGGTGTATTGGGGAATTTCTTAAATCAGCTTCAACCTAATGATTTTTTGTTACACATAGATGTACTAGAGCGTGAAAACCAATCTAAAATGGCTGTCTTGAAACTGTGCGCAAATATACACGCAAACACGCAAAAATATGCATTCCAAAATCACACTCCTTCTTGGTAATTAGCATATTTTGACCGAAACCACTTGACCAAATTAAAAAAACAAAATATAACGGATTTACAAAAATGACTGTCGAGTACATCAATAATGGCCAATGGAATAATGGATTAAAATCCTCCAACGTCACGGGGCATACATATCGTCTTCATGTTATTTCTTATGTGAGATTTTTGCTCGAAAATTACTGTTTGACTTTTTTTCGGGTAATCGTGGACCCAATACTTTTTCTATTGTCTCCCAAATTCGTAACTATAGCCTGAAGGATATATATTTTTTAAGTTATTGGGTGAATACCCTTTAAACATTTCAACCTATATCAAAGTATCAGTTTCACTTTATCAAAACATTAATATGAGATGACAATAATTATTTTTCCAATCAGAATGTTCTAAGAATATGCAGATGCGTTGTTCGCCAAGTCTTCAACAATGGAGTTTAACTTGGAATAATAATGTGTTTTTCTAAGTGTTGTCATTGAGAACAATGCACAGAGAACAATCACAGAGTTCTTATATAATCACTTGATTCACGCAGTAACCACTTCCATGAATCATGCATGACTCCTTCATCAGAGTATGTATTTGCACCCATTACTAATTACGTTCAATTACAGCATGGATATAACGAGAGTATTTCTTAAGAAAAACTATTACCTACTCAAGCACTTATATATTTATCTTTGTATCATTTAGAGAGTGCTAAAATAGATAAGTTAACGTCAAGTAGACAGAAGGACTCGGAATCATTATGCCTAAGAAATAATACATGCAGAGTTGCAGACATCTGTGTTTTGGGCACACCCGGAGAATCAATAATTTATTTTACATCAACAACAAATAAAATTATTTAGATTAATTTGTTTCTTTTGGATGAAGGGCCTACTTGTATAAGTTTTTGCATATTTCATAGAAATTTGCTCTCATGTTTAAAATGTATAAATTTACCGATTAATTTTCACTTTAAAAATAGATACGTTATACTTTCCAAAACCATTTACTTGGGTACAGGGGTGATTCCACCGTTGATATTGAGTGAAATTTTCCAAATTGTATAAAATATTTAAGTCATATGTCACCAAATTAATCACCAGTCAAAAAATCCCCCGATGTAATCAATCACAAACTTTATTTTTCCAAAATTATTTAATAACATAAAGGTTTTTTCAAAACGAACGCTTTCACGGCTCGGGATATTGTACTGGCCAATATTTTGTAATTTTGTTATTCAATTTCTTGTTTTCCCACAGTTTGGTCTGAAGCATCATAAATAATCAATAATCGACGTGGCGAAATGATCCGACCAAATACCAAATCAAAAATACTGTTCACATTAACATTTCATCTCACATACTTGCAAAGAAGCATATCTATACGATGATCTGTTGTTCGTGAGATGACGACGACGACGACACGACGACATAACCTATAAGGAAGTATCTTCATTCCAATCATACGAACTTTGCGTCGAATTGGGCGCCATTTAAAGTTTCCTATCGACATGCCAGTGTTGAATATTCTAAAGTGTGATAAACTACAAGGCTGTTACATGATCTTCGAACTGTGCACTTGCAACACACGACACGAGCGTGGGTGACTTTATTGCCACACCACTGGAGAATATGCACAAAAAATACGATATATGTCAATAGAGTCGAATAAATCTTACCTCTCTGACAGGGTACTTTAGTAACGCCCATCACTCACTCTCTACACTGAGTTGCGAAATGGTCATCACCAACCCAGCTGAACTAAATTATGATTAAGATAATCACCTAGATATTTATATTCATATGATTAGTGCTGACTAGTATGTGTGGTTTTGTTAATTGAATCACTATTCTATGCATATAGCCCTATATGGCTATAGCACAATACAAAAAGATTAATTTTTCATGTCTCTACGCCTACAGACTATTGTAATAAAAATAGCACCTCTTCTTTGAGCTTGGTGATGCATGTATATGTACACCTGTATATCTCTTGGTTAGTGGGCGTTGCTCTTGAGACATTTCCGTAGCCTCGAGCGCCCAGCTCAGAACAGACAAGACGAGGTAGCATCGAGGACGATCGAGACGTCTCACACAGTCACACTTATTCTTATTATTATTCTTCCAGGGTTTTGGCTGCTAGTCTGGGGAATAACAAACCCAGGACAGCGGAATCTGGAAAATGTCCCACACAGTACAGAGTTATCGAATATCCGACGCTGGCTAAATCACACAGGGTAAGTTTCACTTATATTTCTTGGTAATATATATTTTGTTTAGATTTGTCTGCGTGAATTCTTGCCAACACGCGTGCGTTGGTGCGTGTCATCGTCCGTGGGCAGACTGATTAACCTTCAGATTAGAGCCTGCCTTTGCCTTCAGATAATGACACGAACAGCTAGTTAACACGTTAAGAATTCTTTAGTAATTGACGAAACGAAATGGCCAAAACAAATTTATAATTTTCAATTATTTCGTGTTGTGAAAGTTAAATATAATTTTTATTTTGTACTTAATAAGAGTGATAAAACATTCGTAGGGGTGGCCATTAGTTTTATCCGGTCCGTTACCGAACTTAGTGTAGCCGGCTGGCCAAGTGCGCGTCCAGCTTTCAGGTGACAAACTATAGCCCTGGGTTTATAAGGGTGTTAGGGTTATTTAGAAGGGAATGCCTAGCATTCGCCTCACACACTATAGAGAACCTTGGGGAAATCTTTCAATTTAGTATTGACATATAATTGAAATTATTTTGAATAATATCTACCCGTCTTATCTCATCAAGATCGCGTACATTAAATACTAACAAATGTGGATAGATAAAGAAATCAACAGCTTACCTGAGTTGCAGAGGTGGCTGTCAAAGATGAGGACTAATAAATAAATAAAATCGCAAAGTAGTCACCAAGTTTACCGTAGGAGTCCAAGACGTCTCGTGACTCAATTTGGTGACTATTTTGTGTTTTATTTATTTGTGTTACACAATGACATGAACCTCTACAACTCAGGCAAGCTGCTGACTCTTATTTATTTAGTCTGTTGGCAACTTTATTTATTAACAATTTTGTGCGAACAGCAACATCTATTACTGTTTATTTCTCTGTATAGAAATTGATTTAAAACACAATGTAAAACCAATATATACATATTTTTAATTGATAAGAAAGTGAATGGAATAAGGCTTTGGGTGACCAATACATGCACTCCCCGGCCCAATGCCAGCTGACGTATCGGATCGCAATAACATGCCCCGAAAACCTAACTGTTAAACTTTGCGGTAAAACATTGTCTACTTTATCCCAGAGCAAATTATTAATTTTTTCTTAAAGTTAAAACATTCATTAACCATTCGTTCGCCCCATTTAAACTTATCATTAGATTTGCGTGTACAATTCAAATTTAGAGAATTGTTAGGTCTAATGAAGTTTAAATTACGTTTTAAGTTGGGTTTACTTTGTTGTTGTTGTTTTTTTGTGATAACATTAGTGAAACGGTGAGAAACGTGCGCACGCCACACCTCCATCTGAGCGATTAGGAGGCCACTTGCATGCTCCTCTCATTACGGCGAGCTGCTTTGAAGTCTGTCTGTGCAACACATCACACACTAATAAGTAATCGACACTTGACTAATCGCGTCAACTTAATAGTCACGAATTATCTCAAGGCATTATATGCAGGTAACATGGATTTGTGGAACTGACGATGGTGTATTGTCGGATATCGTATCTTGTTTAGGACAGTGGCGTATGAACCGAAGAGATGCGGCAAGACCCCCCCCCCCCCCCCCCCGCCCGCCCGCCCTCCCGGTAGTAAATATGAAAGGGCTGGAAATTTGTAAATATTATATTTGAAATTCTCTTATTCATAGGCGATATGCATTTTTGGGTGAATTTTGGGTCAGTTTTAATTTCGTGTTACTATGAGAATATTAATATTAAATACAATTCAGAAGTTAAAAAATCCATCACGAACGGGGTTCGAACCCTATTTTTTAACTTCTGAATTGTATTAAATATTAACAATTCCACCTACGGGAGTGTTTCCCGATTAACCAAATCGAGAAATAAGATAATATTGTCCTACAAAGATAAGTAACTACGAATGTTTGAAAAATATATTACCTCAAAATAATATGAATTTGTTTGGATCAAAATCTGCGATTAAAACTCAGTTTGCTAGGTCACGACGGGATACGTGGCATGGTCCGCTACGTCCTTGTGTACATTTAGTTAAATAATTGTCACTTGTAGTTTGTATAAATTCATTAAGCAACCACCTCAGAAATGAAATGCACTTATAAAATTCACCCGTTATGTACACTATTGTTAACTCATTCTTATTAGATAATATATTATCGGGCTGTAGCCAGCATTCAACTCCTCTCACCTCCAGGCACATTGCACATCTCATCTGCGTTTTGATTAAGAATGATGAGTATCCCTCTACCTATGTAAATAGAACATCCACCAGGCATTGGCTAGACGCGGCTTGGTAGGCAACGGACCGTTCGGGGTCTTATACTGTGTAACCACATACTTTAATTTAGCGTTAAAAACAACAGAATACTGTATTCACTTCGTATCATTTCAAATAATTTAAAAAGCAAATATACCTTTATTTTTATCTTTTAGAATCCTTTCCATTTTTATGTATTGATCTAATAATACATCATTTTTTTCGATGCAACAAGGTTTAGCTGGACGATGTACGGTAGGTTTCCAACTCGCAATTATTTGAAATGATCAAATCCTTTTCTTCGACTACGAGTCAATATTATTTCTTCCTATGACTGTCGAGCATGATTTATATAATTTTCTTTCGGTTCTCTTAATTAAAATATCACTCTGCATGTAAACGAACAATTAAATTAGTTTTGACGTGACTACCTTTCGAGTATTTGGCCTCTAACAAGTAACAAGAGGCCGACCGAGTGGGCTCAACCCCACGTTCTGTGTGGGTTTCATTTCATACATCATCACCGTCAAAACACAACCTTGTTCGTTTATAAACAGAAAAGAATTATGCCAAGCACAATATATTTGCCAGAAATTATTTTATTAATTGATTCAATAATTTGGCGTGATGTGTATTGTTTAACTATCCCTTTATTTCTAAGAGAAAGGTTTGTTGATTATTATAATTATTTATGTGTAGGTCTAAAAGACCCAAACAACATCATGGCGTAGGTGGCTGTTTAATATGCATTTTATATTCATGATAAAACTATAAAAGAGTTTTACTAATAAATTATTCATTCATTTGTACACCCTTTTCAGGTGTAGGAAACCTAACCTATGAACGGTAATAGCGCAGGTTGCGGCCAACCGCAGATGAAATAAAACTCGATATAATTGAACGTATTCTCGGTTCGAAAATCTGACAATCTTATGAAGAGTCACGTTGCGGTGAGAAGGCAGCTGGCAGGTGGGTTGCATTGTGTGTAGTCGATGGGTAGAAAAACTTTTCTGGGGCCTTAGAAATATTGATACAGGTAGATAGGTGAAGACGAAATATTCCAAAAATAGTTTTTATCATCGTTTGGGCCTGCACTCGTAAACAAAAGCACTGAAGATAATGGTATAAGATCTGCAATGTCAATATTTTATAACGTTTGAAGGATTCGGGTGAGAAGGAAGAGTCTTGTGTGAAATGAGTGTGGATTGTGAGACGCAATAATGAAGCGACATCGACGAAAGCTCGTGGAGGGGGGGGGGGGGGGGGAGCTTGGATGGAAACAGGAGGCAACTACGAGACAGTCCGAAGATAATATAAACTGAGAGGATTGAACTTATCTCACAGGAAATATGAGGGATGAACATGTGTTCGTTCATAGTGGAGTAAGAATATTATTATTTGCTAGAAAAGGGTAATTGGAGATCATTATCATGTTATTCACCTACGCCTATTGATTTCTCGATTTCGTAGGTGGAATTGATAATATTTAAAGCAATCCTGAATTTCAAAAAAAAAACTCGGCTGGTACTTGAATCCAGGTCTCCCGTATTTCAGGCGGGTGGCTAAATGGTATGTGGTAGGCTCGGGTTCAAGACCCGGTTGAATAGGATTGTTAAATTTCTGGATTGTATTGAATTTTATGTATTAATTGAATGATCTTGACCAAGCACAATGTGCCAATAATAGTCACATTATTGTGTTTAGCCACACATGTACCACACATAATACGTTTGCAATCATATTTCCATATCAAAGGGCGTAAGTTCGAATCCCACGTACTTCATGGTAAGTTATGTTTCTTGGATGACTCATGATCATTGTCGTCAATCATCAGTGCTAGCCATCGATACCATATTACGCCGATACTGAATCAGTGACATGTAGAAGAGAGACTGCCTTAGAAAAACCACATTACTCGCGATATCCATGTACGATATTTCAAGAAGCATAATATGCCACACAAAGCAAATATGTATTGGATGCAATGTTAGAGAAGAGACAGTGTCAGGGTCAAGTAGGCAAAGAGAGCTTCTGAAGAGATGTAAATTGCAGTGAAAGGAGTAAGTTAACAATAATTCCCATTATTATAACCCTATTATTTACAATGTGTACCGAAAGATGTAGCTCAAACGTAGCTTCGAGCGAGACTCTGAGTGCGATGCCCACCACCGGATATAGATGTGTTTAATATCACTAAATTCACACATACACTCACTTACTCACTCATTTACTCACTCATTTCCTCACTCACTCACTCACTCACCCACCCACTCACTCACTCATCTCACTCACTCATTCACTCACTCACTCACTCACTCACTCACTCACTCACTCACTCACTCACTCACTCACTCACTCACAGTACTTTCATTCGCTATCATTTACGATCCATGCGAGATAAATCATAATTACTATAATTACGTGGTTGTTTGAAGACTTGAATTAAAGTTAATTTGTTCAGGTTGAAGTGTTGAAAGTTTGGGGATGTTTAATGCTAAGGCCTATTAAGGAGGGTGTGAATCTTTAATGGCGTGAATCAATTAGAGGCGGATTGTGAGTCGTAATTTCTTGCAAGGTGTGCCAATTTGCACGCTTGACTTAGGCGAGACGAGACCAGCCAGGATTACAATATCACCGCTTTATTTTTACATTGTTCTGGTGCATTTATTTTCATTAACGGGTCGCATCCTTGGAATAAATTCAACGACGTCTCCGCTTCTATCTTTTACTTATAAGGAAAACCAACTTCACACATGTGGAATATGATACGGTGAATTATAACGCTCTTACCGGCGAATAGAAGTTCCACCCTTGGCAGTGTCACGCCATTTTGTTCGTTTTATCCAGTCTTATAGTTGGTCACCTTGTATCTACAATGGACAAGGCAATCCAGTCAATAATATCAATATCACACATACGATTTTCACGGACTCCAATTCGGGAAGGTTTTAATGACCAGACAGATTGTGGGAGTGGTGAGGAAACTGGAATAGGGTGTGATTGTGAAGTCCCGTTTGGTAACTGAATGAAATGACTAGCTTTACTGAGGGAAACTTTATATGTGTGTTCCTTTATGACAGTGCACCCCTTCCCTATATACTTGTTGCCAAATGCGTCTTCAAATATTTTCTACTTATCGTTTCCTTGTGTTTCCATAAAACACACATCTTGAACATAAATACACGATTTAATTGTTTGCGTTTTCATTTGCGATCAAAAATCTTGAAATCGTAATGTGGTAATGTGCACTGCCCATGCTCGTGTGTTCCAAGTTCAAATCCATGGCATGAACTAGGATGTCCCACCCACCAGTCCACCTGGCTACTACTACATACTATTACTAACATAAACTCAGTATTGGACATAAAAACGTAAACAAAAATTTAGTTTAATGCAATCGTCATAAGCATAAGCATATGCAAGGATGTCGCATTGTGGTTTATCATTATCCAAACACCGTAGCGATTGGTATAGGCCTAATAAGTGCCTAATTTTGAAACTTAGATCCTAAATTCCATCACCCTCAATAAAATATGAGTGTCATTTTAACACGTATAAACATATCCTAGGCGTCTAGGAGATAAATAAAAAAATGTATATTTAAATTTACCATTGTTAAATCATTAAATAATATATATTACACATTACAAACTTGGTTAAATTTTGTCATGGCCGACAGATGTAGTTCATACATACCGAAATGAGTAGCCCTCACTCACATTTCAATATAATAGTAATTTTTAATACACACTATTTTATTTAGGATTTCACACAGTTGAATAAGACAGCATTTTGTTGCATTCAACCTACTTATTTTATATAGGCCTCAGATGAGTACAATCATGGTTTACGTATTTGATTAATTTGAGGGAGTCGATTCGAAGAGTCGGCATTCTTTACTTGCCGTGTGGCTCCCCGTAGTCTTGCTACGTACGATACGATACCTCCCCCCCCCCCGTATCAAAACATCAGCAGCACTTTGATATCATCAATTACAGATGTACTACTTGGAGGTTCGACTAATAGAACATACACACAAGGAATCGGACGTTCTTTGCGCGGTTTACTACTCCTCTTACTTGCTATTATTTGTTGAAGTTTATTTTTTATTATTGTCTCTAATGATGAAGGTTACTGTTGTTTTGTATATTCATTCACAGATAATTAGGTACTTGGGCGTTGATTGTGGTAAATCTCATACTCAATGTTGTTTCGTCACAAGAACTGTGACATGCGCAATGTGCCTCCAAACTCCCAATCAAAAAATATACTAGCGTATTGTATTTATTTACTTTCCTATTCTAGTATTTAAAATAAAATAATGCTAAAAATAAGCTGATTACAGAGGTTAAAAATCGACGGAGTATTCAGTTTCTTCCGTTTCGAGATTTTTCCATTTCACAAATCACATTTGGGATGGGATCTACTTAGTCAAAATGGATAATATTTGTATTAATTTTATTAATAATCATACCTAACCTCTATAAGCTTTTTACAGCTTTAGTGTTTTAGGCACAGTTGACAGAACGTCTCTTGCAATGTCGCCATCTCGATAAATCTTGAGTGTAGTCCCATGTCTTCAATTTATAGTACGTTATTTTTTCTTTGGATTCTGAGTTCACTGGCCATTGAAATAATTCATTGCATGTAAGGCTGTGTGTAACATTGATTGATATTCTTGATCTTGTATTCTGATTTAAACCTTGAAACTCGGGCCTTACTAAACCAGGTATCAAACTAAGAAGTTATCAGTTACTTTTCCTCGTAACAATTACTATTGGCCTACCTTTTAAGTTTTAATTGTTCAACTTCTAAAATAACATCCAAGGTGTTATTGTTAAATACAGAAGTTTTTTTTAGGGATATGTCTTTTATATTAATTATTTAAGTATTATATTATATACGTAAACTGTTTGTAGATCAGATAGTAAATCCGTTACAGATACATCATCTCGTCGATTTCGTCAGGGGGTTGGCTTGGTCGCTTTGGTTTACTGTCTCCCACTGAAAATCAGTTGTGACTGAGATGGGTAGACTCTAAATACGGATTTATTTATTTGTTTTATTTATTTATCAATAACCCTTGTGGAGTTTTTGTTTCTAGTGGCTGTTTTATATGTTGTGGGCTTAGTTCATTATCAATTCATTGCCAATAATGATCGTCGATTGTTGCCACGTTGTCTTAATGTATAATAAGAAACATAGTAATTTTTGATTTATTATTGAACTGTAATGTTGGGTTGCAACTGAATTGCAGAGCTAGTACGTTTCACCAGTTTCAAAAACTAAATTGTAATAGTAATCACAATAATTGAACATCATTTATCCAGTTATTGGTATTGTTGTTGTGGTACTGCAAACGCTATGTGTTTCCACTCGTCGTAGAAATAAATGTCTGCATGAGAAGAGAGGACGATGTGTTCAAGTCTTCACACGTCTCACACGTCACACTTATGTCATAAACTCCTCTCGTCTTTCTCCCTGCCCTGTGTTTCTTCGCAATTAGCATTTTCCATCCTTAATTTCTTTGTCCAAGTATGCTTGTGGTTTTATCGTAGACGTAGAGACAATGTTTTTAATAACATTCTTAATAGGATGTTAACGTCTAGTGGTTATTTTTAAATGAGGCTATCTCCTCCATGTTATTGCCGATATTCTTAATTAATTGGTTAATTCTGCTTGAAGATAAGGCCGATCTACATGTGAGCCGACAGTGCGGGGCCGACGGGATCAAAGCAGGCTTTACCGCCCGCCCTCAAACCATAAACCCTTATCGCGTGTAAAAATTATAAAAATGTTACAATGATTTAACTCGAAAAAGCACTAAATATGTTTTCAAGATCTCTAACAATAATGTAATGGCTCTGATACAAGACTTCGGTGTGCATCAGAAGCACCCGAGAGAAGTACACTCGGATCTTGAGGCAAACTCGGTTTGGAAATATCAAGTTTTTTCCCCGGGGAAGGAAGAAAAAGTTGAGTAACTACTCGGGGAGAATTGAAATCTATAAACACACGTCTAGTGGATCACTTAAGGATGGTTTGATCTGGTTGCAGATCGGCTAGGTCTGTTTTGATCTGACCCCAGCAGCCTTCAATCACTCTCTTCACCTCAAAGGCAACCATGCCGCTCGCAAACAAAAACAAACACTTCTAATAATAATTGTAACTGGCTAAATTAATGACTGTTTGTTTTCGTTTTTTACACTCGTTTTTAAATCGTCAGATTTTGAAGTCGGTGTATACATACCAGACTAAATGGCGTTTTCACCTGTTTCTTATACTCCAGTGGCCGAAGACAATATACTTGTATCCTTAGGCCTAGACTCAGTCAATACTCAAGGTTTCAATACTTTGCATTAAGAATTCGTATGAACTGAATTCAGTGCCACCCAGGTGAATAGATTGTGTGCCATTAATGTATCTTTTTCTCTCACTGTAAATCAACGCTAAACCTGTACGAGCTGACTTTTAAAGCATATTTATTTGTTTATTGATTTATATACCTATCATACATGTGCAAATTATCCAAGGTTAAACTCCGAAAAGCAAAGGTATTGACCTCAGGAGAGCAGACATTCAAGATATAACGTACATTAGGTTTGAACCCTATGTGCGGATGGTAGCTTTGTCTCCAATATTCTTAGACATATATTTTCTCTGATGGATCCGCTTTGGTTAACTTGGATTTAGCAATCGTACAGAAAATACATAACACTTCAGTGTTATCTTTGGCATTACCTTAATGTCAATCTCCACGATAATTGGCAATTTACTGTGGATATTTAAGAAATTACTCACGTGTTGCTAATGAGAAAGTCCTCGAACGCAGCCTGTTGTGTAGTGGCGAGAATCGAATCAGCACGTCACTCATATTACTCTTGAGACTTCCGTGGGGCAATACCTTATCAATAACCATTGGTTTCAAAACACAAAACGTACCGCTAACAGTCATATACACACTATTCGGATATGCATGCGAAACATATCATGCTGTGCCCCAAGATAATTCATTCAGCTTTTTCTAATCTTTTTAAGCTAATTAATCTAATTTTAAGTTGTTTTTAGTTTCCACATTCTGCTAATTTACATTATTAAAATGTTTGAGAATATATTTTAACAATGGGAAATTCTGTATTAAAATACACAACGAACTTGAAGGAAATATTATATTTAAATTTTCGCCTGTGCAATGTTGGTTTTTAACACATGAGACTATTTTTAAATTACTGTGACATTTTTTTAAATGTTATAAATTGAGTTATAGCCACACGACTTGATTTTCCATAACTTGGCAACAAATTTACCTACATATTACGTACGGAATTATCAAGATGTTTCCAAAACGAAATTTACTAATTTTCCACTATGAATTTAGTTGTTTTACTTTTAATTTCCAGTGTTTTATTTAACCAGCCACGACTTTTAATGCCGTGTGTTTATGTGTGTAATGTAACCTATATTATTATTTTCTGTGTGGTAATGATCTGTATGCGTACCCACAGTTTTATTATACTGACAACTTCAAACTTCATACTTCAAACTATGGGCAAACGCCGACATCAAACCCGCGGCCCTCTGCGAATCCACTCTTCATTCCACTCGCGAGCCGTCTCCATTCAACGATAATCCACCTCAGACACTAATTCCTTTAAGTTAATTACAATTAATATAAGTCATTAACCAATTCCAGTTTTTCACGCTTCTTAAATGTTTTTAATTGATAGTTGTGTAGGCACTGATACCCTGTCTCATAGAGATTTAGTAGACTACATGACGGAAGTCGACTGCCACTGGTCACTAGCCTCACACAACATGGACACTTTCCCCTATCCCACATCAAACGTCACAAAATAAAGAAAAATGTAACTTTATTTTACATCGAAAGACAGAAAACTAAAAACATAATTAACTAGCTTCGTTATCTCTGGAAATGATCGTGTATGCGTAGGTTGGTTCGGCGCCAAATTCGATGGATATTCCTGCGGTACCTGTCCGGCCCCTTTTTGTCACCTGATTTCGAATTCATGAGGTGCCGTGAATTAATTAAACGCGTTAAGCATCTGGCAGCTGCAACATGCTGACAAATTAGCATAAATTGAAATGAACTTGCTGGTAGGTCAATTATACCACCATAAGCGAGTATTAGATTGTTATTTAATTCATGCAGGGGTATAGCTATCATTACACTGCGCACCTAATAATTTAATAGGTTTAAATATTGTAAAACGGATAATTGTAAGAGTTTCAATTGTAAGAAGGGAGTGCAGGTGGCAAGGTAGCGTTCGTTCAAGATAGATTATAAAGAAGGAAGATCCAATATCCGGCTGGAGTGTAACGAGACGAAGCTCTCTTGTTTGTGCCCTAGGCTCACTCTGACAGATTCATCTGACTCGCAGTAAGAATATCTCTCACTTATACTGGCTTATATTGGAAATTCTAAACGTGGAAAATGATTTATTTCAGGTATGTCGATATAATCTATTTTGTTTATCTATTTTGTACGGTCTCTATGTGGTTGCCAATGCACGTGGTTTTATTCGTTTGTTGGTGTTCTGTTTTACTTCTACGGTTGTCATACAACAGTGAATTCATCTATTTAATTTAATGATTTAATTTGCATATTCTGCTGTGCAAAGTACATCATCAAATTGTACCATCAAATACGAGTCCGTCATCTACCAATTTTATATATTTTTATTCAATTATTAACCGTTATAATACTTGAACTATTTACTTATTAACAAATGTGTTTAAAAAAATATATATCTACAACCAGTCACCTCGGGCCACTTCCCAACAAATTTTCGATTGTTGGCTGAATGGAAGAGAAAAAAATATTTTTCTAAAATATTTTAGTTTGAGAAATTATTTCGCACAACTTTCCAAATATAAAATTTTATTTAAAACAGCAAGTGTAAAATATGATAAAAACGGTCAGTTTTTTTAAATGTCCCGGAACTTTGGTTAATGCATAAAGAAATTGAGTTGAGACAAAAATGAGAAACAAATTTAACAAAAAAAAAAAAAAGATTTTTCAAAATTTTGACTCCAAAAATTTTGTCACCACTAATTTCGAATTTACAACCATTCCAAAATTTTGCAAAAATTTCAAAACATTTGACCAAGACCGGGAAAAAAATAATATTATAAAGGAATTTACCAAATGATTAATTTTGATTGATTGATTGGATATTGTTTTACGTCTCATATTTATGCAACTTGGCTAACAATAAATTTCCGTGACCGAAAGAGGTTAAGTGCCCATGTCGACCTCTGATGGTCAAAATTACGCGTAAGTAGCTCGTATTTGTACCATCTGAACGAAATATCGTTCATCAAACATTATTGCAGAGGACCTTTTCCTCTAATATCTAAGTTCTAAAATAAAGGTGTGCCAACAAAAATTCACAAGTTAAAGTTCAATTTTGTGTGTAATAATGTTTATAGTACGGCTCCTTGTGAGGTTATGTCCCGCACAATATTTTTAACAAACTTTTGCTGTCCCTTTGTAACTTCCATGATGTGATACGTCGAGTAGCGCGGTAGCAGACGACAATAATTTGCAGGTTCCTGGTTTACCACGGGCATTCCTATCAGATTTCGGACCATACTTTCTAGCTGGAGTCAGTACCATGTGAGTGGCATATCTCACTCGTGGCAAGTATGACATGACGGTATCGTGTTGTAACCAGGGAAAGCAACGTCTCGACTTCCAAGTAAGCATAAAAGCTCAAATCATGTATACAACCAGGAAGTACGCTATCAGAGTGAGGACATTAAGAGTCATCACTGGGTAAATGGTAGTTCCTGTGTTTGCCTGGCTATATGCTTAATTGCGTGGATTGACGCAAGTAACGCCACCTTCGCTCGGAGTGCCGATAACAGGACATCGCACCTAATTTCACTCATTTCCTCCGAAACTGAGTTATTTGTTCCGGAAGGAAATACTTACTAATATGCAAAAGAATTCCCCGTTAAATGTAATGGCTTATGTACACAATACACAATGTTGCCGCGTTACATACGCCAGTGACTGCCGCTGAACAAATGTTTACTCTCGAGCTGATAAGCTCAAAAAGCAAAGCCTTTGAAGCGATCGGTGACAGTAAAACCTATAATTACAATATCATAAAATGTTACACTTACAAGAAAGCGGTGTAGTAATACAAGCTTAATTATACGCTAGACGATGCCGCGACCCCAGCCGATGTTATTATCAACCTATTGGTTCGTCTTATTTACATAATAATTAGGTTTACAAGAAACTAGCTCTGGTAGATAAAGGAGAGATTTTTACAATTGACCTCTAACAGGCTGGGCTACAGGTTGTAACAAGAAAGCTGTAAAACGTGTGCGTGCATGCGTTCTTAGAAAATAATATTACAGCTTATAAGTTTGCATTTAAAATGTTACACATTCACACTGTCCAACTTCAATTAGATTTTACCTTATCAGGTTGGAAACGTGATCGAAACTTTTGGAGGTTTGAATAGTAAATTAGTAAAAGTATGCATGATGCAAACTGTTAATAATTGTGATAGTATGGCATCATCATCATCATTGAGCGAGCGAAGCGAGCGTCTCCACTTGACTCTTATGGCTCCAATGTCTGTTTTTTTTTTTTTTTTCTTTTCTGTTACTGCTTCGATACAGGTCGCACCGTTTCTCTGATCGACCTGAAATTTTGCACACATGTACATACCACCTAGGCGGGTTGCTGTATAGTTTTGTGGCAAAATCGTTTCAAAAAGTTAAAAAGTTACATTAAAGTTAATCGAATTTTTTTTTTCAAACTAAACTGCGACAAAATCTGAGGTGGCCAAATCATTTAGAATGTCCGTCCGATCACGAATATGTTTTTTTTATTTTGATCCGATAAGTAGTGTAGATAGAAATTACATTATAACAAAGTCCCGTTACCATGGCAACGGAAAGTCGCACAGCTTTTTTGGCTCATGATAGCGGTCAAACGGAGGCTCGGATCGAGTTGAAATTTTGACCATCCGCAAGTTTCGTTCCCGATTGAATGTCATTAGTTTTGTGGCAAAATCGTTCAAAAAGTTATAAAGTTACATAAAGTTAATCTAAAGTTTTTTTTTAAAACTAAACGGCGACAAAATCTGAGGTAGCTAAATCATTTAGATGTCCGTCCGGTCACGAATATGTTAATTTTATTTTGATCCGATAAGTAGTGTAGATAGCAATTACATTTTAACAAAAGTAACGTTACCATGGCAACGAAAAGTCGCACAAGAATTCTGGTCACTATGTACTGCCACCTAGAAGAAATCAAGAGTAAAATAGTTTTCCCAAAGAAATGATGTCAAGGTCCTCTAGATGGCGGTGGATTTTATCCATTCTCTCCTATTTTACAAATTTTCAGCTAAATCGATCAAGACCTTAAAGACTTATTGGTATGTAACTTTATGGGCATGTCGTACTCGGGTCGTGTTGCACGTACCGGTGCTCGCTCAACAACGCGTCCAACTGAGCGTTTTCCTAGTAATCTTCATCATCATTTTCACTATCATGAATTATATTTATATATTTGACATTTATTTTTAGTGATTTTGATACAATGGTAAAGCATACTAGCACATTTCGCTAAAGATAATAGACTGGTATGATTAAAAGTTAATGGTCCAGATTAACAAACTTGTTTGATTATAAATAATAAATAAATAAATAATAAATAAATTGTATTTTAGAGTCTACCCACTCAGTTATTTTCCTGATTTTCAGTGGGGGACAGTAAATCAAAGCGACTAAGCGTACCCTGTAGGCGTGCAATTATTTTTGGCATCAGATCCGTGGATATAGATACCTGATTATGGCAAGAAATCATAAACACTGAGCTTCCTTAATCGTTGTACAATTATTAATTGGAAGACTGCTGATATAAATGAGTAAAGTATACACTGGTGACTGGTGAGTGTACTCGAATTAGTTATTTAGCTGCTATTCTCACTGCAATGTCTGGCAGGAACGTGTATCCATTCCCCTTTTGTTTTGTCATATAACGCGTGATATAACTCAAATTATAGCCTGCATGCACTCGCATACACGCAGGCCTATGCAACTTTTCAAAATGCAACAAATGCAGCTAGCGAATTTCACCGTTCATGTGCCATTAAACTCTCGTAGACGGCAAAACGTTTTCCAGCGATTGGAGGCTATAAAATGATGAAGGCAGTTACCAAGTCCACGCATTTCGGTTGGCAAATCAATCATTTCCCTAAATTACAGGCCATAAAACTTTGCAATTTACTTTTTATATTTGTTTTTACAGGTAACTTTCAAATGTGTGTGCATGTAATTTGAAGTAATTTGGTAATCACCACCTCCGTAACATACAATTACCCAAGTGTGTACACGAGTATTTCCAACACGGAATCCACAAGTTCCATTCTAATGCGAGTGTGAAAGTCGAAGCGTCGAGCGCGAAAAGCAATGCTCAATAGTGAATTTCAAACCGCTTTGGCGACGGAAAAGTTGTTTGAATCTTCTCTCGATATTTACGGCGTACAAGTTGGCAATGAAAAGTGTGTATCCTTCACTCTGCCCACGTCGAATTGAAATCTGAATTCTTGAATCTTTTTAAATAAATGTCTGTCGTTATGTTAACTAGCTCTTTAGTGCTCTTTCGTAGGCCGTGTATTTATTACATCGAGACTCAGATTAAGATGGCTGCTGTTGGTAATTAACCTCTGGTTATTGTTTCGATGGCATAACAATTGTTCTGCGTCCCTGGGTTTGACACCGGGTAACTTGTCTTTCTTTCATCGCTTCACCCACATTCGGGTTCAGTGGGAGGGTCGCGGAATTAATCAAAACCTTATTTTGACGCTCAGAAAACAGCAAACTCCTTCAGCTGTCACTGCTTCTATCAACATCGGTAACACTAAATATTGATTTGATGTGACCGTATTAGAGCAAATAAACTATAACCTGCAGTAAAATGATTTCCCATTGAATCAGTCTGTCAGAGCCCTCATGAGGTGCTTCACCTTAATGATTTATCGATTACTACCACTCAAAACAATAATCATCAAATTTAGTGATTTATATCAATCCAACAATTCGTATAGCTGAAACTGCAGTTGTAACCATTTCATGTAGGCCTACACGCGGATAAGGTGCTTCTACACAACCTTAAAATAATTAGCTAGATATTGTCCGGAAGTTTTAAAACTAATTTCTTTTCACATACCTTGTCCAAGGTCAAGGGACACGTTTTTCTTCTTAGCGCCTAGGGCAAGGATAGACCTTATATAAGTTTTCATCGCCGAGACGATTACCCACACCACACGGAGTTACTTAAAGTTCCCCCGATACCGGATCGTATTAAATATTAATTAACCAACACGTGTCAGGTATTTGTATTTCCATGCAATTTTTCTGAGCAATTAAGTTGTTTATTTTTGTATTTTCCTGTTAAGCGAGAAAAGATAAAAAAGCAAATTTTTCTTAAACATAATTGAGAATTACATGTTTTTATTTATCGGGTTGTTTTGTAGCGGCGGTAATGATATTTTTCTGTCGACGTTCAAAGACCATTTTGTCTTCTTCTTCAGGACTTGAAATATGATATGAAGTTTATGAATTTACTCTTGTTTCTTGTTCTTGTTTTTTTTTCTATTGTTACTATTAAAGTTTTTTGATTCGTTTGATTAGTCGACAGAAAAATATCATTACCGCCGCTACAAAAAAAAAACGATAAATTAAAAAATGTCATCAACGGGTAGCGAGACATTTAAAAGATTTATGATTGAGAATTATTTACAATAAAAATTGATCTTTGTATAGAACACGAAATTAAACCAAGTGTTCTGTACTCACATACGTTTGATCTGGAACATAAGCACAAGTATTATTAAATTGTGATTCGAGACGATGATTATTGATAAGGAACAATAACACAAAACCCTCCCTTGTTCGGGATTCGAACCCACTTTCCGTGCGGTCTCGAATCCCAACCGTATGAGCCACCGCGGCTGGACATACAAATGACAGGTTGATTACTCAAAGGGTTATGTACCACGATAGCATGACGCTAACCATCAAGTACTGTGCATGCGCCACTAAAAGTATCACTTTATGAAATATTGGCCATTAAAATAGCAATAAAGATGGGACAATAATTACCTGGCCAGATGCACAATCAGAGGTAAAGTGCAAAGGTTGGAGGATACAGAAGTGCACGGATGCATCTAGGTGCAGACGACAATAAATTGCAATCCTTTAGCTATCTGTAATGGCAAGTACGTCGGTGAACGTCAGACTTGACAGAGAGGTAACGACAAGTACCTAGCTTACTGTGTGCACGAGGAGGGTTTGTGTGGGTAGCTGTATGGTCTGTGGGTTTACTGCTGCTTCAATGCTCAAAATAAGGGGTCTATTCAGGGTTAGGACTTATTGGTTGGCACATCATGAAATACAGCATTGCAATTCATTTTTGTATAAATTATTAAAAGAAGGTAAACAAAATATGAGCATTATAATTCAAACAAAACATGAGCATTTTATTTCAGTTATGTTCAATTTTATTCATAATGACTTTAATTATTTATTATAAGCTAGTATCTCATTATTTGAATTGATGACAATGTATGAGTGAAGTATGTTTTTAATATGAGATAGACTAAATTTAAATCCAATTGTGTTCCAGTTGAAATGCACTCTTCAGAAACCATTCTTTTCACAGAATGTTGAACCTCAACTCATTTGGTGTATGTGAACTTTGTGTAAAAAGTGTGTATTTTTGTATTTCCTGTATCTAGCTAGAAATATACAGTAATTTGACACTGTTGAATTAATTTTGTTCTTTTAATTATAAAAATGGATCGGTTTCTCCAGATAACGTGCATCGCACATTTCTTTATCGCTCACAGCTATCATGATGGAGCCAGTGACCAAATACTCCACCAATAATGTCAATCAAAATAAAATACCGGGCTAACTCGTTAGATTGTCAAAAGTAACTAATATTGTTAAATTTGAAAATAATTAATTCATCAACTTCTACTGATTTAATCTAATCAAACTGCCGAGTAGCAAATATTTATATTTGGTTCTAAAAGTCTCTTGAAACAAGGAAACAAAGTAACTGCTATACTTTCTGATAAGGCATACACCTCTCTCTCTCTATATATATATATATAAACCTTCATTGGTCTGCAGCCAGCGCTGTTGCCTTACGACACAGAATAACAAACAATTGATAAAAATACATTGAAATTAAAAATTTATATTAAACCAACATGTAAAATATAACCTACTTACTATACAAGTGGTTTCAAAAATACGAATGGACCATCGCAGAAAACATATTACAATCTCATCCGTTAAACTACTTGTAATACAAAAATTATTCATGTAAAAAAAAAATAGAATTGTCCCCCTTGCTTCTATCATTAGCCCTGTTACACCTATTGTGTTTTAGTCATAATTGTCTTTGAATAGTTCACTGTCGGTTCATAGGCCACCTAGTTAGATACTTTTCATACACAATGCTTTCAAAACATGTTTTCAATATAATCTATCATGTTGGTTATTTATTATTCATCTCCATATTTTCTCAAATTATTATTTAATTGTGTTGTTTTATAATTGATTTATTAATGTAGTACCGTTATTAAGTCAACACTTATTAAAATTAAATTATTAATGCATATTAGCATCGACAAAAGTCACATTACATTTTATTCAGAGTAAGTCACACTTTCATGAATTACACACCACAACATTTACTTAGCACTACAATTATACAATGTATAATAACTACGCATTTCTAACCTAGTGTAAGCTATGGTGCCGCGTTTAGCAGCTGATCAGTGCTCTTTTAGCAGCTGATCGGTGGTATATCAGCTATCGCGCCGCGCCAAGCAGCTCAGACTGCCCAGCCGAGTAGAACTAATGTAAGATCATGCACGAGACCTCCCCATTAGGACGCATTACTGCAATTATCTCGATCATTACCGAAAGCATGCCAGTGACTAAGCTTGATATTTAGAAAATGTTGCAATGATTACGCATATGGTGGTGCTTGCCGCTAGCTGTTGCCTCTACTAAAACAGTTTGTCCCAAGGCTGATTTGGGTGTTAAGTACCATTAGGAGACTCGAGTGTTTTGAAATTTGTTTCTTTTGTTATTAATTGTTAATTATACTGTGCAAATTGATTAATTATACAGCGCTTAAAAGGAGTTAAATAATGAAGTGACGATTACTTAAACTGTAATTAAATTAAAATTAAGCACGCAATGATAAGGTAGCTAAATTAATTATTCTGTAAGTTTCTATAAAATGAAGCATTTCTTTGTCACGAAATCAAGACGATTTTTGATCTAGTGTTTGGAACAGGGGGGTATGTATAAAGTCGTCACCTCACAAATTTGAGGCATGTCTACTTTAGTTTCCGAGTTGTTAAAGTGCTTATTACGTGCCATAGTCATCTGGTTAGATATTGTTGATAAGTTATATTAGTTTTTAAAGCACTTTGTCCTCTCAATAAATTGCACTTACACATACAAAAAATTAAAAGTTATAAACAAATCAAACCTGAATTGTGAGTACAATTACATCCATATATTGTCTTTGATAACTGTTGTTTGTTGCTTTTCGTCTTTCAAGTTATACAAACTATTACATGTTGTATTAATGTGCTCGCACACAATCCCAATGTTTCTCGGATATTGCAGTAGTGTAGAAATGTGCAACACTCAACACCTCTGCGCTGGAGACAGTGTTATGTAACCACCTCCTACACAGTTACCTACATTGCTGTTAAACACCAGAGATTTTGTATACATTCGGCTTCCACACATTTAATCAAAGCTTGTCTTGTTCCAGCTGCGACCCGCCCCTTCCTTCACACCTTGGCGGTCGCAACATGTAACACTCCATTTACTAGGAATTTAAATAAATATTCCAAATAAAATATTACCTATACGTTCAACTGACATCAATGGCTCATTTTTCTCTATACAACCGGTACGTGTACACTATTCACGACAGCCGTTACAAGATATATTGTTCTAGTAGCCATGTATTTAAATGTACGCATATATATAAGATATTTGTATCTGTTTGATTTTTGTAGCAATCTGATTGCGATCGGTGAAGCCTGGCGAAACGAGTCCCCGTGCGCTCTAAGCAGTAGTAATGAATAGCAAACGTGTTTTGGGGTGTCAAGCTCTTCCTCAGCAAACCACATCAATCATAAGTAACCGACTCGTTGACTACGCCACACGACAAATACATTATACACTACTATTTATGAATGTAATAGAAAAAATTACATTACTATTTATTTATTTTTAATAACATACTGTAATTATTCATTTATTATCCAACCAACTAAATTATATTTTTTATCATAATCTAGGCCTATAAATATATATATATATTTACTTTATTTTTAGCTCAAGTGTCTTATTTGGACCATGTTGTTTTCTTACATATGAAATATAATAATTAATTCTATTGTATTTTTCTCGTCGAGTTCGTTGAGAAAGGCATTGTAGGACAGAAATTAGTACAACATACATGAAGACAATATCAATAATAAGGCACAACGATATTATACTCGAAAAATGGAAAACAAAGTAAACATTCTGAAACAGTGAAAAGAAAAGTTGAATAATACAGTTTTTGAGATCGTATACACACTCAAAGTGGAAAGGGGGAATAAGTACATTCGCATGATGAATTAAGGAGAGTGGAATAAGTTAAGGTTGGATTTATATTTTGGTTTACAGGTTGAGGCTCTGGGGGTGGAAAGCAAATCAATTCATTTTTCCTGGTTTGTTACCTAGTATAGGGATCGTCCACGTTCATGCAAGAGTATTATCAAAACCAAAAAACACAATTATATTATGAATGTACGTACACAAAAACTAAATTTTTACGTTTGTGTGTCACTTTATTCTTTATGGAAAATATTGTGTAACTCGATCGCATGACTAGCGCGATGGATATAGATGGCTCTCCGTTACCTACCGATTAACAAACATCCCTCTCCTCCAAGACAATCATTCCAATCTGTCTAGTCCAAGCTGGATAGCTTAGTTCCCATACAGGTATTCTCTTGTCCCTGTGTTGGCTACTATATGGCTGGAGGGAGATACTCCTAGTCCTAGCCTACACGTATACCTCTATCCCGATGAACAAACATCCCTCTCCTCCAAGACAATCATTCCAATAGCTTAGCTCCCCCCTTAGCTCCCATACAGGTATTCTCTTGTCCCTGTGTTGGCTACTATATGGCTTGAGATACTCAAGTCCTAGCCTACACAACACAAACCTTATCTCAATCTACGTGATGGTGATGTATCGCAGACAGATCGCCGTAGCTACCAGCCATGCATGGCATATGCTGTACATGTATGTCACGTCACCCGATTCACGTGCAACCGGACAAATCCGAAACCGTTTACACATCAGACGATAGAAAATACCGTTTGCGACACATCGATTTTCTCTAAATGCGATAGATTTCTCTAAACGAAATCTATAGCTAAACAAAGCTAAAGAGGAGTTCACGCGCATTGATATAAGTGGAATGGTTTTCAGACCTCTTGACGTTGAGAGTTATTGATCACTGGGATGTTTTGTCATATTATGACACGAGCTTATTAGCATTGTCATAATAGTCAGCTAGCACGTAGTCATGACATAACATTCTTAGGAAATAAATTTACATTTCAGTGTTCTTAATATCAATTCTATGTCGTTGTTATTAAATGGGTGGGTATATGCTTCACTTAGCAAGCACGGATACGGAAGAACTCAATATAGAGAGCGAAGCTTCTTCATCTACAGATTGTCGAAGGATACAAAAATAAAATTCACGTTGGTGGAGGTGCCGGGTTGTAGGAAGTTATTCCTTTGGATGGGACTAGCTCGACCCCCTGACCCCCAGAGTCACCAAAATCATTTTAAACGATCCATTTTGAAGAGCAATATCAATTTGCTGTTCCTGCTTTTTGGCAAACCTCATATTCGTTTGAGTGAGATCGTCTAATAGTTTTTTCTCTTCGTTTTTCTTTTTTAACAATTTTTTTTCTTTCTTGCTTTTTTTCATTTCCTTTTCTTTTCTTTACTTCTTCTTTTTATTTTTTTCCATCACTTTTTAATTTTTGATTCATTAATTAACTGCATTTAATATCCTTTTTACTTGTTACCAAAATTGTTGTATTTTAACACATTGTTGTTGTAATATTACTATTTCAAATATTTACTTAAATGTAGTTCAATGTTGTGTCGGCATCAATGTAATTAGATTTATTTAGTTGTCCTCCTTTGTAAATCAGTTTTTATAACTGAATAGGATAGACGTTAAATAAATAAATAAAATAAAAATAAATAATAAACAGAAAACCACATTTCAATCGGTTGCCATGTTCGGTTTCCATCGCGAGACGTGAAACATGCACTTAGGCAGGATGGGCAGCGGACAGGACAGCCGAGCTTCACTCACTAATGTGTACTGCACTTACAACAATAATTGTAACGATGTTTATAACGACAACACAACGTTCATGAGGTAACCTTATTCCGGTGGATAAGTCGATCGTCCAAATTAGACAAAAACCCTTTAATTCTAACCGTTAATAAACTAATTCTTTGTCACCATAGATTTGCCGTTAGGTTTTCCTTGGCTCCTGTTACGACTCAATTACTAAGAGACATGCAACCAAGTGTTATGAACAAAGATAAATAACACGCTACCTGGCTAACATTTACATAAAGAAGACAACCAAATCAACATACACACTTCTTTGGTAGCTCGAACTGGACGACTTCTTCTAAATATGTCGATTCAGCCTTCAGGATAATAAGAGCCGACTTAATGAAACTGGGCACAGCCATTAATTACTGTGACAACGCTATTCCCTTATATACTGCACATGTTCCTTAAAAAACGTCAACATGTTTTAATACATAATGGAGAATATAGCAATTCAAACATACTCATCCGTACAAATATAAATATAATTATGTAATGTGCAGTTAATTATATTTACATATAATGTAGTTTTCTTTTATAACTTTCTTAAATTTACTAATGTTATGTCCAGACTCCTGAGTATGCCCCTGCTGATCTTAAAAGACGAGTATAATCAGGCATCAGGTCATCAAGTCCTGCTCTTAGCAGTGAGTAGTGGAGTAGTTTACTCGCCGAAATTAGAGGCGAGCTCTATAGCCATCTTCCCACCATATCCCTAATCCCTATATTCCCTACTTCCTTGATACGCAACGTGGGTGTCCGGTTTCTGCGCCTCTCGACTCGCCTGTGGCTGGATCAGTCCAGCACGAGCCTGTGTCCGCGTCTTGGTTCATACATCACCCATCATCAACTATACATATTACCACACATAGCACATCGTCTTGATTAGCGCAAGCGCGTTTACTATGATACGTTAAGTCCCAATGAATTGGTGTAGTGGAGTCCTAACACACCTGAAATGAACAGTTCGAGCTAGGCGCAAGAAATATAGAGCATATTAGATGATACATTGGTACATCGATAGAGAAAGTTATAAATTAATTTCGAGAAAATCGAAATCAAATTTGAAACGCATTGGAAACCTACGTGATTTCGACTCCACTGCATTAAAAGTTACAACATTCAACATCCACCGCTCGAGTTTCGTCCCAAACTGTAGTAATAATGAAAAGCCTCCCGGCGTTCTGTGGAAGAATAGGTTCACGTGTGGGATGATTCCGCGTTGTTGCTCACAATACGATCGAGATATTGCTCATATTTACTTTGGAGGTCACTATACTTAGCAAGTATTAAAGCGCAGAATTAAACAAAATTGAACATACATTCTGGTTAAATGTTTCGATAGCTCCAAGTTTGATATTTTGTTAAAGTTCGAGTGCCGTGGAGCAAATTATATTTATTAGGATAAAGTGAAACAGAAACTGTGTAAGGTTAGATTATAAATTTTAAAAAGGCCACACCGTAACCGTTCTTACGTGACAGTTTGGCTCAGTTCCCTCAAACTAAATTTAGACTACACGGTGGAAATTATTACCATTGTTAATATTGTCATTTGTGGCGGTATTTAATATGTTGTCTGATATAAAATAAAATAAAATTCTTGAGCTGTGGAGAGTATCAGGTTCCAGTTTGTCTCTCAGAGATGTGCACACCAAATAACAGTTGTGTATCCCCATGGATTATACAGAAAAAAAGATTATTCTTACCCAATGTCAATAGATAAATATCCCAAACTTATCTTCGATTCAGCATTTAATTGATTCAGACTTGAGAAACATAACACATACATATGTACAGCACCATTTAACAGGACGCCAATACAGATAAGCCACTTTTTTATTCGTTAGAAAATATGTGTACAAAATTTAATATATCCAATCATAATATATCCATCCATTTAATATTTATTATTATACATCATGCATCCACCCGAAGTACTATAAGTATGGTACAATTTAAAACAATATTCACAGATGTTCTGCCAGCACGAACAAATATTATAAAATTAAAAAATATACGTAAAGTAAAAGTTAAGTACCAAAAATGAAGAAATAAAAACGCACTAAACTGAAAACTCAAGGTGGTTTAAAAGAAATATATTCGAAATTGACTAACGTTATCAAATACAAACAATAGTGACTGGTTATAAAAGTAAATATTTATTGCAGTCCAACTCATATTTCGTTTTTGTTATGGAACTTTTATTATAATTTAGTTGAATAAGACATCTTCATTCGCTTGTTGTGAGTTAAATACCTAAGGATATAATGATTAATGAATATAAAACTTTCATTTTAAAACCTAAACAAAACTTTGTTGTACAGGGCACAGAATAAAAATAACATTCATAGGTTAACAAAACGGTAAAAAAAATGTTCAAACACAAATACATGAAATAAGTAATAAATATTTCAAATGTTTAGACCATAAAGGTGTTTCCTAAGAATGGAAATTTAACCTTTTATTGCCATCATCGAAACATCATGTATAAATAAGTGTTTTGACAAATTTAAGGCGATGGCAAAAATTGACAAAAATCTTGGGGATTGTGCCCCTTGCACCAACAAACAATCCGTGACAATTCGATGACACTGTAAGTAACAATTATTGTAGTTACTATTATAAGCTGATAGGAGAATACATACAATTTATCAATTTAATATATTGGAATGAAAACACGTGTTTTTCCAAAGACTCCATCCCCAACGAGTGATACGAATCGTAGAAACCCTGCAGTCATGATTGCCCGTAGCTAGAACCGAACCAACCACTTATACTGAGACTCAATAATCTACCTCTACGACGAGAAACCGTAGAACGTTTACATTGTAGGTTATGGTGATGTGAATTCTACTTTTATATCTGTCCACTAAATGTGTAGTATTTATAATTATTCTGTTCTGATCCGTGGGTTCGAATCCAAACCTTGGAAAAACTAAGCTTTCAGTATAATCAAAGCAAATATTATATTTGAATATCTTATATTCAATGCCTCTGGGCATTTCTCATAAACTGCAGATACCTAGTTATTTTCCAGACCAGTGAATTGTAGCCTACTACAGGTAAACTTGAGAAATATCTATTACATCGTTTATTCCATAGCGAATCTTATGAATATGTTACATGAATAACATTAAAATGATTTTTCTAAAAATCCCAATAAGATTGTGTCATGCATGACTAGCAATTTCCTTGCATATTATATTTCAATAACTTTTGCTATAGTGTGTTGGAAATAAACTGTCCTCCCAATTATACTAGAGGGCAAAACGTGAATCGGAGGTGAACCCTACCAACCGACTTTCACTTATCATGCCTTTATCGACCTAGATCATCATCCAGCTAATGGACCCTAATGTCGATGACTGCAGACTGCACACTCACTCAATGAAGCCCCAAGACTTCACATTCGAAAGTAAGAATGGCTACTTTAATTCCATTGTTTGGTACACATGCAACGAGCGAATTTCACGCAACTTGAATTACTAAGATGGGTCAGCATTTGCAAAATAGAAGGGAGTGGCACCATATATATCAAGTGCTTCTTTGGTGTACCGAAATAATTACCTTGGACAAAGCGATTACTTAATACCTTAGTAATGTAAGTGGTTCGTAGGGGTGGGGGGGGGGTTAAGATCCTATTTCCTATTGATGATATGAATCGTATAATTTAATCTATCAGACATAAAATAGCATCTCCTGATCAAGTACACAGCAATTTGGGCAACTGTTCTATACAGTACATTTAACAGATAAACAAATACCGTTGATTATATAGTCGCAAACCACAAGAATTACTAAATAGCTATTATGTATTTACGTAATTAGTGTAAACGCCATAGGGACACATACACTAAATATAAGTGATAACCAGCTGACAAAATCAAGTGATCAATTGATTATTATGATTGATAATTCGTAATAAGGAGCGTAGCAATAAGGAGCACGGAGCAACATGGAGCAAGGAGGGGAAGTGTGCTGTGCTGCAATGAAATCTATTCAAGTCGCTAGTTACGACTATCTGGTATTGATCTTTATCGGACAATGATTTGATATCGATCAATAATCAATCATCTTTAACTAGAGTTTGGTTAACAAGGCCGTAGTGCATTTTATTTACGATTTAAATACAGCTGTATAGCCATTTTCCATTAAATCTTACAATGTTACGATTAGTTTTTCTTCTTTTTTCTAGTAACTTTATGTATGTACACACACACATACACACAACACAACTTTATTTATATGTACAAGTACAAAACACACTATATAGTGAGGTACATGATTGGTTAATGGCTTGCCAATAGCTATGGCTGTGTCTGGTTTATGTAGTGGCCAAGCGCAGTAAGAAATTACCTGTAGTTGTTTGCAAAGATGTAAAATAGGGAAGAATAAGTTCAAGTTAAAAATAGTGGGAATAGACTGCAGAGCCCCATAGTTCGAGAAGGTATTCTAAACGTAAGGTAACTATGATAACTATCGAGAATAATGTTAGATGTGTCCATTAATCGATCATTGATCAAAATCAGTTACCAAATTTTTAATCATTTCCACATTAAATAATCAGGACTCGACTTCGATCGGGAAAAATAATCATTGACATCTCCGCTTTCTAAACGTTGTTGCCTTCATTGTTTTGCAACGCTTACAGACAAGTTCGATAGGAAACAATATCTTTGGGAGGTTAAGTGTTAATAATATCAATATCCCTGTTAATGAACCCTACCGAACGTTATCTGTGATGCAAGCAACGTGCAATTTGCAATGTAAACAGTATTAATTTGATGAAACTTTTAGAACAGGTGATGTTTAGTTGTAATTATTTTATTGGACTATACACTGCACATTAATAAATAAATAACAAGATTTAAAACAAGATTTCGACGACTTATCAGTGTCTTCAACTGATTTATTGACAGGTTAAAATCTTGTTATTTATTTATTTATTAAAGTGCAGTGTAATGTCCAATAAAATAATTTCAACTACTTTATGTAAAATGTAGCTAGCTGGTTCCTCCATGTTGTTGTGGTGGCTCAATTGAGTTGATATAACTCCTGCAAATACAAGATATATTTATAATATGCAGATAGCTTCGGCGTTTATAGCTGTTAACCTATAAAACAGTAATTTCATATTATAATATAACAATATTTTTTACTCTCGATTTGATAATGGAATCGATAAGCTAACTTAAAATCCGATCGAAGGTTGTTCTGCAAATGTTTAAGGATGCAATATTACTGAGCTGTAATATTATTATAATTTTACGAGGCAGTCGTCTGGTGCTGTTTTAGAGTGAAGGTTGACAATAAATTTGCCAGGATTGCAATCTCGAACAAAATGTGTTTGCGTAGAATTTTCCTCTTCTCTACTGCTGTTTCTGTTGAATTGTGCTGAAAGGTCACAAACAATTTATTTAATGGATAATTATTGACACGGATTTGTTTTGAATCGAGTGTGTAATGTTTTACATAGCAGTGCGCAGTTGAATAATGCTGTGAGAACAGCGAGCAGTTGATCATTTTACTTTCGAACTATAGCTTTTAATATCAATTTTACATACTCAATGAATTTAAAATATGCTTTTAATTTCAATTGTACGAAAATGTATACACGTATAATATAAAGTTTTTTTTAAAATCAATTTCTCGAACAAGATTTGATCCAAGACTTTCTATGATGCAAAACAGATATGCCAAAAATGCCTTACTAAATATTTGCAAAACACTGAACACAATACAATATCAATGATGAATAATATCATGCTTGAAGCACATAAATGCTAATTTAAAAAATGCAAGTACAAAAGCGCAATAAAAATATCTCGTAGGTGTAAGCTAAGGCCAGTGTACCAAAGTAAGCGAGATGATTGTTGTGATAACGGTTTTCCGAATGTTTGAAAAGCTCGAACTAATTTTTAGAGTTCTCTCTTTCCCCGTTTTGTAACACGTGAACTTTCACGATTTCCCTGTAAATCTGTTGCTTGTTGAATACCCCAGCTGGGTCGAGCGATATCAGTGCTGGCATTGGGTTACCAGTAAGCTGCTGGAACGCTCTCGGCCAGACGATCGGTGCCTTACCTTTAGTGGATGGGAGTTCCAAGGGGCGGAATTAAGTGGTGGGATACCTCAAGCCATTGATTTGTTACGTTGCGTGAACAGGAAACGGCTAAAAATAAATCAGTTAAGAAATCTTAATACTTTATAAACACAAATCACTTTTCGGCAGAGGGGTATTAAAATATAAATCCTTTAGGAGGATGAGGTATACATTACTAATATGTCTTTCATAATTATATATTCTATTAAACAGATTATATCTCTACACTCTTGTGGTTTCAAACCCTAGATTATTTTATGTTTCCGTATCTTTTCATGGTTATTGTTTTAAATATTTCTTAAAGATCATGTTTCAGTATTTACTAAGCTATTTCATGTGTAAAAGGTATAATTATCTTTGGGCCTTGAGAAGTGCCCGCCGCGTACTCCCACTCTGAAAACGTGGAGCCCATGCAAGCTGTCGGAGGAAATCATGCCTAATAACAACATCATTATAATCTTGCATGGCTTCGTTAACAAAAGTGATCTGCCAACCAAGAACATTAAACACACCTATCAAATTGCGTGAATAATACTACACGTACTGCGCCGGCCCACAGTATTTGTTCCATTCTTTATTATACAATGAATATCAGAGGAACATGTTAAATTTAAAAAAAATAATTAGGCGTAAAGATTTTGTGTAAAGAAGTTACGACCTATGTGCCTCGGGACAGAGAGTTTATTAAAACCAATAGCAGTAAATAATGTTGAAAAATGTACTACTAACTCAATTAGTCTCACGGCCACAAAAACCATTGGGGTTTTGTATTTTGCATGGCAGTATTTGCGTTAGCAGTAACTTGTAAACTTTTAAATGGTTTTCGAATGAAGAATAAAATAATCTAAAATGAAATGCTTTAAGCTTCCGAATGCTCGCCGAGTTAAATGTTAGTTTAAAGCTAATGAAAATTCACCTCGCCCATAAAGTATATGACATCATATATCATTGGTATTGGTTTTGTATTAGATTTTACCGCACTGGATGTACATAAAACAAGAACATAAATCAGACTGATTCACATGGTCACATAATGAGCAAAAACTTTCTCGAAGAGCTACTGTCTGATTGACTTTCATTGCAACATATTAAAACTTTATGCTCGCCGTAAGATCTGATTAACTATACCTATGAAAATACAGCATTCGCAACTTTTACCGAGATGTTACCTTTAATTTTACCTTTTTTATCATTGTTTATCATTGTTTATTATTGGAGTGGCGTAAATAAAATAACTATAAGCTCGTCTGTAAACATATCATTGTGGGTTCAATGTACGATGCTCCAATCATAGTTTTGTCAGTGTACAATAGTTAATTATTTCTGTAATTTCTAGTTGAGTGCAATAATGCTATAGTAATTATAATTGTGTCCCTCTATCGGGTCTGTGTATACACATTCAGTGTTCTTTTATATTAGGACTATTTAATATATATTCTGTCTGGCGTTAAAGTGTGAGAATAAACGGCGAAGTTTTCTTGATAATCGCAGTCAATTATATTTGCCACGACTGATGAAATGCATGAATTACTAATCAGTCAGGTTTACTAGATTAATGATCCTAACCTGCAACCTTCCGACATAGCTCGATCCCTGGCTGCTCTGCTTCTGTCGGTAATAAAATGAGTTTAATTAAATGAGATTTTATTTCAATAGCAAAGTTTATTAGTTTTACGCTCCCGGTTGATCTGATTTATTTTATATATTTTATTACACATAAGTATCAGTGTATGATATCTTTTACATGATAATGAAATAAATAAATTAAACTAAACCAATAATCATAAATAACATGAGATGGACTCGAAGCTTGCAGTGCTGACGGGATCTTTAACATAGTACGAAGAGCAAGATAACGATTGTTTGGTTTTAATGAAGACATTTTGACTTTAAGTGAGTAGTAACTAACAAACCTTATGACTATGTGTTGCACTTTTAGACACTGCGCTCAAAATACGTTTCTGCAGTTTTTTTCATAAGGTCGACGCATATCCTTCGTACACTGAAGCTAGCTCAAAGCTGGAAGGCATATTCTACTGATAGTACAGCTGAGAGTGCACGAGAGTGTGCTGTGAGTTGTGATAAATCAGAAGTTGTGACTATAACCTTATATAGAATATGTGTGTAAGTTTTCAGTCTTTGTCTGTACAATCTTGCAGCAACGTTCTAAGAGTGACTTTAGTTGAAGTTTAGTAGTCGAACTACTTTGTACGTGCACTCCTTGTAATTGTACGATTATTTGTTATTTGTATAATATTTGTATAATAATTTGTATAATATAATTATAAGCCAACATGAAGTATAACTTTTAATTATGCCAGTTGTACGGATGAGCAAGCGATATACATTATATTTTGTTTGTTTTTGTTTGTTTGTTTGGGGAGTGTGATATTCGCAATAATTATGATGGAAGAGTAAAACCGATTGGATTTTAATAGCACTGCTACGAAACTTGATAAGAAAACATATGATGGTATTTAATATTCAAATAATTGGGACTTTGATGTTAGAATATGTGGGGTTGAAGAACAAAACTGGATTTTAAAAAAATGTGCTACACATTTTACTATCTCAATGTTGAGCGACAAAATGAGAAATGGCATGGATCAAAAGGAACAGGAGTCCTATCTCTACTGGCTAAGAAGAATGTCAATTGTGAGCTATCAAAAGAAGACGAGATACTGCAACATCAAATGTAAAATACGTATATTTTCGATGAAACTGGAACACGTTCAAATTTATCCGGTGAGCCGCAAAGAATCGCCTCATTCCGTGTCCTGAGTATGAGGCACCTTCAACAGTTACAAACATTGCGACATGTGTGGCGGGTCGCCTACCTCCTGCCCAAGTCAAGATCTCATGGAGTATTAGGAGCCCTTTGTTTTTAATAAGTACGTGTGCACTAAGGGTAGAGGCCTCACGACTAGCTATTCTACACAATATAAAGGGGGTTGGGCCAGAACCGATTTCCATCGTCTCAAGCGAAGTGAAAACCCTATCATTAAACGCCTTCAACACCCACGTCCGCCATATTGAAACACCGAGCACAATGTTTTCTCACCCCTCTTTACAATAGCACGCTTTAAACACTTAATGCCTTTATCATGAAATCAGTCGCTTCAATTATTAAATAATGTGTTGGCTGTATAATTTATCCTCGGGTGGCCTGATTTTCTTTGCATGAGTGTTGTAACTAACGTCTTCATGTTATGCGTAAAGCTTGTGTGCCCGGCCACGGTCGTACATCATTCTAATGCGTGCGTGCATGCGTGCGTGACATACGGTTTAAAAGGCTGCACTAATTCAATTGGCATTTTCGACCGACAACAGTCAATATTATCGTCTGTCTATTTCCAATGTTTGAAAATTATATTTTTCTAAGAAAACTCAAGAATAGAAATGAAGACGTAAATCTAGTGATGTAGCGATGGTCTGAGGCGCAAGATGACTCTTAAGTTCCGTAGATTCATATCCAATTATATACTGACAGTGTTGGCTCGAGCGCTAAGCGCTCGACTCTGATTCGGGAGGTCCCGGGTTCGAATCCCGTCGAGACCGACAATCCTGACTGAAGGTTTTTTCCGAGGTTTTCCTCAGTCGTTAATGTGAATGCAAGGAATTGAGTCTTCTTAAATAGCCCTCGGACATCTCTTCACAATTGTCCTATCCGCAATATACCTAGTTAGTCACCTGGGCCCCGATTCATGTACATTTTTATCCCAAAGTTAGCGAGGGCAACGTCAAATCCGATTCATGTACGTTGAGCTAACACTCGCTACCTCGCCCTACCCCTACCTCAGCCTTATACTCCCTAACACCAAGAGTTAGGCGGAGGTAGTGGCTATTTGCACCGACGACGGCAGAAACCTCACCTCAAATGTTATTACGCCAGAATAAATGAGTTATAACGTGCATGCTTTATAATACCATTAAATAAAGAGTTATCTGAATGCGTCGTGAGCCTCGTGTTATAAATAAATAAATAAAATAAATTGTATTTAGAGTCTACCCACTCAGTTAATAACTGATTTTCAGTGGGGGACAGTAAATCAAAGCGACCAAGCCAACCCTGTAGGTGCCGACGCAATCGACGAGTGAAGCGATAACCAACCAAAGATCGATATTTGTAATAGGAAATATAGCAATCAGTGATATGGACAGTGCGAACACCCGCGGATCCACGCCAGAATCAACAAGGCCGATTCAGAACAACTCTGAATTTATTATGTACTTGGTTGCTAGGACGGCTCTAAAGTCACCGCACCGTTTACAAACTCCTAAGACAAGAACTGACAGACTTAAGTCCAAATCAGAAGTTAAAAATCTTCTGACTTTGACGGGAATCGAACCCTGTACTTTCTGCATTGGAAGCAGGTACGCTAACCACGACCAACGATGTACCACTCAAAGCCAACGCGAAGGACGGCCGCGTCGTGGCGTAGTAGTGCGTAGCATGGTCAACTACCACGTAAAGGGTCGCCAGTTCGGAACCTGCTTGATCCAAATTCTTTTACCTTTTAAAATTGCCCCAATAATTGTTTATTTATGTTATGCTACACTCAGTAATTGGCATTTTTAAAATTATTGTCTGTTATATTTTGTGTGTACTTTATATCCCCGTGCAGACTTTCGTTGTTTGGTCTGGTAAAGAAATATTTTACACAAGTGTCGACTACCAGTAGGCCTACATACAACCGGCTGAGATATGGTAAAAAAAAAAAAACGGCACAACGACAAAATAATTTCTTGCACCAAATCGTTGTAAAAAATATGCAATTTTTTGGGTTCGAGTCTATATGTTGTTTATAAGACCTTTAACTTGTGACACGTACTAGTTAGGCCCTTATTTGGGCAAAATGTATTTACTGTTCAATATCGCCCTACTAATGCCCTTTTTGGCACTAATGACTACACCTAAAGTGGTGAGAAAAATGGATTTTGCACTCCCACACAAATTGGCCCATCAAGTTAATGCCAAGACACAATTCAAAAAGTTACATGTCTATTAATTTCAGATTAAAATAGAATCGACTCACAAAGACGCATTTTCGATATTCTTGTTTAGTATTTTGTAAAAAACAATGTGTTTACCTAAAAATATAGTCATTGCCACTTGGCCTTACCTCGACCTAATCCCCGAGCTAGCCAGGATTAGCGGTGGTGTGAAAGTTAGCGAGAGTTAGGGCAAGTCAATGCTTCATGAATACCGATTTATGCTGCCTCGGAGGTAGCCAAAATTTGTAAACAGATAGGCGGACATTTTTATTTTTGAGCCTAGACGTTAAACTAGAAAAATATTGTTATTGCGCTCAAAAAAATAACAGAAACAGGCATCGACCTAGGCTTAGTTGTAGAAAATTATTTATAATTTAATAGACTTAGTCTATTGTTCCTGGAGGCTTTAGGCCTGGAAATATGCATAGTACCAATACACGTTTGACAAGCCCTAGGCCTTACCTAGCCTGCATGGCCATGTTTCGACACACTTCCCTAAAAAGTTACAAGTTTCGACGGCTAATTGCAACTTTATTTTGAATCAAAATAATACGATAGTCCTAGGCTATGCCATAACTTACGGCAAGAGTATACGTATTTTTTTTAATTCGATGATGTACAACACTCGCATCAAAATTCTCATTAAACATCAAAAATTAAATAAAACACGGCGACATTTAGCAAAGTTCGTCGTCAAACTTACTAAGTTAGATGGCGGTGGAAACCAATGAAACAATCATCTAAGTTGCAGTGATAAGTTAATCGTCATTCATACAGTGACATAGAGCTTGTTCATTGGTTCGACCTAACCCGTCCTATTCCTTCCTTACCTCGCCTAACTCCGGGTTAAATGTACATGAATCGGGGCCCTGAAGAGGGTCATATCGGTTAAATATGATGTGTATATCCTACAGCGGGCATCCTAAAAAAAATATATTTTATTTTTATCCAATCGTAGACTGATGCACTCATAGGCGGATATATGGATGTTATCCTTATGTTTATTATCGAAATGGAACTAGCTTTATACATTTCATATTTTTGTTGCAATACATACACAAGAATTGTGTTTCATTTGTCCATCCATCTAATAAGTATTTCTTGCATTTTATGTAGTATCTTACAATTACATTATTATAAGGTTTTATTTGAATTGTAATGCAATATGAAGCAAAGTTCCCTATATGCATAACTTTTCTGTCCGTCAACCCACCCACCCATCCGTCTGCGCGTGTGCCAGAATCAGATCTCACGATAAGAACTGAACATGACCTCTGATTGGCATGCGTTTGTTTGTGGCATTGCCCTTCAAGAAGAAGGATGAAGAATATTTTTGTCGACTCTAAGGGCAAGGGGTTGGGTGGGGTGGGGCTAGCTAACCAGATTGAATACTCACGTTACTCGGTACCTCCGCCATTAGTGAAGACTGGGTGAAACAAGCGTGATACATATCAGTCATCGTGACACATATCAGTAAGCATGATACATATCAGTGAGCGTGATACATATCAGTAAGCGTGATACATATCAGTAAGTGTGCGTGATACATATCAGTAATCGTGACACATATCAGTATGCATGATACATATCAGTGAGCATGATACATGATGTACATGATACATAACTTTAAACAATCAATAGTGAAAGAAGTCACCCTAGTTTTTGCATCGAATGTAAATGTGTGCGTCAGTACTGAAAAACGAAATACTTACTAAATATGTATGTAAAGGTGCTAAACGATGTAGGCCGACGAATGGTTTAAACCCAAATTAAAGATATACGTATAATCCAACTCGGCTAAAGGAAAAGTCAGGGTTATCTCTTACGCCTGGTCCAACTGCGTGTCTAATAAAACGGTTGCAATGTCGAGTTAAATAAGTAGCTGTCCACGTGTATCCGTTACATCCTGTGTTCGTGTGTATAGGTAACGTGAGAGCTACGCTAGACCCGTGCTAGACTATTGTTCCAGCGGCCGCAGAAGATGTTAGATTGCATTTCAAACACTGTTTATAGCTCCTGAAAATGCAAATTTTGGCAATCGCTGTAACATTGAAGATGGAACAAGAAGTTATTTAGTTTCTTATGACAAATTTTAGTTTTAAATTTACCACCTTGAAGTGTTTTTTTTTTTTTTTTTAAAGCAGGATAAAAACTAAAAACCTATTGATGATTGATCAGTTTTAAAATCATGGGCTCACAAAATCACAATCTATGACGTTGATATGTTTCTGAGTAATTATTGTTTATTTTATATTACCACTAAAGATTGTACGTTTGCGGTTTCATTCGGCCATATTTTACAATAAAGAAGTAAAGTTAGGCGACGTTAACAATTTGTATACCACCTATGACCAATGAACTTGTATAATTACATTTCATTACTCATCTGCTAAATGGAAATTGTACTCATGTATGACGCTTGTGAAGGAGCATTAAATGAAGAATACTTTAGTAAAAAAATAAGAGGACTTCTTTGACTAGGTTTTAAAATCACGATTGTTAAAAAGAAACCTGTTAAGTAAACATAGTGTGTCCTAGTGATAGTCTCCGTGTTACTACACTTTATATGGCGAAGTAATTAAATTCTCCCTTTACCTTGAATGAGTAACAAGAATAAGAAATTATGCCGAATTAAAAAAGCAATTGTTATCACATTTTTACCGTCCCACTTGAAAAGAAATATGGTACGCATGTGGGTGGTTGCTAATGTACAGAGGCTTGCAATTGCGATTATAAGGAGATCAATTAGGATAAACTCGGGAAGAAAAGGTTGTGATACACTGTTAAACTCTGCAGCGAGATTTCACTAATATTGCCATTAGTCAGCCGCTTCACAAGGCCATCTCGATTCTTAACGTCATCTGACGACCAATACAAGCAATTATAGTCAGCGAAAACCTTCGAAGAAGATGTATTTCAAATTGAATGGCGGTTTTAAATTTTCACTTCTGTGGGATGCTGTTTTTAAACAATTGATTTAAAAAAAATCGGCGCTCTATCATTATGTGTAGGGGCCTACAAAAAATATGCGCCTTTCGAATGATTGAATTTATGCATAAAATTCAATTGGGGTATTTTGTTTTTGGACATTAATTGTTGCTTGTTAGGAATATTGAGTATTTGGCTTTATATTCTTTGCAGTTCTTCACTGAGCGCATCAGTCACCTTTAAGTAGTATATGGTGTATTTCGTTTCATTGTTTAAATACATGTGTTTGCTACTCGTCTTCACTGCAATATCTTTGAGGATGAATTACAAGGATCTACTCATCTAAGTGCAAGACAACGAAGCGTGGGATCCATGCATTATCTGCAGTCTGTATTGACTGCCCAACATTCTTAATTGTTTGAATTGGGATGGATAAAATATTAAAGAAGGCTTATTTAATCAATTATATTATTAACAATGAAGCAAATCCATGCTGGTTAGGATTTCGAAGGAGAAATAATTATTGTACTACGCCTGGTAGACTAGGGCATATGAGAAAATGCGTTTTTAACGATGCAAGAAGCAAACAGTATAACAATTGGTCAACTTATGGTTTCAGACTAATTTTACCTGGCTGAATCCAAATATCTCTGTTTGGCCCAGAGACCCAGAATTCAAGATGGCCCCGTTTTTAAACAAAAATTGGGTTTATTTGGAACAACAAAGTGGTTTAAAGTGCATGTTTTGATTAAGTTTTTGAGGTAATAAATAATGAACTTGATTGATCACTTACGATCACAATTAAAACATTAAGAGGGTACTTCTAAATTAAACTCAAATCATCCGAATGACAAACTATTTCTACCAACAACTTTGTGTAAACTCGCTTCGCTGACAATGAAGCACGTAACAAGTACATAACAACCTATGATTCAAATTTCGATTAAAATGCAGTTTTCATGTTTTTATTGTTGTATTAGCCCAGCGGTCTTCAAACTTTCTCACCCAAGTCCCAATTATTAATCAATCATAAGCCGCGTCCCAACACCCCCCCCCCCACCCAATCGTCAGGACCGTTATTACTGTCACTTTAACATTTAAGCTCAATTTTTGTTCAGGCTTGGGACCTATAAGGCCACGGTACACAATGCCACTGCTTAATAAAAGTTTCCACTAACCACACCTACAAAAATATGTGAACCGGGTAAAATATTGCCTACTACAGTCAGCTTTTCATTGCGTTGAATGGTCTCTGTACGGGGGCTACTGAGCAACTGATAACCTAGACCTGACGAACCAAATGGTATTCTACTGCCACCCTTGTAATTGGGGGCGGCAATATGGACCAAAACAGCAAGGGCATATTATTATTAGCAGTCACACAACGAACCTCCAGTAAGGTGGCGTTGCAGTTCTGAGATTTTCATGGTGGAGCGTCATTTTCCACATGTGCATCCTTCATAGGCCTACATATCTTCAAAGAATGACTCATTTCGACTTCAAAAGATCACAGTCAAAAGATCACAACAGGAGTTGTGCTTATAACGGGACAATGCAGGAAGTCACACTTTATTTTCAAATTTACTTATTAATTTTGTGAAAACAATTATTTTTATTATGTATTGACTACTACTCTTCCATTACCCAATTTTCTTGGTGTCCCAAAAGCAAATCCTCACTGTCCCAAGTTTGGGACGCGACCCAGACTTTGAAAACCGCTGTATTAGCCTATACTTTTTAAATTTGTTCACACTTTTTGATGATGAAAACACTTGAAAAATTCGGAATCTAACAACAAAATTCAATACCCATGGATGCTTGTCCAGCAATGAACAATTCTCACAAAGCGCTTTATGAAGTAGCAACAAACTAGGTATACAGATCCCATTTTTCGCTAGAATGCATGCTTCAAGTAGCAGCATTGAAGAGAAGTGAGCAGAATAAGGCAATGACAAGATGCAGGCAGCCGATGCAACATGTATCAGGAATCACGCAATAGTTATTCCCCCCCACATTCGCTTGACATCCAGTTAGGACCTATTACTCTCTTACGTGAGCGCTGAGCCGATTTGAGGTGGATGCTTTTAACTTACAACATCGTGCCAACATCAAGCCTTCCCTTGTTCCTATCTGATGCCAGTGAGTGTGAGGTAGCGTTGCAGCGCCCACGCACATAGGAGAACATACACACTAGTCTCCTCTCGCATCTTATATAATAAACTGCAGGCTCCGAGGAACAAGGAACACAGGTAGCTGGAGAGGCGATTATTTTTAACATCAAGGTAGAGTTTATTAGCATTTGGCTTTGGTGATTGGGAGAGGATTTTTGGAAGGAATGTCGTGACACCAGCTTTGATATATTTGTTTTGTAATTTCCCTTGTTTTATCATGACGTTGATCTAGGGCGTAGCCAGGATTTTGATTCGGGGGGGGGGGGGGGATACATTTCGGGGTTTATATAAGAAATTTGTTGCACTGCCCCACGAAACTTTAGGGAAAAGTACGTATTAATGTACAATGGGGGGTCTGGGGGGATGTCCCCCCAGCTAGAGCGGGTCTGGGGCGCATAGCCCCAGACTGCAAATAGTGACATTTTTGTCGATATAATTTTTAAGATCCACATACTGTCAGTTTACAAAATCTTGCCATATGTAGGGTCTACATATGTATGCTCTAGTACATAAAGCACAAATTAGTATTATTATCACGGGTGCAGTCGCAAATAAAATAGTGCCAGGGCCGTCAATATTCCATTGCTATACCCCCCCCCCCCCCCCCAATCTTAATAATCGAAGCTATAAGAATTTTGGCGATTTTTTTGCGTGTTTTATATATATATTTAAGTATCATAATTACAAGTAAAACAATAATTGTATGCCACCCTTGTGCATTTATCTAGTTGTCTATTAAAAACATCAAGACAAATGTTTCATATACGATATAGAAAATGTATTATTTTATGGAGGTGCAGATATTTTTGTGTAGAGCAGAGAGATTTCAATATATGTTCCCTGTCATTGCCATAGCATATTATACTTAGTATTTCATCCACTCGGTACGCCTATATAATACCGCCGACCGGCTGACTTTCAATCTCAGTTCTCATTTAAATCTAGCACTTCAATCTCCACATATTTTGTTCTACCATTATCAGTCACTAATATTGATATTTGTATGAAATTACTCCATGTTCCATGTTGGCACTTTGTTTAGAAGAAAAAGTAACTTGCTGTTAGCTTATTCTCAGACCACAAGTGGTACGTCTTTTCACTTAGTATGCAACAGCCAACAGTTAAACAGCAACACAATAATATCAAAATAACTGCGTGTCCTAATCAGTAATCACTAACGTTGCAACACTTCCAATTATTTAATCTGACAACTAACAATTCAAAGGATAAATCCACGGTATATCGGTGTGGATAGGGACAGATGTATAAATTTTCTCGGAATAGTGTAAAGGGGTACCGAAAACTACAAAAAATATGGAAATAATTCGGTTTTTGCACATTTTAGCCTAGGTGCGCCCTGTCCGAACATAAAATATCAGCCAGGGCGCCACCCTGGCCTCTTATGTAGTGGCAGGGCGCCGCCCCGGCCCGCACGGGTACGAATGCATCCCTGATTATTATATAACGGGGGAGGGAGGAGGGGATCGGACACCTTTTTACCCCCTCGCTATGCCCCTGACGCTGATGTGATGGCATTGGAGTGAGGCAGTTGCTGTCACATGTGGAAATGACAAGTTATTGACGCTTCTCTGTTGCCATTCAGTTCATAGCTCTTCGGGATTGTATGTGCTCTCCTGTTATGTATATGGTTGATCAATTATTTTCATTTACGTTAAAATATAATGGGATTCAAAGAGTGAAAATGATTTTAAAATAATTGTCGACGGATTTACTAGAATTGGTTGTAGCACGTAGAAATATTTCAATAATACGTACAAGTCATATTTGAAGGACGTATTTTGATTAAACATAGTCGTATTTCATAATATATATACATATCAATATTTAAATACGTATTTATTTTATAAGCATTTGTTTCAAAAATATTATATTTTGACTATTGAAAACTAAAGAGTCTTCAATAATATATTGGAAACCCTTATTAGCTTATAGCTTAATAGCTCACACATTAAAACATCCATTAAAATAAAAAAAATACTGAATTACAGAATTTAGTTAAATTGCAAATTAAACAAAATTCCGGTACAGAATAGTATCGACAAGTGAATTGTATGTGTTGTTATTTCTTAGTGGTTAATCCACCTTGTGGTATCAGCTATTTCCTTAGAAATTTCTCGCAATTCAAATTCAGGTCGATTATGTTATACAAAGCACCGTATGATTTGTGTCTTCACCATTATTTCGCCTACGTTACATTATATAGCTTGTATGCATTATAATAATTGCAATGCAGTATTACCTTATAGCCTTAACATGTTGTTTTTAAATATGAATTAAGAATAAATTACCCAGTAATAAGAAGTGCAGATTAAGGCTTAGGTAATTGCCACAGCTATTAGAACCTGCTTGGCGTCTCCATGCATACGTACGAGAAACTGGCATTTAGATGTGTCTGGTTGAGCCGTTCAGTTCGACATATGATCAGGGACAAGACTGTGTGTTTTGTATGTCATTGACTAAATTAGTCTCAGGGTCTTTAAAGCAAGTCATTTCAAGAAAGTTACATTGCGTGTTAAGTACATTAATTAATGTAAAACATCAAACTAAACGGTACAAAATATATTTATCGTACATAATGTGCAATCATCATAAATCAACTATTTTGTTGTGCCATAGTGAACCATATTTCAAATTAATTAAATACATACATTAATTTGTACTCAGAGTGTACCCACTTGGTGAAGTAACTGATATTCAATGGGGGACTTGGATCCTACCCTGACGGCACCGATGCTGCCAATGTATCATGTGTTTCCAAAGTCACCGTTTCACAATATTAATGCATTAGATTAGATTTGTCTCTTTGGTTTAATGTCCCCCACTGAAAATCAGTTATATAACTGAGTGGGTAGACTCTAAATATGATTTTTTTTTTAGAGTGTAAATCAGAAGCTACAGAAAGTGTGTCTGGATCGGGAATCAAATAGTGCAATTTATTTTTATTTATTTAGTGTCTATCCAATTCAGTTATAGAAATTGATGTACTTAGGATAATACAATTAATGCAAATGATGTGAACTTTTGTGAACTTGTGCATATTTTGGACATAGCCATAACAATAATACAAAACTGCTTATCATATACAATTAAACCATTATACACAATGAGAAATCAAAAACGTGTAAGTAGGGCATGTATAATATTAATGAAGTTAAATCGCTCATTTTTACAAACAACAATCCATTTTCTCAATGTAATTCTAGTAAAGAGACGTCAGAAATGATTTGTCTTCGTATTTGGTCTCCTATCGGTGTTGTTGCTAACAGGGGCAGCTATATCGTTACGGGGTTTCGGGACCAACAAGTCTCCTTGGCTTGCTTCTTCGTTGCGCTCAAGCACATACTCCCTGATTCAACATTGTATCATACATGGAAGGAAAAAATATATAGAAACATTTAATGGTATAGTTATCAAATTCGACTGCGTTTATAAGCATGTGGTCTTGTGATAGCGGTTGTTGTAAAATCTTGCCCCTGCTGGAGATCAAACCCACAATCTCCGTACAATTCTTTTCGTTGTGGTTTTGGACCTCTGGGACTGTTGAGGCAGCCATGTTTCTGCTACGAGTATGAAACCTGCCATTAGTATGCGAACAGGATATTTAGAGGGAGTCCAGGGTGTTATTGTGGACTGTGATACATTCTGTCCTGATTGAAAATCTAGCTCAGAATATCCAGAGAAGTTGCAGCTAAGCTTTAATTGAGTTGAAAACGGAAACGAAGAAATAGTGTTTCAAATAATGTGCTATGTTAATCCAACGTGTCAAAGTAGTTCCGAGTTAAATGGCTTGAGCAACCACTGACACACCATCCAACCCTCCTACGTAATGAACTTACTCTGACAATAGAACAAAACGTCACTTCACACCCTTGAACAAGTAGCCAGAACCTTAATCTCCAGATAGGACATTCTGGCTGATTTCACTCCCATAATGTCCGGCAGTTGCCTTATACAGAGCTTCATTTTTGCCAATAACCTACCAACAACTCGCAAGACTTGTTCCCGCCGTATCTCGCCCATGTTCTTGACTGATATAGGTGAGATTGACAAATGGTTTGTGTCAACACTTGGGGGGAAAGTTGTGTTTCAGATTAACGTTTACTATGTAGTCATGCTTGTTAGTTGTAGATTCATTACGTGACAATTGTACCAAGTACCGTGCAAATAGTCAAATCGGATATATAGTCCCAGTTATGAGCGAATCGTTTGTTTTGTATCGTGTGCAGTACATTATTGAACTACTCTTGCACCAGCAATGGTTATATTTCATGTAACTCAGACATATTGAAAATAAATAACAATAATAATAATAATAATTGCCAAATTTAACGGATTACTTACAAATAAATGAACTCGAAAATCATATGGGTTCTTTTATTTTATTGTTTTAAATTTCGGAGTTTATGGACCCGGTATAACTGACAGTTGTAAAAGTATTTTATCTATATGTATATGGATTGTGTAGCACTTAAATTTATAAAAAAAAAAACATAATTAATTAGAATTTATATATTTCCCTTAGTTATTTCCAAAGGGATTTTTCTTAAATACACACCTAATATGAAACAAACCATATACTTGCATGTAAACGCAACTGCAAGGAAACGTGGAAACCGCGTGTGCAAGGTGCCCACTCACATTGCCACAAAATACATATCATGAATACGTATGTGATTATTTTGTTTGTGAATTGGAGACATTTGCAACATAAAATCAATCTTCTATCTGTTTTAAAATAAGTTGAGCCACCCACTGGCCCGCCTATGTTGGCATGTTCAATACCAGCCTGATACCAAGCAGTTACAATTAGTATGCAAATTAGAAATGCCCAGTTGAAAAATATTATTAATGAGCTTTCAATTTACTGTCACAATATGATTCTAATATTTTTGTATGGGGGCTTGTAAACAGCATGATACCGGCTTACTACTGGGGGTCCCGATAACCTTCTAGTAAATTGACAAATCATTTTCGTTGTGGTATTCTAATTAATGAGCCATCATCATTGGTCATTTAGTCTGCGGGGTCTTTGCATGATGAACAGTTGATGGCTCCAACAGCGAGCAATTCGAAGCGCAGTCAACCGTATCCTGCCGTGAGGGCAAAACACGTTCCCTCTTGGCCCTCATTGGCTGTTGCAGATTGAGTGAGAAACGCTGCTCTCTGATAATTGTCTCGATTAGCTTCAATGCATTACAAGAGACAATCAATCACAGGCCACTGATAGACAAACGCTTCAGAGACGCACACGCAGGATCCTGTCCGGATCACTTTAGTTCGGCGATGCACGTTTCACATTATATGTGCATGGATGACGCGGTTTTGTCTATATAATACTGATTAATGTAAGTTATGTTATACGGTTTAGTTCTTTCGTTCTTTCTTTCCTAGCGGTCTTAGTGTAGGTTTCGATTCCCGGCTAGATTCAAAACTCTAGATATAATACCGATAACTCTTAGTGTGGACGTACTAACGCGCACATACACAGCGAATGCAGCAGTCATGAAAACGGGGCATTTTACAGTTTTTTCTGTTGAAAATTAATGATTGTGATTGTGGGTCGTTGTACGCATTTATTTGTGTGTCTCTTCAAGTGCTTTGCTAAAATGTTTGTTATTTGCTTATAACTCTAAGACGGTTTGTTTCGAAGTTTTGAAATGGTATCCTCTACAATTCTGTGTTATATATTACTTGATACACGAAGGCAATGGATTCTTGTATTGAACGACTTTGCAGCTCTCTCAATCTCTGACAACACTCACGCTCTCTCTATCTCCGCGAACTACATGGTGAATGACTTCTGAAGGAGAAAATGATATATGTAGACGAATTTCAATGGAATAGCTGATGAGATGTGAAGAAGTGTAATAGTGAATGCATCATTGTATATTTTCCATATATCTTTTTGAAAGCATTAGCCAACCAAATGTCATACTAGTCAATGTCACTTACTTATTATATAGAACCAAAGGAATTTCACGTGGGTAGAGCTGCTCTGGCTCATTGGGTGCCATATTGTAATCCCCGTGACACCTTGCTTTTTTTCTTTAATACGAACAGTGAAAACATAAAAGTAGATTCGAACAACAAAGCGCAGTATGTCATATTAGCCTGTAGTCATCTCTGTACACGGCATGTGTTGGCGTACTGAACAGACCTCGCTCATATACAAACATTGAACACAAAAACAAAGCCATTAGTCTAGCTAAAATGTTGCGCTTTTCTTAAAAAAAAACGTATATTTTTTTATATCGACCAAGAGAAATTTCGTTGAAGTAGCCATACGTTTCAAAAACTGTTTTCGTTCATCGGTTACAGTTGTTTTAAATTTGATGAGGTCTATTTTCTCGAAGCACAAGTTTACCAGAGGCTTATTTGCATACAATCAGCTCCAGCTGGACACTCTACTTGAGCTTAGCACGATGCCACATATCCGTGTTGAAGTTTAGAAATGAAAATATAAGCCATACGCCTCGGAAATTCAATTTAAGTAGATTTAATTCCGCTAGAAAAAACATTACGAATTGCCACGTTGAAGGATGAGGGTTCAATCACTCTAGATGGCTCAATCGCAGAAAATTTAAATTTTCAAATTGTTTTTCTGTGTCTCTTAAGAAAATCTACGCCCCCATGAAACTCTCTCTCATGATTTTCTAAGTAGCCTACAGAAAGTAGCCTTGTATGTGATGAAGATACAAAATTGCAATCAGAAGATAGTGTTCGTTCCATGCTTAAATCCCAGCTTTGCAATCGATCACGGTTAAACTTTGCTATCACAATTTGTTCTGGGAACACAAATATTTCTAGTTAATTTTGACACGAGATACTTTTATCGTGGTTTTCACGAACAAACGAAATGATACCCCAGCTTTTCCTATAATCCAACAATTATAAATTTAATAATTGTGTAAAAACATTAAAAGTTATTCTGGAAATTGTTTGAAATGCTGAATAAATTAACATTGAATAGCTCAATTATGTAACCCCCATTCTAGGTCCGGAAAGCCATAGCATGCCTCTGCTGATCGTAACAGGCGAGAAAATTGGCAATAAGACTGTACAAACAACAATTTCTTGTGGCAAACCTGCCCAGGGATGCAATGCACGGGCGTTCAACTATGTATATTGAAGTTATGACTTATGACAATGTGAAGGGATGTTCGATGGCTGTTGAAGAAGACAAAATCTTTCGCATTAACGGCTGAAGAAATGCTAGGAAAAACTTCATTCAGGATTGCCTCACATTTTCGGCTCGCATCGTAGCGTTCCCAATCCCATACTGATTTCGTCATTCAAACTTCGTCCAGTCGAACACGCAAATTTTCGTTTTCAGATTATCGAATCGGATATTTTACGATTTTTGAATTCAAAATCGATTAATCAATTGAGTAATATGATCTCATAGATCATTCTTTAGTAAAGTTCGTGTAAAATACGATACCGATGTTAGTAATTTCTGTGGGAAACCTGTCCATGAGTGCAATGCATGCTCCTCATCAGATGTCTAACTAGGTATATTGGATTTGGAAGGAATAACAACCTCGGGAAAACCCTCCAGTGTTGGCTCAAGCGTAAAGCGCGCGACTCTCATTCGTGAGGTCCCGGGCTCGAATCCCGTCGAGAGCAGCAATCCTAACTAAAGGTTATTGCCAAGGTGTTTCTCTAAATCAGCCCTCGGACATTCCTTTCCCAACTACTATAAACCCTATTTACCTTATTTTAATCACCTGACAGGGGTCACACCGGCTAAATGTGTGTACCCTACAGCGGGCAGCTTACAAACAGTAACTTTTCTGCAGCACTGAAACGATTGAAGGCCAAAAAAGGAGAATTTTATACTGGCATCAGATTCGATTTTCAGTAATTTCATCTAGCTCGAGGAAAGGTTACAAAATTATTAATTGAATTCTCTTCGACTGAAGAGGACTACATGCCTCAAACAATGTATTATTGATAGGAATTTATGGTAAATGACTACTTGATCGTTTCGAGGTCGATACGAAAACCTGTTTCTCCCACTGGCTATACGTCCGTTCTTAGCTAGCAAACTAAAGAAATTGTCCACTCGTCATTATGAATAGCTATCATTAAGAAACATTAATGATCTTAGACTTAAAAGGATACACTTTTACGAAGTTTTCACATGCGAGGGCAAGTAATGAATGAATGAATGAATGAATGAATGAATGAACGCTGGTTTTGGGAGAGGGTTGACGTCATGAACCGGAAGCCGCACCTGTGTGGTGGTGACGGGGTGAGAGAAGGACACCACACGCGGGACCAGAGCCACGGAGCGCAGAGGAAGCGGAGTGTGCAAGCTAGATGCCTTTAGAAATACCACAAGAGAAAACATTGACCGGATTCAAAACCACCGGCACGGCATCGCTTATGGGTAAACCATATTTGCACCCTCCCACTGTTTTGTTGCATTTCTTCGACTTTGTTTCGTGCAGTTTTTCACAATTTTGTTATAATTAATAAAACTTGTCCTTGTAAAACCACTTTCAAAAGAAATCATTTGTCGTGTCGTGTGGAGTACCTATACTCACTGCCTCCTAGATGTTGCTCGTGGCTCCTCGTTCCTTGCCTGTTCACGCGCACAGTGTTAATTGTTGTCCTGGCAGCGCTAGTTACCGCCCCCAAAAGCTCAGTTTTATTTTTGTTGTTGTTTAATTGAACATTTAAATTAAATTAAAATTGAACATAGAAAGTCTGAATTTACAAAACACTAAGATGACATTTTAATCGTCTCTACTTGACAACAAAAACAAAACAGAGCTTTTGGGGACGGTAACTATAGCGATAGAATGGTCAACAATCAAAACTTGTTGCGTGGACAGGCAGGGAACGAGGAGCCACGAGCAACATCTAGGAGGCAGTGCCTATACTATTCAAAATCATTCAAGTTTAGTCGTTTTCATCCCTGTCTCAATCGCTGACAACGGTGAGTGGCGAGTACCTTCCCCTGAGCCCTACGTTCCGTTGACCAACACACTAAGTACTACATTATTATACCGACAGGTACGGGAGTGCCCAAAATAATGACTGAAACATATCGTTATTATACAACGCTTGCTCCTGTGTCAACTACCGTTGGTGGAGGTGCCGGGTATATAGAAATTTCAACTTTCGGTGTGAGTAGCCCATTGATATTTAACTACTGTTAAGCTAGATTAGCAGTCAGTGGTCCACTTCCGTTACAATTGGAAGCCATCTTGAAAAGTAGATTAAAC